>CM073762.1:109091228-109458728 GCA_037127475.1 Arma custos | reverse complement strand
TCAAATTAGTGACTTGATGTTAAACGAAAAGCTGTACCACTTCGAGAGATTAGGAATGTTGGGTTCAGTGCAATAACGGTTTTGAAGTGAATTTACCGAGAATGCTCTCATCAGCTATTTCCCGGATGTAATGTGTTTATTAATTATAAATGTTTATTAAATATAAATTATTTAGTGACAAGAAATTTTACTTTTAAAAGTATTAATGATCGCTTCACCGAAATGAACACTCAATATACTGACACACAAATATACATATATATATATATTAAAATTTTAACAGGTGTATCCATTTAGTAATCATTTTTTTATAATTTATTTTTCTTCTCATTTATTCATGGAAATATTGAAAGTATTTCATCATTAATAATACCATAAAGATTTCATTATATTAGAAAACATTTAAAATATTAAAAGCTCTCGATATCTAGAAATATTTATTAAAACTAAATCAATTTATTATCAAAATTGTTTCCATTTTGTTTAATAGCTTACATACGATACGCAATATTAATCAAATGTAATGTTTGTTTAAGCATGGTGTGCATCTCTTAATAAACGGCCTCCACAGGGGGCTCCCGGGGGGGGGGGGGGGGAGGAAAGAATACATACAATATAATTTCAGGGATACTCAAAAAAGTTTTCAGAATTATTTATTTTAAATTGATAGACTTTCTCCGGCTTTACCGGCATGAGATAAATTGATTGCCACAAATAGTAGTCAATTCAACATTTTTTAATTATTTTTTTTTTTACAATTTTACATCAGTGCCTTGCTTATAAAAGTACAAAGATAGATCTACGAGTACTGCAACAGCAATTCCTTTATCTTTCCGGATTCGGGCTAATAGTAATTTAAAAGAGAGGTTTTGCCAGTGCCTCCTGGAGCATCCAAAAAGAGCAACCTCCTTTGCCACTGACAACTTTTTGAATAACTGTGTCAAAAACTAATTTTTGTTCTGAATTTAAAAGTGGAAGGGCTTCTGTTATTTGTTGTATTAAAGAATGCAATGATTATCATTCTCCAATAACCCTTTTGCCTCAAGTGCTTCTCGATATGTTGAAAATTCTTGATTATTGATCTTTTTGAGATCTTTGAAAGAGATTGGCACATGGTGTAAAATCATTAAAACATATGTTTATTATTTATTTCAAATTAAATCAATTATATTAAATCATCCCCTGTTTCAACGCCTTACAACGCTTTCGCATTAAAAATTAGCCTATGTCCTTTCTCAGGCTCCAGACTATCTCTGTACCGAATTTCATTTAAATCGGTTCAGTAGTTAGTAGTGTTAGGCGCGAAAGTGTACCAGACAGACAGAGCTACTTTCGCATTTATAATAGAGCTTTTGCCCGTGGCTTCGCTTGCGTGGACTTTGCCACATAAAGTTTCGTGACAGATCATTTTAAATTAATAATTTAATTTTTTTTAACTATAAGTTATAACTTAGTTAGAAATATGTTAGAGAAGAATTGGTTGACTGTAACTTCTAATATGAGGAAGAAATAGTTAAGGGTGCAGTCAATAAAAACACCTAAATAAGTGTAACATATTTATTGTGTGCCGACGTTTCGGCCTACGATGTAGGCCAATGATGACAATGACAATGACAATGAATTGATTCATGTTTAATAAATATTTCTAGATATCGAAAGCTTTTAATATTTTAAGTATTACTGATATAATGAAATCTTTATGGTATTATTAATGATGAAATAGTTTCAATATTTCCATAAATAAATAAGTTACACTTATTAAGGTGTTTTTGGCCGCTTGGTATATTTGCCCTGAAGATGTCCTACAATGTAGGCCGAAACGTCGGCACACAATAAATAAGTTAAACTTATTAAGGTGTTTTTATTGACTGCACCTCCAATTATTTCTTCCTTATATTAGAAATAAATTAGAACTTATTAGCAATTGACTATAGAGGACATGGTTCCCTCTGAATTTAAATGATTTTTAATGGAGTAAAACTACTTAAAGTGAGATTAATGACTTATGGCTGAACTGTTAACCATATAATAGAAAAATGAAACAATGTGAAACGGAAGATTGAGAATGGCAGTTAGGCCGAAACGTTTATTGATGAATAAATAATAAAAAATATTTACTGGATATAGGTTTTTTTCTCCAAATTTAAAGAATAAATTATATAATTAAGTCCTGTTAACCTTTTTTAAAATGGCGAAAAAAGTGTGATGATGATGATGAATATTAGGATTATTTGAATGTCTATTTCCCAGTGAATGTCTTATCTATTACCGACCTTCCTGATGAGTTCCTTCACTTGGCTTTATTCTCTTGACTTAATCAGTTAAGGAAGGAGATCTCTCATCCAACACCTTTTTAATCTCCTCCTCGCAGTCTTGGGCACGTCGGCTCTTGCAATTTCTCTGATCGACAGATTTACATTTCCGGGTAAGTTATCATAAATATTTTATTAATAGTATTTATATGTTTATCATCTTTCGATTAGGTCAGTTATATAATAGGAAACAATTTTTTTTTGCTGTGTATTTTTGATGTATATCTGGGAGCAGTATGTTATAGAAGGCCCAGGTGTGTATTTCTGTCATTATTTCAGTTTTGAAAATTTTGAAGAACATTGACTAATGCTGCTATGGCTAAGTGGAGATGCTGTAATGGGATTCCTAAGTTTTTCCTATCCAGGATATTTAGGATAAAGGTTACAAACGATTTCGGTACACAGAAAAGGCTACGCACCACTTTTTTACAACCCCTCCAAAGGACGACATAATTAAAACTAAACATGTACCACTACAACCCTTGAACGGGTCTGGGGTTCAGTACATGGTAGAGACTGTACTGTTTCATGGACGACGGTTCTGAATGTTTCCTCCCCTTATTTTGGGTAACCTATTTTTATAATATTATATAGAAGCTGGGTGAGCCCCAGGAGGGCCCTAGATCCTATATGATCCATCTACTTCTGCAAACAAACTAAATAAAAGTCTTGCCTGCAGCGGGATTTGAACCAGGATTTCCGGCATGGCAACTTAGTGCTCTACCACTGAGCCACTCCGCTTCCCTCGTGATCTTGGGTATAGAAGGTTGCTATGCTTTTTTTATGCTTATCCTTAATCTATTTTTTAAGGAACTTAACGAAACGACCGAATGTTCTTTGAATATTAATTTAATTTTAGGATCTTATTGACTTACGTCATATTACTACCATATTTATAATTTTTTATAATTATTGGTCAATTTTTTTTTACGATCGGCCGGTATTCGAACCCGGATCCTCTGCCTTTCCGTGACAGCGCTCTACCATTTGAGCCGCCACATCACAGTCAACGCATTTGTTGAACATTGCACCAATTCTCGCTGGATTTCGCCCCACAGGAACATCAATTATTTTCTGGAGAAGCATGAAAACTGGTTGAATTTGGATTTCATTGTTCCTGAAGATGTTAGCCAGGACCTACATTCATCGTCATAATCAACAGCCGCAAATATACCTCTTCTAAGTCATTCAAACAATTATCCGATTGACAAAGACGGGGTCAAACGGAAAGTTTTAGAAAATGTTCAGAGGATATGTTCGCTTTTGTCATGAAAAAAATATTGAAATCTGATGACAATTCGGATCCTTTAATTTCGACTCTTGGACCGAAAATAATAAACATTAAACGTGATTTATTACCAGAAGCACAATCACTTATTGTTACTTACAATTAAGTTGTTAATTTTGGTTTAATCGTGATCTTTATTTAAATAAAACAATTTTATATAGGCACCTACATTTATTACAATTTTGATGTATCAACTAAACCTAGTATATTGACTAACAAAAGTAATTATTAATTATTATATTAATTTTGTTCAATGATTAATTTCTTTGGTTTGTTACTTTTTCCTTTGTATAACTTTATTTAATACCTATGTAACTGTCTTTCCATAGAATACTGTATTGTACCTATTCTCGTAGTATATAGGTACAATAAATGGTACAATGATAGATAATAAATTATCTAACATCGAAATATCAAATCGAGAATTTTTACATGTTTTCGCAAAAAGTTTTGATCCTGTTTATCATATAATTAAATAGTCCAGTCAAAAAGCTTTAAAACTGTACCAAAAGCCTTATTCTGGGAGAACCAGAAGCGGAGATATTAATGAATGTCCAGTCCTCCCTAACGCTCGTTCCACTGTGCGCCTACCGGCAGAGAACAAATCTTTTCTCTTATCCGATCCCATGTCCTCGTGTTCTCGCAATTTTTGCAATGAATACACTAGAACGAATGTTCTTTGAACATTAATTTAATTTTAGGATCTTATTGACTTACGTCATATTACTATTTATAATTTTTTATAATTATTGGTCAATTTTTTTTTACGATCGGCCGGGATTCGAACCCGGATCCTCTGCCTTTCCGTGACAGTGCTCTACCATTTGAGCCACCAAGCCTCGCCTGCCGGCAGAGGATAAATCTTTTCTCTTAGGGTTCGAATCCCGGTCGAGGGCCTATCTTTTCTCTTTAAAATCTTTCTTTATCTTTCTCTATCTTTTAAAAATAAAAATATATAATCTTCCAATTTTTTTTGACACTGAATACATTTTTTTTTAATTATTGGATAAATATTACTATTTATGAGTGAAACTTCTTTTTTTTTACTTTTTCTCATTGCGTTGAGCTTTAAAATAGATCAGTTATTGGTGGATTAAATTATTTTACAACATCAATTATTTCTACAGCTCCGATGAATAAGTACTTCGCACTTCGTTGACAGGTATAAAACTTTAACATGTTCCCCTTTCTTCCTGCTACAGATATGTAAAATAACAATAATCCTAGATATTGTTACTATTAGGCAATGACCGAGGTGTTACTTCGGAGGTAGGTGTGAGATATGAAATTATATCAGCCTGAAATTGCACGGGCTGCGAATGACAGCTCTTTTCGCTTCAATAAACGAACCATTTCCGTTTGTGGTCTATGTCCGTATTGAACCTTTGGTTTCGGACGTTATATATTATTATTAGTAATAATATATATATTTCACAATAATTGACAGCTCAGAAAAATAAAATGAAATCGGACCTAAACCTAGGAAAAAGATGAACTGTTAAAAATCAAAACCTCAAACATTTTATAGAAGTTTCAACCAAATAAATATGATTATAAATCTTAAATAAAAACATTGAATTCACTAAATCCTAAAATAAGTATAACCTCTCTATAATCTATAAAAAATGGATGTTAAGAAGGCTAAGAAATAGGCCCAATAACTTTGAATAACGAACGCCTTGGGGCCTTCCTTAACAGTATCTTTCGACACAGCACACTCCCTGGCAAGTTCGCGAGTACTTTTGGACGGATTTGACTCGAAAGCTTCCTTCAGAACCTCATCAATATGCATTAATGGTCGCCCGGAGCCCTTCATCCTTTCCAACGTCGTATCTCCACTGCTAAATTTTTCAAACCAACGCCGCTCAGTGCGCTGGTCAAGGACACCTTCCCCTTCATATTTAATAATTTCACGAGTTGCTTCAGCGGCTGTGAAATTTTTTTCCAGTAATGTCTTAAAATTACGAGCATTTATTAGGACACTGTCATGTTTCTTCTTTGAAATAAATAACTAACCGGAGGTTTTTTTTTAAGATGTCCAATGTTAGTATAGAGAATGCTCTAAAGCAGCGGTTCCCAAACTGTGGGGCGTGAGGACATGTTAGGGGGGGGCGCGAGACAAGTTGAACATTAAATTAAATTGAAGTAGTCTTTCTAAAATTCTAAATTAAAGATGATGTTTAGAAAATTTACCACTTTGATATAATAGACAAACCTTCGTTATGGTTAAAATATTTCAAAGTGTATCCACATTTGCCTTTTTCAAGCACCTATTTTTGCAAAAAAGCATTTTCAACACATGTGGCAGTTAAGACAAAGTATCGGAATAAACTTGATGTTGCTAGTGACTTGCGTTGTGCACTTACTAAAACTCAGCCACGAATAGGCATACTAGTAAGAAAAATGGAATCCATCTCAATAACCAACCTAATCTATTTTTCTCTTATTAATAATTTTTGTATTTTATGAAAACTGACATTGTTGTACCTTATGGCAGTATAAGTAAATGTTTTGTTTTCAATGTAATATTTATTTGTTTTTTTTTGTTCCTAGGCCCACACAATTTATGGTTAAGGGGGGCGCGAGAAGCTTTCATTTCAACAAAAGGGGGGCGTGGTACAAAAATTTTGGGAGCCCCTGCTCTAAAGGCATTATTAAGTGTTGGTAAATAATAAATAGCATTAAAATATTTACAGACTTTTGAACTTTGGAATTTGATAAAACGGTCATTTTTTTTTTTTATACACCCTATTAAAATAAGATATTAAGTCTTTTAAGTTAATTGAAATGGTAAAGTATCGTGAAAATAAATATGGGTCTGTAAAGTTTGCTGGGGTTGGTAAAGAACTAATTCCTAAAATGTTAATAAGCGCTGAACCTTAAGGTAGACACAGGACGGGTCGATCAAGAGCTAGGTGGGAGGATTACGTATCAAAATATTAATGTTTATCTTAGGATTAGGTTTTGGGCGGAGATCTTTGGACGGAAGTTTGCAAACAGCGATCGGTGGCACCGGATTAGAACTTTCGTGTTCGCTAAGCCTTATTATTATTATTAATCAAAATAAACTATGGAATGTTGTGGTTTCCGGGTCAGATTTCAGCTAGAGGCACTCAGTTTAGAGCCATCTGAATTTATCTAGTTCACATTTATAAACAATTTTATTTTAATTATTAAGTTAATTTTTTTATATTTTATGACAAAAGAGCCAACAGAAACCATTATTATTTTAAAGTTTTCTAAGACAAGAAACTGTAATGATAAGAAAGAAAGAATGATGCTTATGATTCCGTAATTACTTTTAATATATTTTATAGCCAAAATTATTTTTACAAAATTTTGTTTTGAAAACAAACATTGCAGTTATATCAAATCTAAAAATTCTTTATGTACATTTAATTTTTATTATCTTTATCAGAAGAATATATTCTATGATATTCATAAAAATTATGACTGTTTTATAATAATAATACACCCTCTTATAATAAAATATAATAAAAATAACCGTTTTATCAAATTCCTGAGTTCAAAAGTCTGTAAATATTTTAATGCTATTTATTATTTACCAACACTTAATAATCCCTTTAGAGCATTCTCCATACTAACACTGGACTTCTTCAAAAAAGCCTCAGTTTAGTTATTTATTTCAAAGAAGAAACATGACAGTGTCCTACGAAATTCTCGTAATTTTAAGACATTACTGGAAAAAAAAATTTCACAGACGCTAAACCAATTCGTGAAATTATTAAATATGAAGGGGAAGGTGTCCTTTGCCAGCGCACTGTGCGGCTTTGGTTTGAAAAATTTAGCTGTGGAGATACGACGTTGAAAAGGAAGAATGGCTCCGGGCGACCATTAATGGATATTGATGAGGTTCTGAAGGAAGCTGTTGACTCAAATCCCTCCACAAGTTCTCGCGAACTTGTCAGGGAGTGTGCTGTGTCGAATGATATTGTTCCTCACCATCTTCTCTCCATGGGGAAGGTGAAAATAGCCAGAAGACCGTCATTTTTTTTTATACACACTATTAATATTAATCATAATAGAGATATAATAATCATAATCAATATTAAGCATATATTGTCTGAGACTATAATATTTATTGTATCTATCTATAATTATTTTCTTCAAAATTAAATTACAATAATTATATTTTAGGATTTTTTTTTTTAGAAAATAATTTGTCCTGAAAATATAAGTAACAAATCATTCAAACCACTAAATGCTTTATAGACCTTTAATTTTGATAATCTTAATCTATTATAACCTATAGCCATATTAGAACCCTGTAACAACTATGACCCGTGAACGAGTCTATGGTTCAGTACATGGTAGAGACCGTACTGTTTCATGGACAACGGTTCTGCAAGGAGGTGACTTGTTCTAGGTCACGCTCAACCGCCAGATTTCCCCCCCCTTATTTTGGGTAGCCTATTTTTATAATATTTTATAGAGGCTGGGTGAGCCCCAGGAGGGTCCTAGATCCCATATGATCCATCTCCCACTGCAATTAGACTACATAAAAGTAACTGCCTGCAGCGGGATTTGAACCAGGATTTCCGGCATGGCTACTCAGTGCTCTATCTAATACAGTCATATTAATAATATAAATATTTTTAGATTAAAAAAAAATTGATAATTCTGTATTTCATAGTAAGGAAGAGCAGTCATGATATTCGTCAAAATAAATTTGAGAAAAAAATTGTCATTAAGGTTTTTTTTTTAAATTATTTTTTATTTTTAAAAATTCCCACTATCCCTCTCTAGTAGTATCCCACTAGTAGGTAATATAGGATGTATTTTTTTATACATCCTGGATTTTGTAATAAGACGAGGCATAGTCTTCAAAATATATTACAAGAATTTATGGGTCCGGTTTTTTATTTTGGAAAAAATTTGTTTTTAAAAATATTATTTAAATAAAAAAAATCTTCAAAAGAAGTGTAGATTCTATAATATTCATAAAAATCATGACTATTTTATAAAATGAATTCTCGTTTTTTTTTTTAATTTTCTTCATTGGAAGAGGAGATTCGATGATATTCCGACAAAATAAACTTGACGAACACATTTTATTTTGTATATTTTTGTTTTGAAGAGAAAAGATTTGTCCTGGCCGGAATTCGAATCCGGCTCGTCTGCATCTCGAGTGCGGTGCTCTAAACCACTGAGCTACCAGGGGTTGTATCCAAGCCAGACAAATCCTTTTTCTTCACCGATCCTATATCCCCGTGTTCTCGCAATTTTTGCGATGTGTATACGAGAAAGAATGTTCGAAAAGGGATGAAAATAAATAACGTTTTATTTTGTATTTAAATAAATATATAATTGTCCTTCTAGGTATCAAATATAGGAAGCATTCTTTTTATAAATATATATGTTTTTTATATCATATATTCATGTAATTTATAAAACGAGGCACGTACGTTATGAGACTAAAGTATTTATTATATCTATCTACCATGACATTTTTCAAAAGAATTTACAAAAAATATGGTTTGCGTTTTTTATTTTTTGAAATATATTTAGTAAAATATGGGCTCAAGAACTATTAAATTTGAAAAGGTAGTTTCCATGATTTCAAAAAATATTTTGGATATTACAAGGTTTCTTTTATTTGGAAAATATATGTTTCTGTAGGAGTTTGTTTTATGTTTATTACTTTATAAACATAAATGATTTATTATAAAGTGAGTCATGTATGATATGAGACTATATTTATTAGATAAATTTATACTGATTTTATTTAAAATGAATTCCAAAATTTTGGTTTCGGGTTTTATTCAGAATAAATTTTGTTTTGAAAATAATATTAGTTGGACTATTTAAATACCAAAATTGTGGACATTTAATTGTAATTGTCTTCAAAGAAAGAGGGAGTTTCATATTGTATTCATATTTTTTTATAGTGCAACTTTTTTGGACAAAAAAAAAAAGAGTCACTGAAAGAGCAAAGTCTGTGAAATTTTGCAAAAAAAATAAATAAATAAAATAAATTTGTGGAAAAACATTGTTTTAATTGCCATCATTGTATGAAATATAGGATACATTCCATAAATAAACATATGTGTTCAAACATTATAATATAATAAAATAAAATATAAACAAAATCAAACAAAAAAATTGTTATATTTGAGTTTTTTCTTATCTTTGTGAATTTAAAATTCGTTTTAGAAAATAACATATACCATTAAAGAGAGACGGAAGAAAATACCTTTTTCGATTTTTTTTTTCTTTGTATAAAAAAACCGTTTTGTTAATTAATTATTTCATATTCAGGAATAGGAGTTCTGTTATTCATCAATATAAATTTGAGGAAAAATTGTATTCTTTTTTATTAGGTTTATTTCTTGTGTAATAAATAATTTATAAGATAAAAAAAAATAGGTTTTTAGTGTTTTTTCTTGAATAAAGAAACCTTTTTGTTCATTAAGTATTTTAAAGGAAAAATAATTCTTTTTAAAAACATCAATCATCCTCCTTACAAAATATAGGATGTATTATTTTTATTAATACATATATATTTTTTTATATCTTCCCTGGGTAATAAAAATAAGGCATGTATTGTAAGAGACTATAATATGTATTCTATCTATCTGTAATTATGTTCCTCAAAATAAATTACAATAATTATGGTTTAGGGTTTTTTTTTTAAAGAAAATAATTTGTTCTGAAACATGTTAGTATCAGATCATTCAAGCCACTAAATGCTTCATAGACCTTTAATTTTGATTATCTTTAAGTGAAGAGCAGTTAGTGAGATATTAAAAAAAATTGTTTCTTGAATAATGTAACCTTTTTGTTAATTAAGTATTTTATGGTCATGGTATTTATCAAAATAAATATATTTTTCTCTTTAATAATTTCAACTGTGTTTCTTCTTGCCTAATAAAGGATCTGTTCTTTATATATTTTATATATTCTAGATTTTTATAACTAAGGGATATTATTCAAAATATTCTACAACAATTTATAGTTCTGTTTTTATTATTTTTTTTTTTTTGGAAACAAAAGTATTGAAAAATATTAGTTAAACCAGCAAAATATGTTCATAAGAATTGTAGATTCTATGATATACATACAAATATTTTTTGCATATTATAATTTCTCTTTTACTTGGAATAAATTATTGCGCGTGAGTTTATTTTGTAAAAACAAAAGATTTACATTATCATTGTCCCTCTCCGTAGATAATATAGGCTGTATTTTTTATATATCCTGGATTTTGTAACTAAAACTAGGCATAGTCTTAAAAATATATTACAAGAATTTATGGGTCCGGTTGTTTATTTTGGAAAAAACTTTATATTTGAAAAATATTAGTTAAGTAAAAAAAAATCATCAAAAGAAGTGTGATTCTATAATATTCATAAAAATATTTTTTTAAATATAAGTTTTGGTTTATAATTTTATACATTGTTTTAGAAAATGATTTTCATTTAAAGAAAACGAGTAAAAATAATGTTTTGGGTTTTTTCTTAAATAAAACAATATTTTTGTTTAGTATTTTATATGTTAGCAAGGTAGAGCAGTTATGATATTCGTCGAAAAAAGAAAATTCTTTTTTTTTTTTTTATTTTAATTGTACCTCACTAAATGCAGGATGTATTCATTACATAAATGCATATAATATATATTTTTTATATACTGGATTTTTGACATTAATAAGAGGCAGCTATGGTCTGATACTATAATATTTATTGTATCTATATATTACGATGTTTAAAAAAATAAATGAAATACAATGAATGAAATGAAGTATTTTTTGGAAGCAATGTTGTTTTGAAAAATATTATTTTGAGACTTATTAAAATGTAAATTGCTTTATGGGTATTTAATTTTAATTATCTTCATAAGAAGAGCAGTTTGTTTGATATTCATAAAAAAAAAAAAAATATAATTTCTCGTTGATTTAGATAAGATGCTTTATATTTTAGCAAGGAGGAGCCGTTTCTATGGTATTTTTGAAAATTTGAGGCCAAAAAAAAATGTATATATATATATATTTTTTTTTTTTTAATTCTGTTGTCCTACTCCTTACATAATATAGGATGTAAGCTCTTTAAAGGTTTGTATTGCCTGAGACCAGACTATTAATTATATCTTACCTGTTTCATTAAAACAAAAAATAATGCTTATAATTTTTTTTATATTTTAATTTAAATATAAATATATATATATATATATATAATTATATTATTATAATATATACGTAGATATTGCTTTGAAGCTCCCCCTTAGATACCTGTTGAATATAGCGCTAGAGACGTAAGCAGGAGAGCCAGGAGTGCCAGAGGCCCCATCTTGCCTTCTCGCAGGGTCGGCGTTGACTGAGCGTTCCCTGCACCCTTCTGTATCTACCGCCCCCCTCCACTTCTCTACCCCCACCATTCTTATCAATTCCCTACTGATAACAGGTGAGGGTTAAGCTCGAGTAATCATAAATAAGATACTCAATTATTAGATTTCTTTGATTATATTTGTTCGTGCGTAAAAAAAAAAATTACAACTACAAAAGTCTAGAGTTCAGTACATGGTAACTGAACTGTACGGTTGCTAAGGCAACGGTTGTGTAGGGAGGATATATATGACCAAGATGACGCTCAGCCTCCGGTTTTTTTCTAACTAAGGGTACCCATTTAAAAAAAATCAACATATACAACACATGAACAAGTATAACCACGAAAAGGCTTAGATTTAGTACACGTAGAGACTACTGTTTCTAAGAAACCGTTTGTATAAGGGGAGATTTGTCTCCTTTATTTTGGGTACCCACTTTATTGAGGCTGGCATCTCCGGTTGCTAACGGATTAAATAAAAGTCTGCCAGGGATTTGAACCCAGGAACTTCGGCGCGTCAACTCAGTGCTCTTCCAACAAACAAAAGCGATTCGACAACCGACAAAAACAAAAAACTTTCGAATCCCCGATCATTAAAGGAAGTGTAATCTCTTAAAAAAACAATTTTGATATAACTAAATTAGAGCCAAAAACTCAAAAAGAAACACTATTATTTATTATAATGCAATTGGGAAAAACCACAATGCAAAGCCTTATGTTTCAAAAATACACCCACTTACCAGTCCACGTTTCGCCTGTTCAGGCATTATCAAGACGCACAAAAACAAAAAAGGGTTATGCGAATCACATCTGGAAGACGTTCTTTTCAGTTGTATGTTGAACGTCTTGGTGGTGGGGTGCTGTCTCATGTTTGGAACCTGTTTGGGCTGTTGATCTTTGGAATGTATTGTACCCTTTTTTTCCAGATGTGATTCACATAACCCTTTTTTGTTTTTGCGTCTTGATAATGCCTGAATAGGCGAAACGTTGACTAGTAAGTGGGTGTATTTTTGAAACATAAGGCTTTGCATTGTGGTTTTTCCCAATTTCATTATAATTTTGATATAAGCTTAAAGGATCTTTAAAAATAGTTTTTGATTTTTTTATAAGCAAACTGGATTTCTTTTTACTGTTATATTTGTCAGTCATATTTTGATGTTTCAGTTAATATCCCTACCATTAGAATATGTATCGATTTTTTTTTGTCACGAAGCTCAGTTTTTGTAATTATTTTTGCCAAGGGTTAGACTAGAAAAATTAATTGTAATATTCATAATTTTTCGAACGATACTTGCAGTTCCGAGTAATACTGCTTTCTGCATTTGGTCCAGAATATTTGAATCTTACTAATATTATAAATGCGAAAGTTTTTATGTTTGTCCCTCTTTCACGCAAAAACTACTGGACAGATTTGGATGAAACGTTACAGTAATATAGGTTATACATCAGAATAACACATAGGCTATAGCAAGCGCGGATTTATGGGGGGCGCATGGGTGCACATGCCCCCCACAGTTTTTAGGTACTGTGGAGAATCCATAACAGTACATAATTAAAGGCAAATCACATGATCATAGTTGTTAAAATAACAGAAAGAACATGAGTGAAACTATTTGTTTTGATATCCTACTAATCTTAATAATATTATAAATGTGAATGTTTGTATGTTTGTCTCTCTTTCACGCAAAAACTACAGAACGGATTTGGATGAAACTTTACAGTAATATAGGTTATACATCAGAATAACACATAGGCTACAACAAGAGCGGATTTTTGGGGGTGCACGGGGACACGTGCCCCCCGACAGTTTTTTAGGTACTGTGAAAAATCCATTATAGTACATTATTAAAGGCAAATCAGGGACTTAGCATCTTGAAATTTATAGATAGGTTCTTTGTATAGTTTAAGAAAGAAATTTGGACAATTCCATCCCCAAGGGTTTTCCCCTTAATATAATAGAGGTTCAAAGTTTGTACAGAATCTGTCAGTTTTGAAGTTAGACATCTGAAATTTTGGATGTACGAATAACTTATATTTTAAAGTTATTATTTATTTCAAATGATATTTCACGAAACTTTATGTGGCAGGTCGAATTCCACGCGAGCGAAGTCGCGGGCATAAGCTAGTTAAGGTCTAATTCTTTTATGCTTCTTGAACGTCATTTCCGGAATCAGTCCATTCGCGGATCTAACCAACGGCAAAACTTTTGCTTTCTCAAGCTTGTATAACTGCTTCAATTCCTCTGCCTGGTCCTGATATTTTCCTATTTTTTTCGGCGATCACCTTGTGGAGGTTATCTGCCTATACTCCTCTTTCAATTATATTCATACATTTTTCTTCTTTTAGAATCAGCAAAATATCAGGCTTGCTGTGTGGAATTGTGTTATCAGTTACCTGGTCCCAATAAAGCTTGACGTGCCTATTATCAATTACTGGTTGGGGGCTGTACCTGTAATAAGGTATTGTCCGCAGTATTACATTTCATTGCCAATTCTTGGTATACAATTTTAGCCAAATTGCTGTGCCTCAGCAAATACTCCTTGCCAGCAAGAATCTGACAACCGGATGTGATCTGCTGGATTGATTCTGTGTTTGTTTTGCACAATCGACACATATCTGAATTTGCCTCTCCACATATAATAATATAATATAATAATAATTATCATAGTAATAATAATAAAAATTATTGTTTTCATTATATTATAAATGTCATTAGTGGCATATTTCTTATTCTTAAGCGTTAAGACTTCAAAATTAATCAATTAATGATGGCCTAGATCATTTATAGAATACCAAAATATAATGTTTATTTTTGTTAACTGTAATTTACTAGTTGTGTAATTGTTTATACCAACACCCCCCCGCAATAGGGTTATCAACAGGTATTTATTTCATAAATTAATTTAAAATATTTATCATAGATCAGGAAAATAAATAATAACATATACAATAAATAAACTATATATCTTTATCTGTCGCAACTTAAAACACGGGGCAGAAAATACAGTACCAGCAACACTCCAATACAACTTATCTCTACATTTCTGATAACTCACATTTCAGCGTCCTTACATAAGGATATGGTGTGTATTTACTTATATATGCAGTTATTAAATATATGTATTTCAATATATATATCAACGTTTTTAGTCACTGAAAAAAAATAACATTACATAGTATGCCTTCATTTCAGTAAATGGAAAAAAAAATAATAAGAAAAATAACTTTGTTAACTCTTAACTCGAAAAGTATATATGAATTGAAATTTAATGATTTTTTTTAGATTAATTTATTGATATTTACAACTGTAATAATATTACAACAAGTAAATTTGCTAATATGAACAAATGATATGGAAACAAAAACACATGAGGAGAAACTACCCATCGGTAGCACTGCAATAAAGTTCTATAGTAGAAGGTCTCGAGGCATCTTCTTTTCAGACATCTCAGTAATAGTATGGGCAGCAAGTTGAGAGATTAGCGGATTCAAGTGTGTATGGAGCTTGTCATGGAAGGATAGGTATCTAGTTTGGGCCAAATCTGCAATATATGGGTTATTAAGATCATGGTGGATGAGTTTGTTTGTGATATAATAACGAGCATTGAGGATTTTACGAAGGATTTTGGATTGTAAGGATTGGATACGAGATGAATTGGATGGTTTAGTAGGGCCCCAAAGCTCAACTCCGTATGTCCAAATAGGTCTGATAACTGTCATGTAAATGAGTCTTTTGTAATTAATTGGGAGCTTAGAGCGTTTGTCCAGTAAATGCTGAAGAAGGCGAAAACGTCGAGCAGTTTCTTGTCTTTTCAGTATTGTGGGAGGAATTAATAATTAAATTTTAGCAATGAACTAATCGTTATTCAACAGTGATTCGTTGTTATTAGTGATTAAGATGGTAAAAAGATTTCTAAATTATTTTTAATATGACAACAGCAAGCGATAGAAGAGCATGGCCATTTTTATCAGAAATTTTTATTTTGAAGACAAAAGATTTGTTCTAGCCGGGATTCAAACCCGGGTCGCCTGCACTCTAGTGCAGTGCTCTAACCACTGAGCTACCAGGGGTCGTATCCGAGTCGGACAAATCCATTCTCTTCACGATGGTGATCCTATATCCCCTTGTTCTTGCAATTTTTGCAATGTATACCCGCGGAAGAATGTTCAACATTACTTTAATTGGAATCTTGTGGACTTACGTCCATTTTATATTTATAATTTTTTTAATTATTATTGGTGATAGAGTTCGCCAGGACTCGCTTACGGGTTGTAGCACCAGTATAATAACTTCCTGTAATATGAAAAAATAAATAAGTTATGATATGTTTGGCACATACCGTCATTCATAAAAAAAAAAATTAAAAACAAATATTAAAAAACTTAAAAAAAAAAAAACACGAAATTTTCATATATAGATACACCCTAGGTTATTCTAAGATGGAGATAAGTCTTTATTTCTTCTCGAAATTAGAGAGTAATTATAAATTTTCTAAATAGTAAAAATTCATTCATTCATTCAAAAAGTCCTTTTTGTCTGCTGGTTTAATACATTACCTTATATGTTCATATATGCATCTATATATATATATATATATATATATATATATATATGTATATATATATATGTTCTGTGGTCTTGTTATACAAGTAAAAAATGATAGACAATTAGTGGGCCTACATTAAATGGTTACAATGAAATATGCGTAAGTGCATGTTGTAAATATGCATGCTTTTGTAAATTAATGTTTTATAATTAATCGTTTATTATCATTTTTGGTTACTTTACTTATGTTTATTTATTTCTCTGGCATATTTTAAATTAAGACTGAGGAAAAATTCCTACGAAAAGCCCTTAATCTCCCAACTAAAAACAGAAATAGAAATTATCTGTCCAATATTTCGCCCATTCCGGCATCCTCAGGGTAGATAGAGAAAAAAACAAAACATGAATAATGCACCTAAGAAGCATCCCACCACCTCCAAGGCTCAAATGTAACTAATGAATCATAAGGAAGGTTACTCGACCCCAGCTGGGTAAGGTTAGATAAAAACAGCTGATAAATACTGGAGAATATGAAAATTCAATATATGGTACACTCACCAAACTACAAAAAGCACAATAAGAAAAAATAAATAATTGTAAACAACACCAAAACATAAGACAAAAAACCATATGAAAAAATGAAAGTAAGATTGCAATGAAAAGAAAAACAACATTATCAAGACACCAGTAGATTTATGGCTATTGTGTGTATGTTTAATTTTCATATTCTCCAGTATTTATCAGCTGTTTTTATCTAACCTTACCCAGCCGGGGTCGAGTAACCTTCCTTATGATTCATTAGTTGCATTTGAGCCTTGGAGGTGGTGGGATGCTTCTTAGGTGCATTATTCTTGTTTTGTTTTTGTTCTTTTGTTTTTTTTCTATCTACCCTGAGGATGCCTGAATGGGCGAAATATTGGACAGATTTCAATTTCTGTTTTAGTTTGGAGACTAAGGGCTTTTCGTTGGAATTTTTCCACAGTCTTAACATTTATTTAAGGTCTCTTTTTATTTTTCAATATTTATGTTTATGTTCATTAGATTGTTTGTTCATTTAACGTCACTTTATGCTGCTATGGCTAATCGGACGATGCTACAGTGGGAACTCTAAATTTTGCCTATCCAGGTTTAATTAGGATAGGGATTTTTAACGAGTACCTGACATCGTACAGGCTCGGGACACCCGTTTAATGTCCCTTCCGAAGGACGGCGTAACTAAGGATTTTTTACTCCCTTAAAAAAATCCTAGGGCCACCTGCCAGGCTACGAACCCGCGATCTTGGGCTAAGTAGTTTGTTACGCTAACCACTAGGCCACAGGTCGCCCCTGCACTCATTATCAATAACTAGTGATAGAATATTTGATAATTTGTGTTTATATCGTTTTGAACCATCCTAAAATCATCAAAGAATACAAATACATAATTAAATTTAATGATGTAAAGTTGTTGTTAATATATTTATCCTTGATATATACACCATGACGTTACATATATCTTAAAGTAGATGAATTCCTCTTTATGTGTTCAGTTTGCCTTGAAATATGAACTGCACTGTTTTCAACCTGTGCCAAAGTTTGTGCAAGGAGATGATTCGGTCGAGATAACGCCAGTGTTATTCTCTGATTGAATGAATGAATGAATGAAAATATCCTTTATTTATGCATTAATTTTACAATTACTATAAAAAAAATTTACAAACAACATAAAAACGATTCTTTACTATATAAATATTTATACACATTTTTTCTTGCATAGGCCTTCCTTCAGGAGTAATAGTCGTTAACAGCTCCCTACTGGGATGCGGGATTTGTAAGGACCAACCATTTTATTTTCCACTCATCTCTATCCTTAAAGGGGTCCTGCCAAAAGCCCAAATGGATCTCTCCATCTCTTCCATTTTCGGTCATATGGTGTCCATTCCGTGACTATATTCTCTGATTAAGGATGATTAAGTTGGCAGAGGCTGGGTCAATCCAAAGAGTAGATTCTTGGCTTATAATTGTTATTGTTAGTTAGTAATATTTATTAGTAATTTATGAATTACATTTGAAATTTGGAATCGTGAATTTTATTTATGAAATAAATAAATAATTTAATACAATATTATATTTCTTTATTTTTACTTTTAAAGAGAAAAGATAGGCCCTCGGTCGCGATTCGAACCCGGAACCTTTGTCATTCCGTGACAGCGCTCTACCAATTGCACCACCAAGGCCGCCTGCCGGCAGAGCACTAATCTTTTCTCTTATCGGATCCCATGTCCTCGTGCTCTCGCAATTTTTGCGATGAATACACTAAAACGAAGTTCTTTGAACATTAATTTAATTTTAGGATCTTATTGACTTACGTCATATTACTATTTATAATTTTTTATAATTATTGGTCAATTTTTTGAGTTTTTAAATAATTTTATTTTTAAAGAGAAAAGATAGGCCCTCGGACGGGATTCGAACCCGGAACCTTTGTCTTTCCGTGACAGCGCTCTACCAATTGAGCCACCAAGGCCGCCTGCCGGCAGAGGATAAATCTTTTCTCTTATCCGATCCCATGTCCTCGTCTCACGGAAAGACAAAGGTTCCGGGTTCAAAAATAATTTAACCCAAACAAAGGGGCGGTTAAAAATAAAAATATTTAAAAACTCAGAGAATTGACCAATAATTATAAAAAATTATAAATATTATATTCCTTTTAATAAATAAATAATTTTGTAACAGTATTTAAGATTATTTATTTTAAAAGTATTATGTTTTGCCATCATAGTGCATCTAGTAAATATTGTTCAAGTGATAGCGTCGCGAAGATTAAGATGGGCTTGATAGAGAAAGATGTAGACCCTGAGATGTAGACCGAGGCGTAGGTGGGAGGATTGCGTTAATAGTGATCTGGCGGATTTGGGTTTGGATGGTGCTCCATGGACGAAAGTTTTCTAAACGGAGATGTATGCTATCGGCAACGAGCCTTTGGGTTCGCTAAGCCTTTTTTTTATTTTATTATATTTTCCCTTAAGTATCCAGAGTTACTTAACTTTACCCCAAGTACAGAATTAATTTAAAATTGGAATTCCCAGGTGAAATTAATTTAAATCGCGCGAGAGAAAATCTCATTAGAGACCATCGGGAGATGTCTAACGAGAATAGACGAGGATGAACAATGAGCTTATACCAGGATGAAGACGAGAAGGAGGATATTGGGGCGAAGAGTGACAAGGACGTCCTACGGCGCGCTCCGAACAATAGGATACGCCGTTGTCTCCCTTCAAAAATTCATTAGCTGCAGAAGTTCCATTAAGGAGTCGTAATTAAATATTAAATAGGGCGAATGTCGAGGATGCAGGCAACCTAACGTCTCAGCCTGAATCCCAGGAACACAGCCTCAGGCAGTCAGGCGGTATCGAATGCAGTGGAACAATCGACAGTTCCAGGGATCGATTCGGCTGTTGGAATATATTTTTGGGTTGGGGTTGAATATATATTATACTAGCTTATGCCCGCGGCTTCGCTCGCGTGGAATTTGGTCTGCCACATAAAGTTTCGTGAAAGATCATTTTAAATAAATAATTTAATTATTTTTTTAAAATATAAGTTACTCGTACATCCAAAATTTCAGATGTCTAACTTCAAAACTGACGGACAACCTTTGAATCCCTATTACATTAAAGGAGAAACCCTTGGGTAGAATTATCCAAATTTCTTCCTTAAACTGTACAAAGAACCTATCTACAAATTTCAAGTACTAAGTTCCTGATTTGCCATTAATTACGTGCTATAACGGAGGGGGGGGGGGATATGCCTTCTTGCCCTCACATAAATCTGCTCTTGGTGTAGCGTATAATCTATAACCTATTTTACTCAATAAATTTCATCGAAATCCGTTCAGTAGTTTTTGCGTGAATTAGTAACAAACATAAAAACAATAGTTTCACTCATGTTCTTTCTGTTATTTTAACCACTATTATCATGTGATTTGCCTTTAATTATGTACTATTATGGATTCTCCCAGTACCTAAAAGACTGTCGGGGGGGGGAGGGGGCCGTGCCCCCGTTTGCCCCCCCCCCCCTAAATCCGCGCTTGCTATAGCTTATGTGTTATTCTGATGTATAACCTATATTACTGTAAAGATTCATCCAAATCCGTTCAGTAGTTTTTGCGTGAAAGAGAGACAAACATACAAACATTCACATTTATAATATTAGTAAGATATGATAAATATAGGTATTGTTACGGGCTACTGGGTATTAAAAATGAATTAAGCTATTCCTTAATTAAAGATACTAATATTTATTTACAAAAGTAATACAAGAATACAATTAAACTATTAACAATTAAATTACTAACAAATAAATTATTAACTGAAATAAATTTACAATAACAATATTTTAGATGTTTATAATCTAGGCCTAACTTTTATTTAATTATTACAATAATATAATATATTATTATTACTAAATAGCTTAACTATTTACATAAGCTTGTACAAATCACATAAAATTACAACTGCTACTTAACTGATTATTTACTACTAATTAACACTTACAGTTCACTAATGAAAGTCCACCGACCGTAAGAATCTCTGAATATAACAAACTGACACACAATTACACTCACAAACTGTCACTGACTTATTACACTGGCTTATCACTGATTCAGATAGATCTTCACCGTACCGCGTGCTGTAACACTCTGTCTCTACATTTTTTTTTCTTTTTTTTTTTTTTTTTCGGATCCCTCAGTAAACGAAAACATGAAACATAATAAAAACAAGTAATTAGTAATGTACTTATATCTTAAAATTATCCTTATTCTACTAAAAGTAATGGAAGGTGTACTGATTTGGAAAGTAATAAGATTATCCATTTTCTGGTAAAATATTACTGAAGGTGAGGGGAAAATCTCGTAAAACCCTGTCTCTACTCGCGCCGAGAGGGTATTTAAATAGCAAGGCCGACACGGAGGGGGAAGATCTCGAACATACGAAAAGGGTCTGGTACTTTCGGGAAAAGGTATCTTTCATCTCTGCCGACGAGTGGCTTTAGTCTCTTCCAGGAATCGCCAATTCCCCGCGCCCGTCTCTCTCTCTCTCTCTGCGACCGCAGCAGTATTATTTGTAAATTGGAATGGGGTATTGGGGAGCGGAGTGGCTCAGTGGTAGAGCGCTGAGTTGCCATGGTAATGGAGCGGAGTGGCTCAGTGGTAGAGCGCTGAGTTGCCATGGTGATGGAGGGGAGTGGCTCAGTGGTAGAGCGCTGAGTTGCCATGGTAATGGAGCGGAGTGGCTCAGTGGTAGAGCGCTGAGTTGCCATGGTGATGGAGCGGAGTGGCTCAGTGGTAGAGCGCTGAGTTGCCATGGTGATGGAGCGGAGTGGCTCAGTGGTAGAGCGCTGAGTTGCCATGGTGAGGGAGGGGAGTGGCTCAGTGGTAGAGCGCTGAGTTGCCATGGTAATGGAGCGGAGTGGCTCAGTGGTAGAGCGCTGAGTTGCCATGGTGATGGAGGGGAGTGGCTCAGTGGTAGAGCGCTGAGTTGCCATGGTAATGGAGCGGAGTGGCTCAGTGGTAGAGCGCTGAGTTGCCATGGTGATGGAGCGGAGTGGCTCAGTGGTAGAGCGCTGAGTTGCCATGGTGATGGAGGGGAGTGGCTCAGTGGTAGAGCACTGAGTTGCCATGGTAATGGAGCGGAGTGGCTCAGTGGTAGAGCGCTGAGTTGCCATGGTGATGGAGCGGAGTGGCTCAGTGGTAGAGCGCTGAGTTGCCATGGTGATGGAGCGGAGTGGCTCAGTGGTAGAGCGCTGAGTTGCCATGGTGATGGAGGGGAGTGGCTCAGTGGTAGAGCGCTGAGTTGCCATGGTGATGGAGGGGAGTGGCTCAGTGGTAGAGCGCTGAGTTGCCATGGTAATGGAGCGGAGTGGCTCAGTGGTAGAGCGCTGAGTTGCCATGGTGATGGAGCGGAGTGGCTCAGTGGTAGAGCGCTGAGTTGCCATGGTGATGGAGGGGAGTGGCTCAGTGGTAGAGCGCTGAGTTGCCATGGTAATGGAGCGGAGTGGCTCAGTGGTAGAGCGCTGAGTTGCCATGGTGATGGAGCGGAGTGGCTCAGTGGTAGAGCGCTGAGTTGCCATGGTGATGGAGCGGAGTGGCTCAGTGGTAGAGCGCTGAGTTGCCATGGTGATGGAGGGGAGTGGCTCAGTGGTAGAGCGCTGAGTTGCCATGGTAATGGAGCGGAGTGGCTCAGTGGTAGAGCGCTGAGTTGCCATGGTGATGGAGGGGAGTGGCTCAGTGGTAGAGCGCTGAGTTGCCATGGTAATGGAGCGGAGTGGCTCAGTGGTAGAGCGCTGAGTTGCCATGGTGATGGAGCGGAGTGGCTCAGTGGTAGAGCGCTGAGTTGCCATGGTGATGGAGCGGAGTGGCTCAGTGGTAGAGCGCTGAGTTGCCATGCGCTGAATAATCCGGAAGTGGTAGGTTTTATTTAATCTGTTAATAGCTGGCGGTGAATCTTTTGGGATCAGAGGCTCATCCAGCCTCAATAAAGTCGGTATCCAGATTGGGATAAAAGGTTCAGCGTGATCTAGAATAAATGACCTCTCTGCACTACCGTTGTCTAAGAAACGGTACAGCCTCTACCATTCAGTGAACGCAATACTCTTCATGAGTTGTAGAAGTACAATTTTTTTAAATATTTATTTATTTTATTTTAATTAGTAGGCAAAATTTATATATTAGGGAAAGAAAAAAAAAACATTTCCCAGTCAATGCAAATACCTGATTCTCCAAATCATTCAAAACGTTTCGACATCATGGTGTCAAACTTCAATCTTTACAATTTTTTTTTTTTCTCTCTGCATCATTATAAACTCTTCTACATAACTTTACATCTTACTAATATTATAAATGTGAAAGTTTGTCTCTCTTTCACGCAAAAACTACTGAACGGATTTGGATGAAACTTTACAGTAATATAGGTTATACATCAGAATAACACATGCAGCAAGGGCGGATTTATGGGGGGACACGGGGGCACGTGCCTCCCCGGAAGTTTTTTAGGTACTTTGGAGAATCCATTATAGTAAATAATTAAAGGCAAATCAGAGACTTAGCATCTTGAAATTTGCAGATAGGTTCTTTGTATAATATAAGAAAGAAATTTGGATAATTCCATCCCCAAGGGTTTTCCCATTAATATAATAGAGGTTCAAAGATTGTATGGAATCCGTCAGTTTTGAAGTTAGACATCTGACATTTTGGATGTTCGAGTAACTTGTTGATAAAAAAAAAATTATTTATTTGAAATGATCGTCATGAAACTTTATGTGGTAGACCAAACTCCAAGCGATCGAAGGCGCTGGCAAAAGCTAGTCAGTCATAAGGCTAAAATTCTGTTAAAATAAATTAATAATAACAACATTAAAATACATAATTTAAATAGAGTGTCCAAAATAACTCACTATAATCTAAGTATAGATAAGTACCTTGAAAGTCATATTTAAAATTTTTTTCTAAAAATCTTGGAGATCATTTATCCTCCATGGTCAAAATAACATTACATTAAAAACCAAACCTTTGATCCTTGAAAGACTAGATCATTTTTCAGTATTTATGAATATTTATTTTTATAAATTATATTAAAATATGTCTAAAGGTCTACATATATAAACACAACATAAAAATTATTTTTAAATTTTATTTAAATATTTCATTAAATCATTAATTTAATTATGAAATTTTATAAAATTATTAAATGGAAAATCTATTTTATAAGATCTATTGGTAGGTAATAGGGTCAGGTTATTTTACTCTATCTGGTTTGTTTATAAAGCACTAGCTTATGCCCGCGGCTTCGCTAGCGTGGAATTCGGCCTGCCAGATAAAGTTTGGTGAAAGATCATTTTAAATAAATAATTTAATTATTTTTTTTAAATATAAGTTACTCGTACATCCATAATTTCAGATGTCTAACTTCAAAACTGAAGGATTCTCTACAACCTTTGAACCCCCATTATATTAAAAGGGAAACCCTTGGGGTGGAATTATCCAAATTTCTTTCTTAAACTGTACAAAGAACCTATCTACAAATTTCAAGAGGCTCTAAGTTCCTGATTTGTCTTTAATTATGTACTATAACGGGGGGGCATGCCCACATGACCCCACATAAATCTGCCCTTGATGTAGCCTATGATAATATAGTTTCACTCCTGTCCTTTATGTTATTTTAACAACTATTATCATCTGATTTGCCTTTAATTGTGTACTATAATGGATTCTCTATAGTACCTAAAAAACTTTCCGGGGAGGGGGCACGTCCCCTCGTGCGCCCCCCCCTACATTCCTGGCTTGCTATAGCCTATGTGTTATTCTGATGTATAACCTATATTACTGTAAAGTTTCATCCAAATCCGTTCAGTAGTTTTTGCGTGAAAGAGAGACAAACATACAAACTTTCACATTTATAATATTAGTAAGATAAGGCATCTTATGTTCTATTGTTTTTTTAATTTTAAAATAATGGAAAAATATAATTTGCTAATTTCTCCTGCCTCCTTTCTATCATTTACTGTATTCTCCAATTGATCGTTTCTGAACAGAGCCTCTAAATATTTTCCTTTAATGGTGTTATTTTCTCTATGTAAAATTTTGTAAAAGGCAATGAGAAATACCTCTAAAATACTGTAAAAACTAACCAATCAAAACTACATCAAATAAAACCAAGTGCAGTACAACTCATATCAACAGTCCATACAAACTCATGAAATAGAGGTAGCAACCTTTTTTTGGAGTTGTTTTTTGAAAGTCTTGGAGTAAGTTCCCTGTCTCTACATGACTAGTTTGGACTAATGATAAGAGATTTTCAACACAGTCTTTTTTACATGTGATTTTTCGTTACTTGTGTATTAGCCGGTCTGCACGAAACCTTCCTCCTTATATCTCTCTCTTTATCTCTTGCGTTAATTAATTGTTTTCTGTATTGTTTTTAGCGTTTTTGTCTTTGTAATTTTTTTTTTTTATGAAATGAATAGAATTACAATTTAGGAAGAAGAAGCTGTGAAATACTTCTAGAAGTTCGGGATGGTTCCAAAGATGAAATCGTGAAAAATGCCATCGAATGGATTTTGACACATTAAAATAGAGTCGTTTAGAGTCGACAGTGTAGAAAAATTGTTGTGTGTATTAGCCAGTACCCAGAGACTGTTATCCCCATTGTTTATAACCTTACAACTGATAATTCTGATTATAATAACACCTTTCTTCTTATTCGTATTAATGAAAATTGAAATATACAAAATAAATATAAGGAAGAAATAGTTTGGGGTGCAGTCAATAAATACACCTTAATAAGTGTAACCTATTTATTGTGTGCCGACGTTTCCGCCTACAATGTAAGCCATCTTCAGGGCGAATACACCACGCGGCGGCGAGGCGATCAGCGGCCCAACTCACTTTTTGACTTGAAGATGGCCTACATTGTAGGCCGAAACGTCAGCACACAATAAATAAGTTACACTTATTTAGGTGTTTTTATTAACTGCACCCCCCAACTATTTATTCCTTATATTAGAAGTTACAGTCAACCAATTCTTCTCTAATTTACAAGATAAAGTGTGAATCCCCACTAGCAAAGTTACTCTTCATATATGAATTGATGACTTTGTATGGACTGTAGATATGAGATGTTCCGCAGATGGAAAAGCACAAAGCCACTGTTCCAGCCTTTTTTAAGCCATTACACGAAATATAGCAGTGTGTTTTAATTAAAAAGGAAAAAAAAATGGAATGCATCGATTTAAGTAATAAATAAAGCTACATCTTATTACAATATTTCGATTTTAGAACTATAATGAAGAACTTTATAATTTCAAGAAAAAATAAACTCCCTTTTTTTTTATATTAGAAGAACCTAAAGCGTATTCTGATATAATAAATTAATTTTTTGAAAAAGATTTTTTATTTATCTTTTCCTTATTTTTGTTTTTTATAAATGAAGGAATGTATCAAGCATCTCATAAATTATTTATTACAGGAGAAAGGTAATATGAAAGAAAATTTTAATATGTAAATTTTTGAATTTAGAATTCATTTTACCATATCTACGTCACTTTACTCTCTCAATAAAAACATCTGCACTGTAAAAGAATAAAAATCTTATTTACCTTTTATTCAATTTATTTATTATCAATATTAAGTTATTCCGTTGGAAACAGGAATATATATTATTCATACTTCTTATATATATATATATATATATATATATATATATATATATATATATATATATATATTGATTCACATGAAACAATATTGAAAAGAATAGCGAAAACTAAACTTGCACTAAACGTCTTTCATTTGAATGCCACTGATAGTGTTACCATGGTAACAGTTGTGTGAGAAGAACCGATGAGGTTATTGTGATTTGTGTATTGTTATTTAGTTACAATTTTGTAAATAGTGTTGCAATGTTAACTTTAAATGATTTTTCTTTCTTTACAGGTAAGACTGTATAGAATAATAAGTTTGTAAATCAGTTACAGGAAATTATTATTGTAATAAAAATAAATTTACTTTTTTACAGAGAGAATATATATTATATACTTATTTCAACACAAAATAAATTGAGTATTTCAATCAATCAAATTTTATATATATATATATATATATATATATATATATATATATATATATATATATATATATATATATATATATATAAAGACAAAAGCCCTTAAGTCTCAAAACTAAAACAGAAATTGAAATTATCTGTCCAATATTTCGCCCATTCAGGCATCCTCGGGGTAGAAACAGAACAACAGCAAAACAAAACATAAATAATGCACCCAAAAAACATCCCACCACCTACAAGGCTCAAATACAACTAATGAATCATAAGGAAGGCTACTCGAACCAGGCTGGATAAGGTTAAATAAAAAATGGTGATTTCGTTGGAATTTTTCCACGGTCTTAATATTTATGTAAGGTCTCTTTTTACTTTTCAATATATATATATATATATATATATATATATATATATATATATATATATATATATATATATATATATTTATACACACACACATAATCAATATAGAAATCCGAGAGCTGACGCACACACTATCTCATGACTGGATTTGTGGTTAATAATTTGATGATTACACTGCATTGCAACAGCTGTAACTGTTTAGTAAGCTTCTGTAGAGTTCACGTTAGTCTATATATCCCTATCGATAATAGACACACATACCGTATAACAAAGCATAGTCCTTATCAATTCGATTGATTTCATTGATCTGTAGCTAATCTAAAGTAATATTTAAAAAAAAAACATGTACCACTACAACCCGTGAAGGGGTCTGAGATTCAGCACATGGTAAAGACTGTACTGTTTCATGGACATCGGTTCTGCAAGGAGATGACTTGTCCTAGGTCACGCTCAAACGCCAGATTTTTTCCCATTATTTTGGGTGCCCTAATTTCATAATATTTTATAGAGGCTGGATGAGCCCCAGGAGGGTCTTAGATCCTATATGATCCATCTCCGGCTGCAAACAGACAAAATAAAAGTCTTTCCTGCAGCGGGTTTTAACCAGGATTTTCGGCATGGCATATTTTTGGCATATTAAATATTATATGCAAAGGTGTTTATTTAGGAAGGGATAGGATGGTTAGTGTATGTTGGTGTATTTATGGGTCCGGGGTAGGTTGATCGAATAATTTTTATTTACATTGCTAAAGCGCAGGCCATAATTACCGTCTACGGAATGCAGCACAAACCCAAATCCGCAAGATCACTCTTAATCAATCCCCCCATAACAAGCCCATCTTAATCTATATGACTTAAAGAATATTGAGCGGGTGCATGCATCGCAATGCCGCATTGTGTAATCTCCTAAATTCTAAAGTGGTCTTATCTTTTTTGGACCGAATATTTTACAAAACTCCTTATTTTAATACCTTAAGATGCTGTTCATCCTTCAGCATCAGCGGGCTACGGTTCAAATGAAGAAGCGTCGGAAGGATGATGGTTTTATAAATTCTGATTTTTAGATTTCTGGACCAAAGGTGCGAGCTTAATAATGTCCGAATAATAACAGGAATTTCCTGCCTTTAATCGCAAATTTATTTCCTCTAGAATTTATTTTTTTCTATTAGTGATATTAGCCTCTTTTATGTCGGATATAGATAGTCTGTGGGTGCAGTCAATGTAACAAGATAAGACAAACTTATTTATTATGAGTGCCAAAACAGAACAAAACAAAAATAACTATAAAAAGCATCATAATACAGAGAAAGAATATAATAACATCAGATATTGAAAAGTAAAGAAAATTGGCGATGGATGTTATATTAAGGAAATATATGATTTATTCTTTAAAATTGGAGAAAAAAAACCTATTTCCAGTAAAAAAATTATTTATTCCTTATTTATCGAGATACGTTTCGGCCTAGGCCATTCTCAATCTTCTGTTTAAATTGTTTCATTTTTTCCCTATTATATGGTTAACAATTCAACCATAGGTCATTCATCTGTAAAAATCATGCACAAATTCTACAATTGTAACAATATAAATAATTCAATAAATAAATCTGTACATAAATTCTTTTTTTGTCCAACAAATAACTATAATAAAGCATAGATACCTCAATGTAAGTGGTTTTATTCTATTTAATTTTTTTTTAATTCAGAGGGACCATGTCCTCTATAGTCAATTATTAATAAGTTAAACTTTGATCTTAGTTTTTTTAAAAATGGGGAAATATATGAATAAAAGATTACAGAAGAATTGAAACGTGATAATGCCAAGCGATGATAAAAAAGAGGATGAACAGTAAGATACAAAATGAACATAAAGAAAAGGTACAAATATAAAATGGTGAGATATTATATAAGTAGTAATGTGAAATATATTTAATAACGATATTTGATTGAAATTCAGGTAATAAATAATAATAATAATCGAATGTTATATAAATTATACACGACAGGATGCTAGAGAATAACTATAGAAGAAATGTATAAAGAGAAAAGATAAAGAGAAAAGGGCTCTATCATAGTCCCGAAGATGACCTACAACCTAGGTCGAAACGTCAGCACTTAAAATAAATTTGTCTTATTTAGTGGGCTTTTTTACATCACCCCCAGAATATCTATATCCCACATTAAATCTTCCAGTCTCTCTTCCATAACCTTTTTTATATTGTTTTCCTAAATTCCAGTTTTTCCAGGAAAAAATAAAAATTATGGAATGGAGAAAGAGAATTAATGGTAGCAATTTGTTCGGTGATTTTCGTTTCATTTGAACTTAATTGAGAATTATCATGTCGTTTGAAAGAATAATTAAACAACAATACCTTGTTGGCTGTTCGTTTTCGTTCTCTCTTGTTTTATTTTCTATTCAACTGTTGTCGGAGGTGGGCAATTAGATTTTCAAAATACCCCCAACGTTTACCCAGGCAAATCCTATTTTGGGCAAGTTAAAACTAAAATTGCATAGCACCTAAATACCGGATCAAAGTTTTGATTTATTTAAAATAGATTAGAACCAAAAAACATTTTTTCGAGGAAGTCCGAAAGAACATAGAACGAACGAATTATGAAAAATACATTTCTAGCTAAAACACACACACTATTATGCACACAAACAAACTGACATATAAATATATATACAGGGTGTCCTATTTCAAGTGTATCAAACAATTTTAACTTTTAAACGAAACAAAATTCAGAAAAACGATTCAGGTAAAAGTTGTAGTTATTCAGGCCTAGTTTGAAAAAAAAAAATCATTTTTTGTGTGTTCACTTTAAATGGTCAATATCGACCTTCAAAAAATGTAGTTTCCTCTTGACCCCCATTTATTTTTATTTTTCTGAAATGTACAATCCAAAACATGGAAAAAATGTATGTAACATTCTTTTCTACCTTTCATAGGTCAAGTAGAAGAAGTATCTGAAGCTCGATAAAGTAATCAACTTTGAATGCTTTTTCTACTTAAACTATGAAAGATAGAAAAAAATGTTACATACATTTTTTCCATGTTTTGGATTGTACATTTCAGAAAAATAAAAATAAATGGGATTCAAGAGGAAACTACATTTTTTGAAGGTCGATATTGACCACTTAAAGTGAAAAACCAAAAAATGTTTTTATTTCTTTAAACTAGGCCTGAATAACTACAACTTTTACCTGAATCGTTTTTCTAAATTTTGTTTCGTTTAAAAGTTAAAAACGTTTGATCCACTTGAAATGGGACACCCTGTATATATGTAATGTTTTTATGCCCTAAGATAAGGTGATAAAGACTGAATTGTGTTTCTCTGAAAAAAAAAGTTATTTACAATACTACTATGTACAGGCGGCACCATGAAAGGGAATATGTTTGGGACAAAGAACAGACCCTTGGTCGCCTTATGGTTTTATGGTCCAAGATGGTGGAGAAGGAAGGAGAGGGGGAGAGAAGAAAACTCTTGAAATACGAGGCTGAAGAAGGGACTCGAGAGAGAGACGCACAGCAGGAAGGTACTCGGGAGACGAGGCCGGAAAGAAGAAGACGGATACCCCGAGAGAGAAGAGCGGCCGAACGAAGCGGGCGGAGATGTCAAGGAAGAAGAACGACCAGTAACCCAATCTACCCCTGTCCACAGATAAGTTTAGTTTAGTTCCTGTAATGTATTTTATGGCAATCCTATTTATATATTATTAAATTCTGAATCATTAACCTTGTTGAAATTAAATAAATAAACGATACTTATTGTAATTCTTTTGGTGCTTACACTTATACTATTTATTTATAAATGATATATTGAAGGTATAATAGATAAGTAAATTGGTAAACACAAGAATAGACCTTTGGAAAGGGACCCAATTAAGATTAAGGAATATAAATAATAATTTGAGTACTCATCCTAAATGAGACTCTGGCATCCCAAATATCAGTATATATATTCAAGATATATTTAAGAGTAGAAACATAGCAATACATATTCACAAGTCTTAAATTATTAACACTGGCTCTACAACCCAGCAAGGGTTCAAAATCAAGGCGTCGCCTCCACTAATCTCTGTCCTGCGCCAAGGTCATCCAAGTTCTGTATCCAATGATGCTGTCTGCTCGACTTCATCTGACCATTCAAGTCGTGGACGGCCACGTTTTCTTTTTCAGTCAAACAATTCAAACAGAAGTCTTTTCAGGGTAGCGTTGTCCGCCATTCTGGCCACATGTCCAGCCCATCTCAGCCTAGCTTGCATTGTCTTGAAGGATTAGCCACTATATACTTAGTCTTTACTTCGTTTACCTGAAAACCTATTAGCCGTCCAGCATTCTCCAAAGCAAGAAAAGCCTGTTGAAGATCTCTCGGTGTTCTTCCCACTATGTCTATGTCATCTGCAAAGGCCAGTATTTGGATGGACTTAGTCAGAATCGTACCGGAGACTTGTAACCCTGCGTCTCTTATGACCTTTTCATTTTACAAGTCTTCTGGATCTTGACCTGGCTTCTCGACTCCCTCATCAGCAATTCCACAAGACTTAACGATTCTCTGGGGACATTCTTTTCTTCCATACTTTGATATAGTCTTAAAGCCTTAAATAATTACAATAATTTCTAACAAGACGTTCACTCACCTAAAAAAACAAAAGAAACAGGAATTAAAGCCTTTACTTGTTGTTTCTTTATATCTTTCAGAAGATTAGTTGTAGCTTACTCAAGACCCGATATTATTTAATGTAAGTCAGCCTCTGCATCTTCAAGCCACCGTGGTCTTGGTCTACCTCTTCCTCTTCTACCATCCTGGTGTCCCTCCGGTATCTTCCTTTGTAGTCGTTCCTGATTCATTCAATGGACTATCTTATCCTCCTTTTTTAAATATATGTCTTATTTCTTTAATCGGGGCCTTATACAGGTCTAAAAATTATTTATTGTATTTCCCTGTATATAATAGGGTGTATAAAAAAAAAATGACCGTTTTATCAAATTCCAAAGTTCAAAAATCTACAAATATTTTAATGCTATTTATTATTTACCAACACTTAATAATCTCTTTAGAGCATTCTCTAAGCTTGTTTACTAACACTGGACTTCTTCAAAAAAAAGCCTCAGTTTAGTTATTTATTTCAAAGAAGAAACATGATAGTGTCCTAAGAAATTCTCGTAATTTTATGACATTACTGGAAAAAAAATTTCACAGCCTCTGAAGGAGCTCGTGAAATTATTAAATATGAATGGGAAGGTGTCCTTTACCAGCGCACTGCGCGGCGTTGGTTTGAAAAATTTAGCAGTGGAGATACGACGTTGGAAAGGAAGAAGGGCTCCGGGCGAACATAAATGGATATTGATGAGGTTCTGAAGGAAGCTGTTGAGTCAAATCCGTTCACAAGTACTCGCGAACTGGCCAGGGAGTGTGCTGTGTCGAAAGATACTGTTATTCGCCATCTTCCAAATATTTGGTTAAAAAACGGACATTTTCGACTTTATTTGAGCCATATACTTTTTCTTAGGATTTTTCTCTCCCAAGCATTAATCAAACTCTCTTGTCGCCGCACTAGCACATGTCGCTACTCGTCGGAGAACGGTCTTATATACTCGCACTTCGATCTCTCGGGATGTTTTTCGATTTAAAAGAATTTTCTTGAGCGGCCAATAGCATTTGTTACCATTTTATTCTAGCTATTGTTTACCAGTAACTATCGTTCTGAGGTACTTGAAGTACCTGTAACTTATTCGGAGCTACCTCCACATATCAGAGATGCACCAATAATGCTTATCTTGGACGAGATCATATTTTCGACAACGCGATAGGACGATATCGTCGGTGACGCGAAACAAGTTTTCCCCGACCAAAAGTCACTAGAAGCGATAAAAAACGTTTCCACTTAAAAATAAAAAAATGGAGAACGGAGATAGTTGGGGGTGCAGTCAAAAAAACACTAAATAAGTACTAGACTTATATTTAGTAAGTGCCGACGTTTCGACCTACAGTGTAGGCCATCTTCAGGGTTATGAGAGAGAAACAAACAGAACAAAAAATATATATAAAAACAAGAATATAGTGATATGTAATGTAGAAAATAAAAATAGTTACAGATATGAAAATTAAAGATAACGAATATTAAAATAGTGACAGAATATAATACGATTAAAATATTGACAGATTTAATAAAATTAAAGATAATGGACATAAATTAAAATAGTGACAGATATAATAATTAATGATAACGAATATAAAATAAAATATAGAAACTAATGTACAGAAAAGAATAAAAAAGAAACCATGATATAAAGGGAAATAAAAATGAGGAGGTAAACCGAAAGATACAAAATGAGAAGATTAACATACAAAAAAATTGGAACATGAAGGATTTAGAAAAAACAAATAAATTAAAGGTATAAAATGTATGATAATGGACTTCTAGAGGTTACATAAGTAAAATGTATGAAACATAATAATACAAGAATATGTAGAAAGAAATGAATAGGTATCTTGTAGAATGACAGTTAGAAATGACAAAAAATTTGAAAATATAAGTGAAAATAAATGAAAAATTAAAAATAGAGCTTGTAACTATGAAAAATAAAAAAAATTTGCACCATAATGCCGGTGAAGATTGAAAATATTTAATAATGCATCAGGTGAATAAAAACAGTGGCTATTGAATATTAAACAGGCACGTACTGCTCGGGATGATATAATATAGCAATATGGGAGAAAAAGATTGGGGAAGAAAGCCTCAACATCCGGGACTTTTTGCCTTAGAGTAAATTACCTTCGGGTCTTTGTATTGCGGAGGACTTCCGCTAGTTCTAAACTTTCCTTTTTGGCCGAAGGAGTTGGAAGACAAACAGAACAAAGGTAGGTTAGGAATAGGGAGGTTTGAGTTGTCTTCTGCTAGGTTAGTTTTATCTCGGTATGTGTGTGTGTTGTATGTATATATATTTGAGCATGTGTACATATGAGTTTCTATTAAATGTATAACTGGTTTTCAAATCGTTACTCATGATTTAACAGGTCGCCATGGACTTTTATCTGCCATTGTTTATAACCTGAACACTGAATCATTATGACCTGAACACTGATCATTATAACCTGAACATTGATCATTCCTATACTAATTACACCTATCTTCTTATTCAAAATTATAATAACAAGGCTTAGAAAACCCGAAGGTTCGATGCCGAGACGACCAATCTGCTTATTTTCATCTTCCAGACTTCCTTCCACGGCCCACTCTACCCAAGCCCATATCCGCTAAAATACTCATAACAAAATCCTCCCACCTACGCCTCGGTCTTCCCCTCAGCCGCTTACCAGTCGGCTAAGTGCTTATTATCTTTTTTGGAACAACTTTACAATCCCATCTTAGTCTCTTAAATATAATGCTCTATTTAATATGAGTTTTTCAGGCTAATTTTCCGTTCTGCTACATTTGTTTTATTCTCTTTGTAGTTCGACACATCGATCATTTCCCCGCATTATGTTCCTTCCTTTTCGTCTAATATTTATCTTGTAAAATTTAGGGCTCCGGTATAGCATCATATACATTACCCACAGCCGCATGAAGTGATGTAAAATGTTTTAACAATATATAGAAAATATATTAATTACATTATATTAATAGTAAATATTGAAAAGTAAAAAAGAGACCTTACATAAATGTTAAGACCGTGGAAAAATTCCAACGAAAAACCTTAAGTCTACAAACTCAAACAGAAATAGAAAATATCTGTCCAATAGTTCGCCCATAGGCATCCTCAGGGTAGAAAGAGAATAACAGCAAAACAAAACATGAATAATGCACCCAAGAAACATCCCACCACCTCGAAGGCTCAAATGCAATTCAACTAACTCATGTTCCATTTGAGCCTTCGAGGCGGTGGGATGTTTCTTGGGTGTATTATTCATGTTTTGTTTTGCTGTTATTCTCTTTCTACCCTGAGGATGCCTGAATGGGCGAAATATTGGACAGATAATTTCTATTTCTGTTTGAGTTTGTAGACTAATGGTTTTTCGTTGGAATTTTTCCACGGTCTTAACATTAATAGTAAATGTATTAATTACATTATATTAATAGTAAATGTATTGTATTTTTCGTATTAAATCATTAATTAACAGGATTTTCACAGAAGTTAGACGGTAGTCGAATCAAACACATCATGCTAGCTATACCGTCTCCGTCGTGGTGCTCTCTAACCAATTGAGCTACCCTGGCTCGGGCTTGTATTATCCCGGCCCTCGACAAATCTTTTCTCTTCAAAATAAAATATTTAAAAATTATAACAATTAATAAAAAAATTAAATTAAATAAATTATAAATAATAAAATGACCTAAGTCAAAAAGATCCAAATTAAAGTAATGTTCAATTAGCATTCCTCCCCATAGCATTCTTATACATCGCCAAATAGCGAGAGCGCGAGGATGTGGGATAGGTGAAGAGAATGGGTTTGTCCGGCCGTGTTACGAGCCAGGGTAGCTCAGTTGGTTAGAGCACCACGCTAGAGAATAGGGTGGTTCGAATCCCGGCCTGGACAAATCTTTTCTCATCAAAATAAAATATTTAAAAATTATAACAATTTATACAAAAATGAAATAGAATAAATTATAAACATTTAGATTTCTTCGGTTACGTTCTCAATCTCAAAAGGTTTCATTTCTTTTTCTTTTCTCGTTCAAGAGCGATCGGTAAAGCCTAATTTCTAAGATCTGAGAGTTGGTTTGTAGCGCACCGATTGCCGCCAAGATGAGTCGTTCATTAAGGATTCTTTTGTCGGAAGAAATTGGAAGAGGAATCGTAAACAGAAACCGTTCTTTCTCTCTCCAAGATAATTAAGTCATTGTTCCAAGTCGAAGTCGAGGTGAGATTAACTCTCAACATTTAAAAACAAATCTATAAAGGATGCAGGTTAAGTCTTACCTCAACTTGTACAAAGGTTAGCTCTTTATCATATCGATAATAGAATTCAATTATTAAAAATTGATTATAACAAATAAAGTAATGAATTATAGCAGAATCCTCTACCCATACCAGCGAAAGTGAGAACCGTAAGCTTACTGGTGGCAACGCCAGGGCGAAGAAGACTACAAACCATTCACTACTAAGGGCTGGGCGATAGTCGATAGTTACTATCGATAAATCAATCGGCCATGCCTATCGTTGTATAGTGTCGACTATCGATGAATGCTTTTTTTCCCTCAAGTGTTGAAACTCTCGGGATTGCGTTGTCGTTTTCTAGGAATATTCGGTGTGTGCACCTGTATTTCCACCTTGGGGAAAGAAATACAGATCCTTCTGTAACGCTATTCTATAACAGCCATTAACCTCGGCTAAAGACAAATATATATATATTTTTTTAAATTAGCTACCCTGCCCCTCCTCCATATATATATATATATATATATATATATATATATATATATATATATATATATATATATATTTATGTTATATGTATTTATTGATCTTTTTATTATTTTTTAAAAATATTTTCATTTTGAAGATAAAAGATTATGCATTGGCCGGGCGGGATTCGAACCCGGGTTGCGCGGGTCTCTTGCGCGGTGCTCTAACCACTGAAACGCAAAAATCCTATTCTAGCCAAATCCTACGAAAATGACACGATTCTTCTCCTTTCAGTACAATTAACTTATTTTGGAAAAAAAATCAACCTCTTTAATCACGGTGATAACAGATATATTTAATTTATATTTTTAAAAAAAATGTATTTATTGAAATTTACAACTGTATACAGAATACATCAAGTAAATATAATGAAAGACAAATAATACAAAGATATAATAATACAATAGAGACAAAGGCAAATAGAGATACTACCCAGTAGTTGTACACAAATAAAAAGTTTAATTTAAGTCACGAGGCCATCTTCTTTTCAGACACCTCGGAGGATTATCAGGAATTGAAGAGGTTGCGAAGTTTGAAACTAGTGGGTTTGAAGTTTGTCATGAAAAGGTTGAAGGAACATTGAGGATTTTACGAAGGATTTTGGATTGTAGAGATTGAATACAAGAGGAATTCGATGGCTTAGTGGAGCCACAAAGCTCTATTCCGTAAGTCCAGATGGGTTTAATGATTGTCATGTATATTAGTCTTTTGTAATTAATTGGGAGCTTAGAGCGTTTGTCAAGGTGTAGTCCTAAGTACCGGAACTGTTCTACAGGAATCAGTTGGATGTTATTAAACGATACAGGAGGGCAGGAAGTCGTTGGTTTACGACGGAGGATATAAAGTCTTAAAAATTAAAATAAAAACACATTAAATTCTTTTTATTTTTCACTAAAATAAATCGTACCTAGAGACTTATTACTAGTCATAGAAAACTAGTAAATAATATAATAAATGACAGTACACGATCGTACGAAAGAAAAATATCAGCTGATATGAAAAAAAGTGACATTCAATGGGACGTTTTCGAACATAATGACGCGACAGAACTGGACACGTACCTACCTATGTCAATCTTCGCGATTCCAATCCTGATACTTCTTCGAGAATCCTATATCTTCGGAGAAAAATGTCTGTCAGTATATTTATGGAAAAAAAAGAAAGAAACAAAATTCTCGATAATTCGAGGAGTACTTTCGCCGTGACTGGGCAAGTCACCGAAGGTCGACTTTCGACCATTAAATTAACCATCCGGTCATCTTCTATTATTGAAAGAAATGAAATTGTTTTTTCGATGAATAGTTGTAATGCGAATTCAGCATAGAGATTGTTTAGAAAGCTTATGTGCTTTGTAGAAAAGTAAGTTGTTAATTTCTCAGTGATTTGGAAATATTAGACTGGATATATCTTTAGAAACTTTGGAAATGGTCAGGAGATGCAGAAAATAAATTTTATGTAAAATAAGTGCCAATGTTTCGGCATAATTTTTAGTCCATCATCAGTGACATAAAAAAAACAGAATGAATAAATATATAAACACTACAATACCAAAGAAAATATAACAGGTTATATAAACAATACAACATGTTGTGGCAAGAAAGAAATACAATGATAAAAGGAAAATAATGAAGTAATTAATGAGAAATAAAATAAGAGTGAAAATAAATCTAGAAGATAATAAAACCTAGATAAGTAAAAAGAGAAATGATTTTATTAAGAAATATGATGAATGAAATAAAAACCTGTACCACTACAACCCGTGAAGGGGTCTGGGGTTCAGCACATGGTAGAGACTGTACTGTTGCATGGACAACAGTTCTGCAAGGAAGGCTCAGCTTAAAAAGGCTCAGTGTCTCAGGAGAGTCTGCAGTAATCAACAGGGTCTAATCCTTAGCATGACAACCTACGGAGAAAAAATTGCAGGTTCGTAGTCCGGCAGGTGGCCCTAGAATTTTTCAAAGGGATTAACCTCTTAACTTGCACGCTCGAGTTAATTCGAGCGCGCTAAACAGGCCAAACTGTGCACACTCGAGATAATTCGAGCGGCGTTGTATTTGATCCTGCTATAATTTTTCACACTCGAACATATTCGAGAATTGAAAATAACAATGTGAAAGCTAAGAAAAAGAATCGCGTTATTGATATTTATCATTTACATAGGATTGTAAGCTATAATACCTTCATAATACCTTGCATTCTTGCATTTCTGTACTCGTGACGACTGACTGCGATCCGTCGTAGTATTTTCGTGAATTTATATAAAGGCCATTGTATCTTTTATTTTACTATTTAGACGTGAAATATCAAACACTTGTTTCTGTTGTTTTATAGTTTAGTTCAATAGGTACATAAGTGTTGTAAACTTGCAAAGATAAGTGTATCTTTATAGACAGTCAGTTATTTTGTGATTACAGAAAATAAAATTGGATATTTATACAATTGGTATGTTTTTTTCATTTTCAAATTATTATTATTATATTTTATTATATTATATTTTATATTATATTTTAGTAAAATATATATTGAAAAATGAGCGATTCAGAATCTGAATATGAATACGCAAATTTGTCGGAAAGCGGCTCAGAAGAAAGTGATAAAAATTTTGATTAATTTTGAATTTTTTTATTTTTTTGCCAAAACAATGTCCTAAAGTTTGTTTTTTTACATTAAAAAAAATTGATTTTTTTTGGCCGGTTTTTTCAAAAATACTGTGCGTTAAGGGGTTAAAGAAATACTTCGTTTTGCCATATTTTGGAAAGGACTGAAAATGGGGTATGGAGCCTATATCTGTGGCACCTGTGCATAGTGGGCTAAGTCGAATTTTGTGAATTTCAAGCTATCTACTTAGAATCGTAATTTTTCTGAACTTATTTTAAGTTCAAGATTGGAGTATCAGCCCACGATTCACAAAGGAATATCCTTCATTGCAATGGACGGAAAATTCACAAAATTCGACTTAGCCCACTATGCACAGGTGCCACATATATATATATATATATATATATATATATATATATATATATATATATATATATATCATTATATGCCAGATACTCGTTTAAGATCCCTACTCTCAATATACGTGGATAGGCAAAATTTTAGGCCTCCCACAGTAGCATCGTCCGATTAGCTATAGCAGTATAAAGTGACATTAAATAAATAAACAACAGACAAATATATTACAGAAAATATAAACCTGTACCACTACAATCTCTGAACGGGTCTGGGGTTCAGTACATGGTAAAGACTGTACTGTTTCATGTACAACGGTTCTGCAAGGACGTTCTAGGTCACGCTCAACCAGATTCCCTCCCCCCTTATTTTGGGTACCCTATTTTTATAACATTCTATAGAGGCTGGGTGAGCCCCAGGAGGGTCCTAGATCCTATATGATCCATCTACCGCTACAAACAGACTAAACAAAAGTAACTGCCTGCAGCGGGATTTGAACCAGGATTTCCGGCATTGCAATTCAGTGTTTTACCACTGAGCCACTCCGCTCCCTGAGAAATAGGTAAATAGGTAATTATTAACAAGAAGTTAGGATAGAGTAATTTAATTAATGAATGATGTGTTTATATTTACGTTTTATTTATATCATTGAAGCTTCACTCATCCAGTTAGATATTTAAAAAAAAAAAGTGATCTCAGTTGATATTTTTTGTATTTTTGTTTCATTATTTGCTTTGTTTTTTCTCCTTGTCATTGTAATTTGCATACATATGTAATTTTCTAAATATTTTTGTTTTGAAGAGAAAAGATTTGTCATGGCCGGGATTCAAAACAAAAATATTTAAAATATTCAGCATCAAAAGAACAATAAATAAAAATAAATTATAAATATAAAATTGACGTAAGTCATTAAGATCCTAATTAAAGTAATGTTCAATGAACATTCTTCCCCGTGTATACATCGATACAGTTGCGAGAACACGGAGGTGTAGGACTTGGATGCGACCCTTGGTAGCTCCGTGGTTAGAGCACTGCACTTTTCTCTTCAGAATGGTAATAAGTGACCGTTTCCCCCAACCACTATCCCAGGATATCTATCTTCAACCATTTCCTCATCAATACGATTAATGGATATTTTAATAAGAGTGCCATTCAATAAATTTCGAAAAACGATTATCGTTTATGTTGAAGAAATTGGTTCGAGTAGAGGTCACTGAATGAAATTCTCAAGTAATTTCAGAAAATCTTTATTGATGTAGCGTTTCGACCTACGCTGTAGGTCTTCTTCAGGGCTATATGCAAAATACAGACAATATAAGAAAACGGTACAAATATATTAAAACATTTTAAATATAGATAAACTAAAAGAAGGTGAATATAGGCAAAAAAAAAATTGATAAAGATGTACAGTAAGGTAATTATGAAGGTTAAAATGTATAAGTGTATACTACAAACTACTAAGTGCCAAAAGGTAGTAACCCACATCATGAAGAAAATAATAATAAAACTGAAAGTGTTGACAGTTAAAAAATTAAGGTATTACAGATAAAAAATAAAAACTGAATATACAATAGGAATGTGAAATGATATGGGTAAATTAGAAAGTGATAAGAATTACGCACTAAAAATTATAGGTAATAAAAAAGAAGAAATAAAAGTTGTAAAATTATAAAGAATCTAGAAACGAATTATATAAAATAAAATGAAAATGAAAATAAAAAATATTTTAGAAAATACAGTATTAATATTGATAGGTAGAAAATACTTTATACTAGTGTAAAGAATATTAATTGCATAAGAGAATGTAAGAGAGTTTATATAAGTGTAAAATATCAATTGTATAAAAGTAGGTATGTTTTAAGTAAAGTAAGTGATAATACAATCAGGCTTTGGATTATCGTTTATCTTAGAATTATCTAATTCCTCCTTCCATTTACCACAATATAGCCTGTTTTTGATCTGATCGTTCCCGAACGATGTATTCATACGTTTTGGAATGAGATATGTTAGTGACAACTGCCGCAACTGGAAACATCGGCACATCTGCTTGTTCTCTGCCTTCAAAACATCCTCGTTGGCGATCATCTGCTCCAAAAGGGTGATGTGATGCGATAATAATGAAAGTTGGGGTGTGTAATCTGTACAAAGAGGTAATATGATAGTCAAATATAATATATGACATAACATAATATACACATTCCCCATTTGAAAATATTTTTTCAAGGCATATTAAAATTATTGTTAAATCGATTATTGATAAATTTTAAGATTACAATGTAAACATCCATTTTGACTATCCCATGACGTCTGTAAATACTTGTACGTTTGTGCTTTTAATTTTAGGATCTAGTTGACTTATGTCATATTACTATTTATAATTTTTTTTTTTTATTGTTTTAATTTTTAAATATTTTTATAACCGCAGGACGTTTCAGGCTACTTCAATACTTACTAGACAAACGCTCTAAGCTCCAAATTAACTACAAAAGACTCATCTACATGACCATCATACGACCTATTTGGACTTATGGAGTAGAGCTTTGAGGCTCCACTAAGCCATCGAATTCCTCTCGTATCCAATCCTTACAGTCCAAAATCCTTCGTAAAATCCTCAATTGTCCTTATTTTGTTAATATATTTTGTTAAGTCATCCATAACGACCTTAATGTCCCTTTTGTTGCTGATTTGGCCCGAACCCGGTATCTATCCTTACATAGCAAACTTCATTACCACTCAAACCCTCTAGTTTCAAACCTAGCTTCCTCTTCAATTCCCGATAATCCTCCGAGGCGTCTGAAAAGAAGATGGCCACGTGATCTCCTTACTTGAACTTTGATTTGAGTACTACCAGTGGGTAGTTTCTCTACTTGTAATTATCATGTCATTATGTATCACTTAGCCTATTTACTTGTTGTATTATTGTAATGCAGATGTAGATATCAATAAATAAATTTTAAAAAAACAAGATGTGTATTTCTAAATTATCAATAATTAGTTTTAGATATTGATATATTTAACATTCATATTTACAAATTATCAATAATTAATAACTAAATATAAGATATTAAGACCGTGGAAAAATTCCAACGAAAAGCCCTTAATCTCCAAACTAATACAGAAATTATCTGTTCTATATTTCGCCCATTCAGGCATCCTCAGGGTAGATAGAGAAAAAAAAAAAAAAAAGAACAAAACAAAACATGAATAATGCACCCAAGAAGCATCCCACCACCTCCAAGGCTCAAATGCAACTAATGAATCATAAGGAAGGTTACTCGACCCCGGCTGGATAAGCTTTTCGTTGGAATTTTTCCACGGTCTTAACATTTATGTAAGGTCTCTTTTTATTTTTCAATATTTAAATGTAAGATATCTTACACTAATATTCATATATTTGGGTAGATTAAATTTAACATATATATTTCTAAATTATCAATAGTTAGTTTTAGATATTGATCTGCAAAATATTAGAATGAACAAAATGTTACAGACTATATTATTAAAAAAAATCTTATTTTTTTTTTATTTGAAGATAAAAGATATGCCCCCGGCCGGGATTCGAAGCCGAGCCCTCTGTCCCTCCGTGACAGTGCTCTACCAATTGAGCTACTGGAGTCGCCTCTCAGTCGGGACAAATCTGATCTCTTCAAATAAAAATAGTTAAAAATTATAACAATTAACAAAAAAATGATAAAAACCCTATATTTTTGTACAAATATATTTTATTATAACATATTTTGTAAACCGTGTTATATTTTTGGAGCAAATCCAAATTGAACACGTTTGAAACGGAAGGATAAAGCTATTAATAATATAACACCATTTTACAGGTCGATTAACGCCAAACTTCGATGTTAATTAATCACTTATTTACTTATCGATCGGTTACATAATATACGAGGCATGCTCCATATTTACCTAAGCGTATTCACAAAAGGTTAAAATTGAAATTAATTATTCATAAATTGGATAATAGGGGGTTATATATGGCATTTATCGTATCAGCTGATCTTATCAGATCCCTCAATATTAATTATTTAACTTCCGTTCTGTGTACTTAATGCGTGCTGAGAGTAATCAATACCTCCTAATATCGATATAATAGTCGACTTTTGATTCATTAGCAATATTGTAATTAATTTCATGTTACATATTAATAATTATTTTAAAGTACCATTATATATGTGTATATCCCGATATTAATGTGAATGCCCTGGAATATCCCGCTGCAGGCAAGACTTTTATTTAGTCTGTTTGCAGCCGGAGATGGATCATATGGGATTTAGGACCCTCCTGGCGGTTGAGCGTGACCTAGGACGTCACCTCCTTGCAGAACCGTTGTCCATGAAACAGTACAGTCTCTACAATGTACTGAACCCTAGACCCGTTCACGGGTTGTTGTAGTACAGGTTTTTTATTTTATTTGTTTCTAATAAATCAGTGATTTTTTTTTTAATGATAAACAATAGCTATGATTAACTACTAAGCGTTTCTCACGCCCTCTACATTCGATACAACAGTCTCTACCATGTACTGAACCCAACACACTTCTACGGTTGTAGTGGTATAGGTCTTTTTTATCTCTCTCAAATCATTCTTATATTAATATTTATTTATTAATATTTAAAAATAGGGTACCCAAAATAAGGGGGGGATATGACGGTTGAGCGTGACCTAGAACGACACCTCCTTGCAGAACCCTTGTCCATGAAACAGTACAGTCTCTACCATGTACTGAACCCCGGACTCGTTCAGAGGTTGTAGTGGTACAGGTTTTATTTCCATAACATATCTGTCGGGTGATGCTACTGTGGGAGGCCTAAATTTTGCCTATCCAGGTATATTTAGGGTAGGGATATTTAACGAGTATCTGGCATATAATGGTATATATATATATATATATATATATATATATATATATATATATATATATATACTAGCTTTTGCCCGCTGCTTTGCTCGCATAGAATTTGGACTACCGCATAAAGTTTCTTGACAGTGCTTTTTAACAATAATTTAAAATAATAAATAATTTAATTATTTAAATAATTTAATTTTTTTCACTATAGGTTACTCGTACAAAATTTCTTATGTCTAATTTCAAAACTGACGGATTCCATACAATCTTTGAACCCTTATTATAATAAGGGTGGAATTATCCAAACTTCTACTTAAATCATACAAAGGCCCTATCCGCAAATTTCAAGATGCTAAATTCCTGATTTGCCTTTAATTATGTACTATAATGGAATCTCCACAGTACCTCTAAAACTGTCGGGGGTGGGGAGGGGCACGTGCCCCCTTGCACCCTCCCATAAATCCGCGCTTGCTATAGCCCATGTTATTCTGATGTATAACCTATATTACTGTAAAGTTACATCCAAATCCGTTCAGTAGTTTTGTGCGTGAAAGAGAGACAAACATACAAACTTTCACATTTATAATATTAGTAAGATTAGTAGTATATCAAAACAAATAGTTTCACTCTTGTTCTTTCTGATATTTTAACAACTATGATCATGTTATTTTCCTTTAATTATGTACTATAATGGATTCTACACAGTTCCTATAAAACTGTCGGGGGGGCACCTACTCCCGTGCGCCCCCCCCCATAAATCCGCGCTTGCTATAGCCTATGTGTTATTCTGATGTATAACCTATATTACTGTAAAGTTTCAAATCCGTTCAGTAGTTTTTGCGTGAAAGAGAGACAAACATGCAAACTTTCACGTTTATAATATTAGTAAGCTATATATATATAGGCTCGGGACCCCATGTTTCGTCCTTTCCGAAATATGGTATAACCAAGGATTTCTTTACTGCCTTTAAAATATTCTAGGGCCACCTGCCGGGCTAAGAACCATACTAAGGACTAGATCACAGGTCACTCCACGACCCTGTTGATTCTGCAGGCTCTCCTGAGACCCTTAGCCTTTTTAATGGGGAAACTTGGCGGATAAGCGTAATATCAGACAATACTTTGCACAACCGTTGAAACAATACAGTCTCTATTGTATACTGAACCTGAAGATCCCATTGGAGTTATGCTGGTACAGATTTTTTAAAACTTTTTTATTTGTTTCTAATAAAACAGTGATTATTTTTATAAAAACCAATAGCTATTATTAAATACTAAACGTTTAATTATTTAGTTTAACGCCCTCTATATTCGACACAACAGTCTCTACCATGTATTGAATCCAACACACTTCTTCGGTTGTGGTAGTATAGGTTTTTTTGCATCTCTTTCAAATCCTTCTTATATTGTTGTCTTAACATTTGCCAATCACTTATGGATTTACAAATCTTCGGAGGCCGAATTCCTGGACAATCTATTGCTTTCTCTATCTGTATCACTCCCTCGAGAAAGTAAATAGTAAATAAATCCTAAAGCCAGCGGGCTGCGAACTCGCGAAATTAGGCACAATTAGCTATTATGCTAAGCACTAGACCACATGAGACCTCATAATATATTCGTGACTCTACAAGAGATAATTCCATATTATTATTAAACTGAAATGCAAAGAGTAATTCTCCAAACAACAACACTAGTTTAAACAATAATTATACGGAATAAATATAATTCAAATAAACGTCCATAGTTTTAATAGTGTTTTAAAAAAACATGACCGTTTTATCAAATTCTAGAGTTCAAAAATCTGTAAATATTTTAATGCTATTTATTATTTACCAAAACTTAATATTGGTATTTTTTAGAGCATTCTCTAAGCTTGTTTAGTAACACTGGACTTCTTCAACAAAAGCCTCAGTTTAGTTATTTATTTCAAAGAAGAAACATGACAGTGTCCTACGAAATTCTCATAATTTTAAGACATTACTGGACTACTTTCACATCCGCTGAAGCAATTCGTGAAATTATTGAATATGAAGGGAAAGGTGTCCTTGACCAGAGCACTGCACGGCGTTGGTTTGAAAAATTTAGCAGTGGAGATACGACGTTGGAAAGGAAGAAGGGCTCCGGGCGACCATTAATGGGCATTGATGAGGTTCCGTCCACAAGTACTCGCGATCTTGCCAGGGAGTGTGGTGTGTCGAAATATACATTAGCATTAAAATATTTACAGACTTTTGAATTCTGGAATTTGATAAAACGGTCATTTTTTTTTTGTTTTGTTAACAATAATAATGGTAATGGACACCTACAACAATTGAACTTAAGCAGAATGATCAAAAGAGCATTGACGTGTCTTAAAAATCTGAAAATGACCAACAGATGCACAACCAATAATACGTCTCTACTATGTATTTTTTTTTACCTATCTGAGCTTCTTGTATGTTTTGTTGATCCAGTTTTCCTGCGATTTGTTTATTACAGGTGTTTTGACTTATGAATACTGGTTGTTTTGAGCAATACCCATGCAGTCAGATGGAGGAATCATTGAAGAGTCTATATAGTCACTGACTATGACCCTAACGTTGTGTACATGTGTATGAAGATGACCCCGTTGTTAGCCTAAGAACAAGGCGAGCCTACGTGACGTCCGACCACTAACAACATTATTCTTCCTTCATTACGTTCTTATCGAAGAACAATGGAGCTGATTTTGGTTTAGAAAATATTGAACTTTGGCTTTCATCTATTTACTTTCTCGTGTGCGTGATACAGATAGAGAAAGCAGAAGATCGCCCAGGAATCCGGCCTCCGAAGATTTGTAAATCCATAAATGGTGGGCTAATTTTAAGGCAACAATATAATGTAATATAACCTATACCACTACAACCCAAGTGTGTTGGGTTCAGTACATGGTAGAGACTGTCGAATCCAATGTAGAGGGCGTGAAAAACGCTTAGTAGTTAATCATAGCTATTGTTTATTATAAAAATTAATCACTGATTTATTAGAAATAAATAATTAAAAAAAACCTGTACCACTACAACCCGTGAACGGGTCTGGGGTTCAGTACATGGTAGAGACTGTACTGTTTCATTGACAACGGTTCTGCAAGGAGGTGACGTCCTAGGTCACGCTCAACCGCCAGATTTTTTCCCTTATTTTGGGTACAATATTTTTATAATATTTTATAGAGGCTGGGTGAGCCCCAGGAGGGTCCTAGATCCTATATGATCCATCTCCCGCTGCAAACAGAATAAATAAAATTCTTGCCCAGCGGGATTCGAACCAGGATTTCCGGCATGGCAACTCAGTGCTCAACCATTGAGCCACCCCGCTCCCAGAAACAAATAAAAAATTTTAAAATCTCTATCAGCATAACTCTTATGAAATCTTCGGGTTTATTTATAGTAGGGACCGTACGTTTTCAACGGTTGTGCAAAGATCTGATTGGCTCAGTGTCTTAGGAGAGTCTGCAGAACCAACAGGTTCGTGGCGTGACCTGTGGTCTTGTCCTTAGCATGACATCCTACTGAGCTAAAATTGCAGGTTCATAGCCCGGCAGGAGGTCATATAATTTGTTAAAAGGAGTAAAAAATCCTTAGTTACGCCGTCCTTCGGAAGGGACGTTATGCGGGGTTCCTGAGCCTGTAAGATGTCAGGTACTCGTTAAAAATCCCTGTCCTAATTAAACCTGGATAAGCAAAATTTAGAGCTCCCAATGCAGCATCGTCCGATTAGCCATAGCAGCATAAAGTGACGTAACATGAACAAACAACAACACCTCCTTTCTTGGCACCATTTGCTACGGAATCGGTAATATTAATTGGCGCTACAACCCGCAAGTGAGCCTTCTCCAATACCAATCTTCATGGTCTTCTAAAACTTGCTGTTGTTATCTAGTGGTTCACACCTCCTTTCTTGGGGGTCACATGTGGTCTAGTGGTTAGCGTAACAAACTACTAAGCCCAAGATCGCGGGTTCGTAGCCCGACAGGTGGCCCTAGGATTTTTCAAAGGGAGTAAAAAATCCTTAGTTACGCCGTCCTTCGGAAAGGACGTTATACGGGGTTCCTGAGCCTGTAAGATGTCAGGCACTAGTGAAAAACCCCAATCCTAATTTAATTTTTTATTTATGGCAAATTTTAGAGCTCCCAACATAAAAGTTAAGTTAATTAAACAAACCAACATGGTCCATATATGGCTTACATTTATTTAAATGTAAAAAAAAATTTAAATAAATCGAGTTTTTTAAGACAACGGTTGTGTGTCGAGACCACACTCAACCGCCATGTTAAGGGTATCCGCTTTATAACTTTATACTTCTAGATACCATAGGAACGTTCCCCGGATGTAAACAGTCACCTGCCGGGGCTTCGGCAACCTACCACTGCGCAACTCAACCTCCTATTCCTTCTAAAACCGTGGAATCATACAGACACTTCCTACTATTTTGTTTTATTAATTAATTTTATTTTTATTTTTTCTGTTATTAATTAATGATTTTATTTATCAGTTTTATGAAGTTAGATGCGTGTATAAACCAATCTTGACTAGATGAAATGTCCCAAACATCACTCGCTAGAACGAGATGACTTCCTTCGGGAGCTTCCCTCCCAATTACAAAGCTATTTCCTATTTAGCAGATCTGGCGCTAACATCCACACACGTCCTACAACCCCCTGTTTTCAACTTGAGGTAACAACTTTACTCAGGGTAATATCTCCAAGGATTTTAATCTCTTTGTTCATCTATAATCGATTGCTCTAAGGCCTGTATGTATGATATTATTTGCGGTCTTTTAGCGGAGTTTAATGGCCAGCTGCCAGGCACCAAAAAAGGGCTTTAGGTCGCAATAAATTAAAGAGAGCTCCATTTTCGATATGTTGTAAGGGCATGTCTAGTTGAAATTCAAGTTTGCTACCGAAATAACGGATGGGAAAACTTTTTGGGGCCGAAAAACCTCGACATTTTCGGAGTTAATTCAGTTTTTGGCCTTTTTCTCCTAATCGGCTCGTTTTTTATAAAAACAAAACACGAGTGACCATTTTTAATCGCAACCGCGGCTTTGTAGCTCTAATACAGTCACTGGTCATATTAATGTGACCACTGGATAGATTCGTTCTTGTTACATGTTTGCATTATCTTTTTGTATGCGTAATGATGTAAATCGAGTTTAAATATTAGTTTTATGGGTAAGTTAGTTATCTGATAATAATATGAAATTGAAAAAAATAGTTTCTAGTAGTAGAAAATAAATCTTTTTATTTTTAATATTTTGTGGTGTCACCCTATTTTACATATTGATGAAAAATGAAATAGTTAAAATATATGATACAAATAATAAATCAATAATAAACTTACCGAATCCGACTTGTATTTAATGAAAAAGAAACAATAAATCCACAAAATTTTATTAATATAAAATTGAAAAAAATAGTTTCGAAAATAAATCTTTATTTTTTTTTAATACTTTGTGGTGTCACCCTATTTACACCCTATTTAACATATTGATGAAAAAAAAAACTATCAAAATAGTTAAAATTTATGATAAAAATAATAAACTTACCGACTTGTATTTAATGAAAAAGAAACAATAAATCCACAAAATTTTTAAACACAAATTATGCACGCCGTCACTCGTAAAACAAAATGGCTGTACTAAAACCAATGCTGCCATTACTAAAAAAAAATAGTTCAAAAAACTTATAACAGTGTTGCCATTACTTAAAACAGCAATTTATTAAGACACGCGAAAGTAAATAAAAAAAATTAGGAAAAAACAAAAAGAAAATAATCTTTCTTGGTGGTCACATTAATATGGCCAGGGACTGTATATTCTGAGCTACACCCTTTTGAAAATTTTTATTTTTTTCCAAAAAGTCAACATTTTAATTAATCCACTTTCGTGAGGAACACCGGCTGAAGGAGTGGTCCTGCGATGGAAGTCAAGTGAAATGGAGTTGTATTAAATTTAATTATCTTTAATTTAAGTACATATTTATATTTTTATTTTTATTCTAGCAACTAATATTGAGGTGAGCGTAATGGCTCAGTTGCCGTAACCAAGGTAACCTAACCTCCTCAAATCCTGCTGGTGGCAAGACTTTTATTTCTGGATGGATCCTACGAGATCTTGGACTCCTCGGGCTGAACTAGCCTCGATAAAGTGAGTACCCAAAATAAGGGGGGGAATGTAGGAGAAAACCCCTCCCTGCGCAATTGTTGTTCAAGAAACAGTACAGTCTATACCATGTACGATGTACCAAAGTACAATCATTCTGATTAATAGCGAATATTGAAAATTCACAATTGGAGATAGATAAGTATTTAGATGAGTATTTTTCCGTCCAGTTTCGGCTGGAGTAAATTATTAAATGTGCTGAAGTACGGAATATGTCGTAATTTATAGACGTAATAATATCAGTTGAAATTTCGACCATACATGCGATCAAGATATTTTTAAATTTTCATTTATCTTACTGTTATCACTTTAGCCATTCTTTTTGTTTTTTCCTAATTTTTTTTATATACTTTCGCATGTCTTAATAAATTGCTGTTTTAAGTAATGGCAAAACTGTTATAAGTTTTTTAACGTTTTTTTTTTTTTTAGTAATGGCAGCATTGGTTTTAGTACAGCCATTTTGTTTTACGAGTGACGGTGTGCATAATTTGTGTTTGAAATTTTTGTGGATTTATTGATTCTTTTTCATTAAATACAAGTCGGATTCGGTAAGTTTATTATTGATTTATTATTTGTATCATATATTTTAATTATTTCGATAGGTTTTTTCATCAATATGCAAAATAGGCTGTAAATAGGGTGACACCACAAAATATTAAAAAAAAATAAAGATTTATTTTTGAAACTATTTTTTTCAATTTCTATTATTATCAGATAACTAACTTACCCATAAACTAATATTTAAACTCGATTTACATCATTACGCATACAATAAGATAATGCAAACATGTAACAAGAACGAATCTATCCAGTGGTCACATTAATATGGCCAGGGACTGCACTGTATCTCTGCATATGATGACTCTAGCGCTAGTAGCAATGTACCAATAGATTTCCCAATTTCAACTTCAAAGACTTGAGAGACTCCTGTATCTGACATTCGACTGGTTCCAAACCGTGTGGAATATGTAAAGGCTAATATACCAAACAGATTTTAATGATGGTATGTAATGATCAAGGGGTGAAGTCAATGATTATTCAAAATAAGAATGACATATTTTATTTTGTCAACATTTCGATCATTAGTGCTGGGAAAAAGAAACATAAAATGACTATGTAAAACATTGCAGTAGCAAGAAAGAATTACAGTTTATATGAACATAATCGGTATGTATGAAAAGAAATACGACGAGTAAGATAAATTATGAAATAACTTTATTACATAATCATAATGAAAAACGTAGTAAAGTTACAAGAAGTGGTATTTAAAAAATTGCATATAAAAGGTTAAAATAACTGAAAATTATGAGATTGGATGTTTTTTTTTTTTAATGTATATACAGTCCCTGGTCATATTAATGTGACCACTGGATATATTCGTTCTTGTTACATGTTTGCATTACCTTTTTGAATGCGTAATGATGTAAATCGAGTTTAAATATTAGTTTTATGGGTAAGTTAGTTATCTGATAATAATATGAAATTGAAAAAAAGAGTTTCTAGTAGTAGAAAATAAATCTTTTTATTTTTAATATTTTGTGGTGTCACCCTATTTTACATATTGATGAACAAAAACTATCGAAATAGTTAAATTATATGATACAAATAATAAATCAATAATAAACTTACCGAATCCGGCTTGTATTTAATGAAAAAGAAACAATAAATCCACAAAAATTTCAAACACAAATTATGCACGCCGTCACTCGTAAAACGGAATGGCTGTACTAAAACCAATGCTGCCATTACTAAAAAAAAATACTTTAAAAAACTTATAACTTATATGTTGCCATCTATTAAGACACGCGAAAGTATATAAAAAAAATAGGAAAAAACAAAAAGAAAATAATCTTTCTTGACGGTCACATTAATATGGCCAGGGACTGTATATATTTATATATTTATTTCTAATATAATTTGCTACAATTCACAAAAGTAATATGCTGCACAAAGCAAGCCTGTCTCAATATTCAAAAACTTGTACAAATTTAAATATATCTATACAGAATCATATATACAATGAAAGAAAAAAAATTATACAGAATAACTTTCAACAGAGCGAAACACAAAAAAATTAATAATCAAAATAAACAAAAATTGTATCTATACATTCTTAATAACTTGTATACATATATATAAACAATAACAATAAAATAAAAGAAATTGGTATATACTACAATAATAAACGCTTTGTTATTTTATGTACATAATATTATGTACTAATATTTTTTATTGTTTTATTGTTTTTACACTTATAAAAGAATTTTTTTGCATAATTTATTGATGAATACATTAATATATGGTATACTTAATTCTTTATGCATAATTTTTAACTTTTGTTTAATCTGGATAATTTTCAGCAATTCTAAGGCAATTGTTTTGGAGTATTTGTAGTTTTTTATAATATGTTTCCGGCTTACAACTAAATATTGGACTTGTACATGCTATTATAAGTCGTAAGCAGGCTCTATATTATAGTAACTTATCATCTGTGCTTAATTTAGAATTTCTATTAAAGTATGGATATATAGTACACTGAGCTCATGTCGGAAGTTATGAGAAAAAAGAGAATAGTATTTTATGGCCACTTGTTAAGAATGAAACCAACATTACTGACAAACCAAAATTTTAGGTATAAAAGAAAAGAAGACCAAACCTGTCTAGTTCGAAGAGGTAGAAAAAGATTTAAAGGAGATAGGGATTAGCAACAAGGATGTTCTGGAAAGCAAATGTCTCAAGATGAAACTGGATTCTCGCGTTGGTTTTCAAGAAAGCGAAAGACGGGAAAGAAATGGACGGGAGAAAGATGGGAACAGCATCGGCGACAATTGAAGGTCTTCTTGAATGTCGAGAATGTCAAGAAGAAAAAAGGCAGAAATGACGTGGTCCTTTGCAGGCCAAAACAGAAAATTATAATATTTATATATACATGAAAAGTTTATATGATTTGGTTTTACCAAGGAAAGAATACAAGAATGTTCTGAAAGCTGTTGACTCTCTCTGGACAAAATCCGACTAAGGGTGCACCTACATTTGATCCGATGCGATGCGACGCGATCCTATTCTATCACATAGGATGCTGGGCTGAAGGAACAAATAACTGAAATACACAGTGAGTGCCTACACTGGATCAGATCCGACACGATTCTATTCTTTTCAATCCGATAGTGAAACTAGTCACTGCCTTCCGAATAAAATAGTATTAATTTTATTCTTTTATTTCTTATATTTTATATATATTATAGTGAAATATAATTATATTAAAAATAATTAATAAATATTAATTTTATAAATTAAAAGAACCAAATGTTATAACAATGAGGTAGTATTACTATATTAGAATATTTTTGTCTTGCTGTTTGACTATAAACAAATAATTTAGTTTTTTTTCAATAAAAAAAAAATAGAAATTATTGTTTTTATTATATATTCGTGTTTTATATAATGATTTAATTTTCTCGATTGTGATAATATTTATTTCTTTTCATATTTTGTTGTTCATCTTTGCAAACGAGTATAAAAAATCAGAAAAGCCCTTACCTCCCAGAGTTGCCAACTGTTTAATAAATAAATTATGATAATTTTATCAAAAGTTAATGTTTCCAATTTTATTTGACGAATTAAAATGTTATGTAGGTATGTTTTTTATGTACATTTCTGATAGATATAATTTAATTCAACGGAAAAATAACCTTCGCTACTATATTAAATGGTTCATGAAGATTAGTAATAAAATATATTAATGAGAATTGAGAATATTTAATTTGGATTTATGACGGACATTTATATAATATTTAATTATCAAATTACAATGTACATTTTTTAATAAACATTTTAGACAATAAAGGTTAGGTTGGCACACATGGTAACGGCTGGCTTTTCGTATTGAAAACTAATGATTTTGAAATGTGAAAATCGCACCTGATCGTACAGTATCGCATCGGATCCAATGTAGGCGCTTCCGTATAAATAAACTATTTTGATTCCACGAGCGACTAAATCGGTCGGATTAGTCTGATAAAAACGGACGGATCCAATGTAGGCACTCTCGATATATTTCAGTCATTTGGTTTGCTTCCGAATTCTGATCGTATCGCATCGGATCCAATGTAGGTGCACCCTTAACCACTTAATCAAGTGGGGCTATAGATATTGATTCATTCTTTTTTACGTTTCTAATAAATCAGTGATTTATTTATTCTTTCATTATTTTTTTTTATATTATTAATGACAATCATTAATTAGTAAGTGTTTCTCACGCCCTCTGCATGCGATAGCAAAGACATTCCTTACTGTATAGAACCAAAGTTTATTCAAAGTTCAAAGTTGAGTCTGCGGTGAGAAGCTGTTTCTAGGACGAATACCGAAGTCATGAACTTGGCACTTATTCTAAAAAGGCTACTGAATATTTTAGATACCCTTGTGTCCTTATGAGTTTCTAAAACTGTTGATTTTAAGGTTGTGGAGGGGATCCGAATAATTGAAAATAACCAATTTTTTTTAAATGGTAGATAAACCGGAAAATATATTTTATTTGAATATATAAACTGTATTTCAAGGGAGGAAATTCTTGCATTACTGACAAAACTGAAGCTATAATTTTCACAAAACGAAGACCTATACTCCCCTCTACCATACTACTTAACTATATCCCAATATCTATATCAAACCATATTAAATATTTAGGAATTTCTCTAGACCGCAAACTACTATTCAACAATCATATCAATAATAAACTAAATAGCGCCCGCAGAATATTATACAAAATGTATCCATACTTTAACAAAAAGTCAAAATTATCTGAAAAAAAAAGAAAATGTTATATAAGGGAGTCATTAGGCCCATGATAACTTACGCATGCCCAGTCTGGAGTTTAGCTGGCAAAACACACATTAACAAAATACAGATCTTCCAAAACAAATGTCTAAGAATCATAAAAAACTATCCAATATATACCCAAATCAGCACAATGCACAAAGAATTGGACATCCCAACAATACAAAAATTCATACACCAACAAACCCTCAGATTCTTCACCTCATGCCAACTTTCAGACAACACACTCATACAAGAAATAGGAAATTATACAAAAACAACAACACAAAAATACAGACACAAACGAACAAAACACATACTATTATAAATAATATGCATTTTGTATTATGTTATACATAAATTTTGTCTTAAGTAAATCCTATGTACTCTCTTTTCTGTTGGTTTTTTAAATTTTACCAACAACAAAAACATATTAATCAGTAACCGTTGTAATGTGAACTCATTTTCATTGTAAGGGATTATCCCACCAATGTTTTAAAATTTTTACATATTTTAAAATAAAATAAAACAAAATATTTAAAAAAATCTTACATGTAAGTTCCTGCGAGCTAGCTCAGATTGTAAAGCGATGAGTTGCTATGGTGATCATATGGTTTATTATTATTTCATCTGATAACAGTCACGGATGGGTCGTGTGGAATCTGCAGAACATTCTAGAGCTCACCCAGCCTTTATAAGGTGGGTATCTTTAGTAGGAGCATGATCTCGGATATTCGGACGAACCATCACTATGCGCAACCGTTGTCCTATAAACATTCTCTACAATGTAATAAACTCACGACCCTTAAAGAGTTTCAGCGGTACAGGTTAAACATGGTAAGGGAGGTATAACCGACGTATTATCATTTATAATTTCATGACGTATCTTTAGCTTGAAATTGAGTTGTAATGTAAGCAATAGCTAATGCCTGACTTAGGCCCTTATTCACTACGATACAACTCGATTCCGCTTACTTAAGTACAAGAAACTCATATTAGAGAAAATTAGACTTAACCACCTATTCACCAATGTATGATATAAATCATACAACCAAATACTTCGGCAGTATTTTTAATATTGGAAAAAACTGTTGGATATATAAGTGCTGAACAACGTTTTATTAAAGGAACAAGTTTTCCAGAGAGAAGGCAAAATGAAAAAACATCATGGTGGGTCTTGAGTCCAGTACATAATAAGTACTGTACTGTTTCAACGGTTGTACAAGGGGGTTATATAACCGAAATCACGGTCAAACGCAAGGTTTTTCGGGCCAATACATCTATTATATCGATGATCCATATCGATAACTAAGAGATAGGACGGTCACCTGTGGTCTAGTGGTTAGCGTAACTACTAAGTCCAAGATCGCGATTTCGTAGCCCGACAATTGGCCTTAGGATTTTTTTAAGGGATTAAAAAATCCTTAGTTACGCCGTCCTTCGGAAGGGACGTTAAACTGGGGTCCTGAGCCTGAACGATGTCTGTTACTCGTTAAAAATCTCTATCCTAATTAAACCAGGATAGGCAAAATTTAGAGCTCCCACTGTAGCATCGTCCGATTAGCCATAGCAGTATAAAGTGACGTTCTCAGCATAAAGTAAATCTGCTAATATGAACAAAGGACATGAAAAAACAAAACACTTGTTGAGAAACTACCCATTGATAGCACTCCAATAAAGTTCTATAATAGAAGGTCTCGGAGGGATATCAGGAATATTATGGGAAGCAAGTTGAGGGACTAGCGGATTCAAGTGTTTATGCAGTTTGTCATGGAAGGATAGGTATCTAGTTTGGGCCAAATCAGCAACATATGGGATATTAAGATCATGATGGATGAGTTTGTTTGTGACATAATAAGGAGCATTGAGGATTTTACGAAGGCTTTTGGATTGTAAGGATTAAATACGAGATGAATTGGATGGTTTAGTAGAGCCCCAAAGCTCAACTCCGTATGTCCAAATAGGTCTGATAACTGTCATGTAAATGAGTCTTTTGTAATTAATTGGGAGCTTTGAGCGTTTGTCTAGTAAATGTTGAAGTAGCCTGAAACAGCGCCTCTACTATAAAAAAAGTTTTTAGAAATTTTGTCGGTATTGTCAAGCAACGGATAGGGTAACTGCTTTTTTTACCCTTTTGTCGTGCTTGATCAGTTAAATTGTAAATATTTTTAAAAATTGGTAAATCACAAAGCCGCAGTTCGTGACTTATTAAATCAGGTATATAAGTCTTTTGTAGTTAATTGAAAGCTCAGCGCGGGATTTGTCTAGTAAATGTTGAAGTAGCCTTAAACGGCGAGCTGTTTCTTGTTGTTTCAGTCTAGTATGAGGATTCCAAGTTGAACGTTTGTCAAGGTGTAGTCCTAAGTACCGGACCTGTTCTACAGGAATCAGTGGGATATTTTTAAACGATATTGGAGGACCATATTTAGTTAATTTTAAAAACTCTGTCATCGCTAAAATCGACCTAAAAATTCTTTTACATTTTATTCATTCTAAAATCCATAATGAAATGAATTAAGAATAAAAAATTTATTTTGTGTTATGATTGTGGCGTTGCTATGGGGATGCGGTTTCCTAGCAACCGACTCGGTTGTCAAGGTGAGTCCCAGCTGATGGAGGCTGTCACCTGTGAAAGATCGGATGTGTGGCTTAGTGGCTCGGTGGGTAAATGGCAACAAACTCTAATTTGTACTAATTAAATTCCTCCAGTCTCAGTTTCTTCTCTTAAATGCCTGGAATTTAGGAATTTTTAAACTTTAAAATTATTATTTTAACTACAGTGTACTTCTTATTTTGTGAATTTTATATAATTGAAATATAAAATAAGAAGCATGGGTATTTATTCCGCAGGTTGTCGCTTTGAGTTGAGTCACAACAAGTTTTAACTGTTCATTCGTTTCCATTTTAATATTTTCCAAAAATACTCGTGATTTAATTTTCCAAAAATCATGAGTTTTAGTATGTATAAGAGAATGTAATTATGGAATGAACGTTTCAAAAAATATTTTTACGTCAGCAGCATAACAAACTGCTACCAAAATATCATCTATCTAAAGGTCACGATAGTTGCTGTCATCTTAGTGTATGCAGTGTTTGTTTACACACTGAAAGTAAACTGTCGTGACAGTTGGAAAAATGGTGGATGTAGAACAGCTGATTAGACAATAGCTAAAACATTAGACTTGTCTTTTGGTTCTTTAAAATAAAACTTGGCATTCAATATGAGATATAAATTGTAAATAGGATGCGATGAATGGGAAATCCCAAAAGCAAAGGATTAAGTTTCCAAAATTTTGAAACATAAACAACCAGTCGACATTTCGCTCATCAAGTCAGCATATCTCACACCAACAGCCCAGACGTACAAACAGCTGTTCTTGCATTACTTTTCTTTGTCTTAGTAGGTCGGGTGATGTGTTATGTCGGGGTGAGATGTGCTCAACATTGTCTTCTTTAATGTTAATAATAATGTCTTTATTTATTCTGTAACAAGTCCCTATAGAATAACAATACAGGTGTTGTAAAATATTATGTCTTAGAGTGTAAAATATTTACATTTAATTAATTATTACAAGTAATTTAATAAGCGAGAAAGAATAAAAAAATAATAAACAAAAAAAAATGCGAATTACCTGCAATAATAATATTATAAAAACAGATTAGAAGAAGAGAAAGAAAAAAAATTAAAATAAGTTAACAATAATTATATAAGAGAAACAATTTATGGTTACATATATATCGAATTTATGCCAAGAAAAAAATAAAAAATAATAATGAATAATTAAACAATAATATCAGAGATTTACATTTAATCCCTTCATTTCTTTTTTTTTCACACACTCATATATGTAGATGCATAATCACACACACAGATGTATTTTAAAAAAACATCATTCATTCATCGAATGAAGAGAATTTTAGCTCAAAACTGATCCCTTACTATTCTCGATTTTTTGGGAATTGTAGGGATATAAGGTGATTGAATATACGGGATTTGGAGGTTGAAAGATTATTGGAGCGAAGAATGGAAGAAGGTGTAGAGTTCCAAAGGGAGGAGGATCGGATAAGGAAAGCTCTGCCAAAAGCTGCTGTTCGGTTGGATGCTGTATATAGATCTGAGAGCCGAGAGCGGGTGTAAGATGTAAGATGGTCGACGGGATTGGACAACTTGGTAAAGGAAAGATGCTAGGAAGTATTTATGGCGATAGGAAGGGTGAAGCCACTTAAACTCTTCGTAAAATCGGGTATCGGGGGCATCTCTCGGGATTTTGTTTTGATGTGTGTCCTGACGATACTGGAATAGGCGAACGTCTTATGGTTCTTTTTATACCTTTATTTTGGAGGCTTAAGAATTTGTTTTTGGAATTTCCCATTGCATCCATGCTAAAATTGATTTTCTTTAGAAAATTGGAAAACAAAATGTTTCTCCTCAAGGAAACGTTCCATTACGATTCAGTAAATAGTAGGAGCGGTACTGTTTCTAAAACTAAGATTATGCTGAGGTGATTTTACCACGACCACGCTCAACACTTTTCCATAAAATGTGTTACCATTGGAGTTGGTAACATTTATAATCTGTGAGCCCTCACTTGTACTTTACCCAAATCTTAAAAAGAAGAATTTAAAAAAAGAATTATATTTTCAACTTTTAGAAAAAAAAAAGCTGTATCACTGTAACCTGTGAATGTGCCTGGAGTTCAGTAAATGGTAGGACTGTTTCATGGACATCGGTCATGCAAGGAGGTGACTTGTCCTAGGGCACGCTCAACCGCCAGATTTCCCCCCTTATTTTTATAATATTTTATAGAGGCTGAGTGAGCCCCAGGAGGGTCCTAGATCCTATATGATCCATCTCCGGCTGCAAACAGACTAAATAAAAGTCTTTCCCGCAGCGGGATTTGAACCAGGATTTCCGGCATGGCAACTCAGTGCTCTACCACTGAGCTCCATTAACTGTTAGATGACCAACTGTTAGATATTTGTGTCAAAAGTTCTTGCTAGGAGGATAAACGTCTCAAGGTCATAAAAATAATTATAGTGTGATCCGAGGCCCCTCTGAGGCGTCTGAAAAGAAGATGGCCTCGAATCTTCTTTTCAGACGCCTCGGAGGGTTACCAGGAATACTATGGGAAGCAAGTTGAGAGACTAGCGGATTCAAGTGTGTATGGAGCTTGTCATGGAAGGATAGGTATCTAGTTTGGGCCAAATCAAGCAACATATGGGATATTAAGATCATGATGGATGAGTTTGTTTGTGACATAATAAGGAGCATTGAGGATTTTACGAAGGATTTTGGATTGTAAGGATCGGATACGAGATGAATTGGATGGTTTAGTAGAGCCCCAAAGCTCAACTCCGTATGTCCAAATAGGTCTGATAACTTTCATGTAAATGAGTCTTTTATAAATAATTGGGATCTTAGAGCGTTTGTTCAGTAAATGTTGAAGTAGGCGAAAACGTTGAGCAGTTTCTTGTCTTCCTGAGAATATTAAATATGTAATTTTATTATTCATATTTCTGTTATAAAGAATCAATAATAACAATTATTAGATATTTTAAATAAACATCTCCCGCAAGCAAATTAAAACCTAGATTATTTAAAGCCGATAGATTATTCGATAGATATTAGATAGAGTTTAAGTTATTTTCTGATTGAAATTCCTTTTATAAATATACCGACCCTATAGCTCTCCCATCCGTACAATTTCATATAATCTTCCTTTGAATTTATTCTGCATTTATAAAAGGATTTTCTCATGCAAAGCTGCTCCGCACAAATGAGTATATCTATATGCACTTCTCAAACCCGCCTTTTTCTTTTCGATAATATTTTTTAGAAATAGTTTTATACGTGTATATAATGTATTAATAAATATTTAAAATTAATTATAAAGTAATTTTCTCAATTTATATAAATTAATAAACTCGGTATTTCATTGTTTTAATGTCACTTTATGCTGCTAAAGCTAATTAGACGATACAGCAATGGGAGTACTAAATTTTGCCTATCCAGACATAATTAGAATAGAGAGTTTTAACTAGTTCCTGATATCGTGCTGGCTCGCCAACCCCATTTTAATTTCCTTCCGAAGGACAGCATAACTACTCCCAGTAAATTTTCCCCCCTTATTTTGGGTATCCTATTTTTATAATATTTTGAAAAGACTGGGTGAGCCCCAGGAGCGTCCTAGATCCTATATGATCCATCTCGGTTTGCAAACAGAATAAAAGTCTTGCCCGTAGCGGGATTTCAACGAGGATTTCCGGCATGGCAACTCAGTGATCTACCACTGACCCACTCCGCTCCCCTAAGAAATTATTATTTAATAAATCTATTTTCGAACTGGTTTGTTTTGAAGAAAAATTAATTCTTTTTTGCAGAAGATATTCAGAGCGGTAAAATACTTTATTTGAATCTAAGGGTGTATAATAATACTAAAAAACCTTTAGTCCAAATTAATATATTGTATCTATTTTCTATAGACGTTTCGACCTAAATGGTCATTTTCAATATATAGGTTTCGGGATCAACAGTATAAAAACTCTGTCTGCAAAAATTAAAAGAAAATTCAAAAATCATAAAACATTTAACATTATAAAACATTTTTTTTTATATATATATATATAAAAGAACAATTTTCTTATCGCTTAAATTAGTTACATAACTATACATAGTATCGTTAATATGTATTCCACAATTATTACAATTTCTACATTGTTATTGTCCTTACAGTAGTACATAATAGATACCTTCTTCTGCAGATTAATGGGTTGCATATTTAAAAATTAGCTGGGAGTGTTGTATCCCATAGTCAGTTGCTATACTAAATGAGTGGAGCTGGTACTTTGTTGTAGTCCGGATTAGTAGATGATAATAATGGATTATTATATTTTATTTATCACGTATTAATTCTCACCTTTAAGGAAACTAAAACATTAGAGCTATTTTTTATATATAAAAATTCTTTTTATTATAAATATTGAGGATTATCTACTAGTTCTAGTTTATATATATATCCGAAAAAATTATTTTTATTTTTTAAAGAGAAAAGATAAGCCCTCGACCGGGATTTGAACCCGGAACCTTTGTCTCACCGTGACATCGCTCTGCCAATTGAGCTATCCAAGGCCCCTCCCGGTCGAGGACAAACCTTTTCTCTCCTAGATCCTAAAGCCCCAGTGTGCTCCCGCCATTTTTGCGATTAATACACTAGAACGAAGTTCTTTGAACATTAATTTTAATTTAGGATCTTATTGACTTACGTCATATTATTATTTATAATTTTCTTTATAATTATTGGTCATTTTTTATGAGTTATAAATATTTTTATTTTTTAAAGAGAAAAGATAGGCCATCGACGTCGGACCTCGGACAAAGATAGGACATCGGTGAGACAAAGGTTCCGGGTTCAAATCCCGGTCGAGGGCCTATCTTTTCTCTTTAAAAAATAAAAATATTTATAACTCATAAAAAATGACCAATAATTATAAAAAAGAAAAAATTATTTGTTTAAAATTATTGTATTTAATAGATAGATTTAAGGACAAGTGTATGGTGTGTTAAAAGGTTAAAAGACTTTTATTTAAATTTTATTAATATTTTAATGCATTATTAGGGAGCTGATAATTTGTAGAAATTAATTTTTACTTTTTATAATTTTAATTTTTTTGTTCTTTTAATTTTAAAAAAATGGAATTTTCTAATGCAATATTGCGAAAATACCAGTGCTACTGTTGACACGAATTACTTCAGCACAGTTATAAAAAAAGTTAAAGATGAATTTTCTGACAGATTTGATTGATTCAAAACAACTCTAGCATTCATAGTAAATCCTATCAACACAAATAGTAACGAAATCCACATTGAGCCATTTGATACTGGATCTCTATAAATGCAATTGATCGATTTAAAAAGTGACGCTTTGTGGAGTGGAAAATTTACAGAGTTGAAAAGTAAGTTGGAAGAATTGGAGGTCCAGAAATGTATTTACGTAACGCAAAAAAAGTTGACAGCTTTAAAAGAAATGCCGCGAGTTGAGGCACTTATGTTCGACGCATGATTGCTACAGTGAGGTGAAGAAGTTCGCATATGGAGTGATGTCTATCTTAGGATCGACATATTTATGCGAGCAAGTGTTCTTTTGCATAGATATAATTAAAAGAAACAATACTTATTTATGAATAAATAGATAATTTTTTTATCAAAAAACTTTATTTATGCAAATACTATTTATTGTTAGCAATAAAAAATTTTGAAATTGTAATTTTTGACTCTTGCGACTCAAAAGGTTGCCGACCCCTGGCCTAGACAGTTCTTGAGATGTCGATGACACCCCACCATCAACCCCGCCCATGAGGAGTCATCCTGGTATCCAGTAGTTGCCGAAGAATGCGGCCACGGAGTCCATTTGCCTACTAGTCCTCCATCGGCCGACCCACGGTTATCATAATCTTCCACTCTCTCCGAGTCTGGGAAAGTGAAATCACTTACAATAAGGATTTCCTGATAATCCTTAAAGGACCTTCAGAACTGGGATTAATTTAAAATAGAGCGCATTGGCTAAAGAAAATTTATTCTATTTTTTTTTATTTTACTTTCCCACAATAAAACGTTTCCTTGGCCATTTTATGTCATATATAATCATATATATATATATATATATATATATATATATATATATATATATATAGTCATATAATCAGCGCTATAATTTTCCCTGTAATCCCTGTATACTTAAATGAAAATAAAATTCATATGCATATTATTGACTATTTATTACTTAAATAAATAAGAGACTCTTTGATGACGTCTTAAAAAAATGCAGACAGTGCAACCCTTGAAGTGCCTTGAGTTCAGTACGTGGAAGAGACTATTGTTTCCGCGATAATGATCGTGCAAGAAGGCGAGTTGTACGAGATTACGCACAGGCTATAGGGCTTTCCTCCAATTAATGGTACCATCTTTATAGTGAGTGTGTCCCAGAAGGGCTCCATTGCTTTTAACGGAGGTGTCTATTAAATAATTTCGATTAAAAAATCAATAACACTCCAATAAAATAGAGCCAAAAACTCAAAAGAAACACTATTATTTATTATAATGCAATTGGGAAAAAAAACAATGCAAAGCCTTATGTTTCAAATCAAGTAATACACACACTTACCAGTCGTCGTTTCGGCTATTCAGGCACTATCAAGACAAAAACAAAAACGGGTTATGTGAATAACCCTAAGGACTTGTATGTTGAACGTCTTGGTGGTGGGGTGCTGTCTCATGTTTGGGGCCTGTTTGGGCTGTTGATCGTTGGGATGTATTGCACCTTTTTCTTCGAGATGTTATTCACATAACACTTTTTTGTTTTTGTGTCTTGATAATGCCTGAATAGGCGAAACGTCGACTGGTAAGCGTGTATTACTAGATTTGGAACATAAGGCTTTGCATTTTGGTTTTTTCCAATTCCGTGAAGCCTTAAGGTACCCGCTTTTATAAAGGCTGGGTGTTACCTAGCAAGTACTGAGATCCCACATCCGTGGCTGTTAGCAGATTGAATAACAGCTAGATTCGAGCAGGTGACCTTCAGCAAGCTTATTCAGATCTTTATTCACCGGGTTACCTCAGTCCAAACGAACTATTTCGGAACAGAATATCGTTGAATTTATTTATAAAACCTGTTTGGAGAAATGGATCATTTAAATTTGGAATTGTCCTGTTTAAACGATAACCGATCATCGAAACCCGGAAAGCTAGAGAGAGAGACGATCTAAGGCAAACATGGGAGAAGCAAGGTATTTCTAATTTCGCAATTAGCCGGGTAAGGTAACCACTGGGGAGGTAATCCCTTCCATTTTATTAACCTCACGTTCTACGAGCCACACGCCTCTTCTACCGCGGTAAACAAAATGTCCTCTTTATTGTTTTATCGTCGGCAATAATCTGCTATCGGATTTGCGGCAGATTATTTGAACTAAAGTGTTCTCGGAACCGATCTTCTCAATCGTACAGAGGTTGAACACCACAGCTGGTTGTATGTTGCTATAGAGACGTTATATTCATGCATGTACAAATATTTATACTACAAGTTCTCGAGCTTCACACAGTTCTTTACACTTCTTTTTGGCTACGTTTCGAGGCTAAGTTGGTCTTATCTTCATGCCATAACAGTGAAAAAATTAGCTTTTAGCGAATATATTAATTAACACACTATTCTAAATATATGTTACAGAGGAAAATAGTTGCTGGATGGAGATAGTTGGGGGCATAGGCGAATCCAGGGGGGGCACGGGGGCACGTGCCCCCCAGACGGTTTTTTGTGTACTGGGGAGAATCCATTACAGTACATACTTATAGGCAAATCATGTTTACATATTTTAATAAACCTTTGAAACCTTTCTATGAATACTACAACTTTATAAGTTATTGTTGATTTCTTCTCCCGTCTGCCCTTTGTGCCCCCCCAGAAAAAAATTCTGGATCCGACCTTGGTTGGGGGTGCAGTCAAAAAAACGGCAAATAAGTCTAGACTTACTTTTATTTGTGCCGACGTTTCCACCTACTTTGTAGGTCATCTTCAGGGCTATGAGAGAAAAAAAAACAAAAAAAGAAAATATAAAAAACATTACAGTACCTACCAAGAATATAATAATTACTAACTGCATTTTTTTTTGTTAAGTCTCAAGATAATTATCTAAATTAGTTGAAAAAATATTTGTCCTACAAAATGTATGGTTTGATCAAAGAGCCCCCTCCTTCCAACATTTATCGATAACGAGGTCATCACAAATGATTACTAACCAGCTGATTTTGATTTTTTTTTACATTTTTAATCTTACTAATATTATAAATGTGAAAGTTTGTATATTTGTCTCTCTTTCACGCAAAAACTACTGAATGGATTTGGATGAAACTTTACAGTAATATAGTTTATACAGCAGAATAACACATAGGCTATAGGAAGAGCGGATTTAGGGGGAGGCACGGGGGCATGTGCCCCCCCAGACAGTTTTTTGTGTTCTGTGGAGAATCCATTATAGTACATAAATAAAGGAAAATCACATGATAATTGTGGTTAAAATAACAGAAAGGACAGGATACTATTTGTTTTGATATCCTACGAATATTATAAATGCGAATGTTTGTTACACATTCACGGAAAAACTACTGAACGGATTTGGATGAAACTTATTGAATAAAATAGGTTATACATCATAGGCTACACCAAGGACAGATTTATGTGGGGTCACGTGGGCATGCCCCCCCCCGTTATAGTACATAATTAAAGACAATTCAGGAACTTAGCCTCTTGAAATTTGTAGATAGGTTCTTTGTATAGTTTAAGAAAGAAATTTGGATAATTCCACCCCAAGGGTTTCCTTTTTAATATAATGTGGTTCAAAGGTGGTATAGTATCCGTCAGTTTTGAAGTTAGACATCTGAAATTTTGGATGAACGAGTAACTTATATTTTAGAAAAATAATTTAATTATTTTATTTAAAATGATATTTCACGAAACTTTATGTGCCAGACCAAATTCCACGCGAGGGAAACCGTGGGCATAAGCTAGTATTTATATAATTTAACAGTCACATTGTCCTACAAATTGCGTGGTACGTTATCCCGGTCCAACGCTCAAAAGTAGGAGTATAGGTCCTAATAAATAAGTAAAAAACAAAATCGTTTTTGATGACCTCGCTATCGATACATATGCACGTGCCCCCTCCCCCCTAAATCCGCGCTTGCTATAGCCTATGTGCTATTCTGATGTATAAACTATATTACTGTAAAGTTTCATCCAAATCCGTCCCGTAGTTTTTGCGTGAAAGAGAGACAAACATACAAACTTTCACATTTATAATATTAGTAAGATTAAAAATGTAAAAAAAAAAAAATCAGCTGGTTAGTGATTATATAAATATTAATTATGTAAAAAAAAAAATCAGCTGGTTCGTAATCATTTTTAATGACTTCGTCATCGATACATATTGGAAGGAGTGGACTCTTTGATCAAACCATACATTTTGTAGGACAAATATTTTTTCAAATAATTGAGATAATTATCTTGAGATTTAACATAAAAAAACACAGTTAGTTATAATTTTTTTAGAATCATCAAATCGACATATTCTATCCTTGCTACCTCTGTTAGCTACCACAATCGAGAATTTTCGCAAAGGAAATTGTTGGGCGTCTCATCGAAACGAAACTATTCACTATCATGGACTATATACTATTTTTTTTTTTTAATAATTATTGGTCATTTTTTATGAGTTATAAATATTTTTATTTTTTAAAGAGGAAAGATAGGCCCTCGACCGGGATTTGAACCCGGAACCTTTGTCTCACCGTGACATCGCTCTGCCAATTGAGCTATCCAAGGCCCCTCCCGGTCGAGGACAAACCTTCTCTCTCATACATCCTAAATATATACTATATACTCTTTTATATGACAAATAATTAACTACTAACGACTTCAATGAGCTTCTCAGCAAAGTTATTCTAAATTTCTTCCATTTTTCTAGGACAACTTTTGAATACTTCGGAAATTCATCACTATTCGGAGAAATTCATTATGTTTTTCGCTCAATATTTCTTGCATAAAATGCAATACATTATAAACACATCACATACGTATTTTATTGATCTTGCTGTCTTTGACTGATGAGTCTGTTTGGACTGTTTTAGACGTGCTGCATTTGATCTTCATTGATGTGAATTTTTTTAGCTCATGGTCGCATCATGACTGACGGCTATCAAAACGTAGACTGGTCCGATATACTTACACAGTAGAACTTTGGGGATCCACTAAGCAATCGAATTCCTGTCGTATTCAATCCTTACAATCCAAAATCCTTCGTAAAATCCTCAATGTTACGAACAAAGTCATACATAATATCCCATTTGTCGCTGATTTAGCCCGAATCCAATATCAATCCTTTCACTATAAATATTCCCACTCAAACCTAGGTTCAAACCTATAAACCTATTCATTTCCTATAATCCTCGGAGGGTTCTGAAAAGAAGATGGCCTCGAGACCTACTCCACTCTTACTGGCCCTGAAGAAGACCTGCATGTTCACTTTCCAATAAACTGTTCTCCATATCTAAGAGTTTCTTTAATTACATTCATCTCATGCCATTATTAATATTCCATTCAATTTACTGCATATATTATTATTGTACAGTTGTAAACTTCAACAATGTAACAGTTATAATAATGATTAATAAACTTCTGTACAGGTTTTCTTATCTAACTTGAAGGTGTAGGTTACATTATCACTCGTACATAACCTTTCTACAAATAATATTTTGCGTAATATTAGAGAAGAATTGGTTGACTGTAACTTCTAATATAAGGAAGAAATAGTTGGGGGTGCAGTCAATAAAAACACCTTAATAAGTGTAACTTATTTATTGTGTGCCGACGTTTCGGCCTACAATGTAGGCCATCTTCAGGGCTAAGAGAGAGAAAAAAACAGAAAAACATATAAAAAACGTTGCAGTAACAAGAATATGGTGACAAGTAATATAATAATGTAGTAATAGTGACTAGATATGATGAAATAGTGAATAGATATGATGATTAAAGATAACGAATATAAAAGTGGTTACAGAATATAATAAAATTAAAATAGTGACAGATATAATAATTAAAGAATACGAATATAAAATACAGAAAAATAAAATACAGAAAATAAATGTCCAGAAAGGGTAAAATGTAAACATAATATAAAGGGAAAGAAAAATGAGGAGGTAAACAGAAAGGTACAAAATGAGAAGATTAAAATATAGAAAATGGGTGGAATATGAAGGATTTAGAAAAAACTAGTTTAATTATAGACATAAATGGTATGATACCAGACTTCTAAAGGTTACATAATTAAAATGTAATAATACAAGCATATGTAGATATTCACAAATATTTTGCGTAGATATATCACAGTGTAAAATATTTTAAATGTTGGAAACAGATTATTTGTTATTATTATTTACTATTTATCCTATTTTTACGTAAAGAAGAATAAGGAAAAGTTAAAATGACGATAGGATAACCTTGGACCAGATAATTATAAATTGTAACAAAATGCTGAATCGATAATACTCATTACATCAGTTATTGTGCACGCAGGCTGGCACTATCGATGTCAACTCATTTATCTTACATAGGGAGGGCTGTTTATTGGTAAGCCGATGTTTCGACCCAGATTGCAGGTTATCTTCAGGGCTAGTTGATGGGCGGGGGTTGACAATAGATTAGATGATTTATTTAGTTTATGATTTATTTTTTTATGGATAAAAAAAAATAGTTTATAAGAAAAATGTATATCTGTTCCGCAGGTTGCCGCTTCAAGTTGAGTTGTTGTTTGTTCATTTAACGTCACTTTACGCTGCTATGACTAATCGGGCAATGCTATATATTGTTATATACAAGGAAGAAATAGTTGCGGGTGCAGTCAATAAAAACACCTAAATAGCTTTTGACAGAGCTTTCCTGATCCGATCCTCCTCCATTTGGAACTCTATACCTTCTTCCATTCGTCGTTCCAATAATCTTCCAACCTTCAAATCCCGTATATTTCAGCACCTATTATCCCTACAATTCCCAAAAAATCGAAAATAGTAGGGGATCAGTACCGACTTAATTGCTCTCTTTATTCGATGAAGAATGATGTTTTGTAACACACATTTGTGTGTGTTATTTTGTATTCATATATTTAAGTGTGTGGAATTTAAACCACGTACATATGTATTATTAATGTCATATAGATAGATATTAAAAAGGACAAAAAGGGATGAAAGGTAAATCTCGGATAATATTGTTTAATCTTTCTTTTTTGTTTTTTTTCTTGGCATAAATTTGATATATGTGACCATAAATTTGTTTCTCTTATATAATTATTGTAAACTTATTTTAATTTTTTTTCTTTCTTTTCTTCTAATATGTTTTTGAAATACTGTTATTGTAGGTAATTCACATTTTTTATTTGTTCATTTTTTTTATTCGTTCTAACTAATTAAATTAATTGTAATAATTAATTAAAGGTAATTATTTAACACTCTAAGATTTAATAGCTTACAATGCCTGTATTGTTATTCTATAGGGACTCGTCCCAGAATAAATAAAGACATTATTATTATTATTATTATTATTATTAAATAAGTGTAACTTATTTATTGTGTGCCGACGTTTCGGCCTACAATGTAGGCCACCTTCAGGGCAAATATAGCAAGCGGCGGCGTGAACGATCAACTGCCAAAAAAAAAAAAATTTATGGATAAAAAATATTAGTTTATAAGAAAAATGGATATTTTTTTTTTTGACAGTTGATCGTTCACGCCGCCGCTTGCTATATTTGCCCTTAAGATGGTCTACAATGTAGGCCGAAACGTCGGCACACAATAAATAAGTTACACTTATTAAGCTGTTTTTATTGACTGCACCCCCAACTATTTCTTCCTTATATTAGAAGTTACAGTCAACCAATTCTTCTCTAACTACATATTTTTATTTTGAAGAGAAAAGATTTCTCAAGGCCGGGATTCGAACCCGGGTTGCACACGTATCTAGTGTGCTCTGCCAACTGAGCTGACCAGGCCCGTAACACGGCCAGACAAATCCATTCTCTTCATCGATCCCATATCCCTGTGTTCTCGCAATTTGCAATGTATACAGGGGGGGGGGGAGAATGTTCATTGAACATTACTTTTATTAGGATCTTGTTGACTTACGTCAGTATACCATTTATAATTTATTTTATTTTAATTTATTTAAGGACGATGCTACAGTGGGAGCTCTAAATTTTGACTATCCAGGTTTAATTAGGATAGGGATTTTTAACGAGTACCTGACATCGTACAGGCTCGGGACCCCCGTTTAACGTCCCTTCCGAAGGACGGCGTAACTAAGGATTTTTCAATCTCTTAGCAAACCCTAGGACCACCTGCCGGGATACGAACCCGCGATCTTAAGCTTAATACTTCGTTATGCTAACCAATATACCTCAGGTCGCCCCATTTCAAATTGAGTTACTACAAGTTTTAACTGTTTATTCGTTCATTTTTTAATAATTTCCAAAACTTTATCATGAGCTTTAGTACAGAAAAGAGACTGCAATTATGGGAAATGCGGTTGGTACTTCGACAAATGAAAGTAACTAACTTATTTTCTTTTATTTTATTGTTATATTTTACATTTTTTTTGGACAATAAAAGAATTTATGTACAGTTTTATTTATTGAATTATTTATATTGTTACAATTATAGAATTTATGCATGTTTTTACAGATGAATGACTTATGGCCGAATTGTCAACCATATAATAGAGAAAAAATGGAAAAATTTAAACAGAAGATTGAGAATGGCCTAGGCCGAAACGTATCTCGATAAATAAGGATTAAAATTTTTTTTTTACTGGAAATAGGTTTTTTTCTCCAATTTAAAGAATAATTTATTGTTATAATAATTTGTTTATATGCTATAATTTTTCTTAATATTTTTAAATATTTTATTTGAAAAGAAAAGATATGACCAGGATTATAAAAAAAATTTACCATATAACAATAAAATAAAATAAAATAAATTATAATAATATTGAATGACGTAAGTCAACATGATCCAAAAATAAAAGTAATGTTCAATTAACATTCTCCCCGTGTATACATCGCAAATTACGAGAACACGGAGATATAGGATCAGTGAAAAGATAGGATATGACTGACCGAGAAGCGAACCAGGATGGCCGAGGTGGTTAAACCACCATCACGGACAGGTGGGAGACCCGGGTTCGATTTATTTTAAAAGTAACTAACATTTCGAAGTATAGATGATATATTTTAGTTGAAACGTTCATTTCCAGACGAAGCGAGTTCTGAATATAGACATTTCCCATAATTACATTCTCTTTTCCTTAGTAAAGCTCACGACAACTTGCATTTTTGGAAAATATTAAATCGGAAATGAATTAAAAGTTAAAACTTGTTCTGATTCAACTCGAAGCGACAACCTCCGGAATAATTACTTACAATAATCCTAAAATCGAAATGTTGGAGTAATATATAACTTAATTTCTTATTTATTGGTTAAAACGTACTTAAACTGTAACAGTCAATTAAAATACCGACCAAGTTTTCTTATGGTTTTTTCCAAGTTTTTCTTTCATCCTAATTAAACTTGACCAGACAAACAAGCCTTCCGTTAACTGTAAACTAAACAGCTATTCATTACCAACCTCATTGAGCAAAGAGCATACATTTTCTCTCCATTTTCTGAAAAAGTAACATTTTATCGACTAGCACTGTGTCTAGCTGCTTGTGTGCTTCGGTCATAGTTAAAAGTTTAATCTCAAATTTTGCTTGCTATGTATTATGAAAATGAAGTGGACGAAAGATGAAACTATGAACTTAGGGGGAAGTAAATTATTACGAATGTGGGATATCACAAGTCCTGATTATAATATTCAAAACTATCAGGTGTGAACTCAAGCAAATTTTATATTCCTCTGGGTCTTCCAAAGCCAGTTCTCTTAAAAGATTATCAGATGCTCCCAATTTATCACGTCCCTTGATCCAATCCCTTTCCCGTTCTTTCATATATAACTTCCTCGAAAAGTATGCTAGTGAACACTACTACTAATTGTTCCAATGTAAACCAAGCTTAAGTGTTCAGGGCTAGTCAAGTAAGTTCTAGGGAGTTGTCGAGTAAAGGCCGAAGGTGTGATGAGATGGTGAGACTTGTAAAATAAGTGCTAGAACTTATCAAGTGCTAAGGTAAATCAATTTAGAGCAACTGTACTGTCAAATAAGCGCTAAAGGCAACAGAAACAGAAACAGCTCGACGTTTTCACCTACTTCAACATTTACTGGACAAACGCTCCAAACTCCCGATTAATTACAAAAGACTCATTTACATGACAGTTATCAGACGTATTTGGACATACGAAGTTCAGCTTTGGGCCTCTACTAAACCATCCAATTCATCTCGTATCCAATCCTTACAATCCAAAAACCTTCCTAAAATCCTCAATGCTCCTTATTATGTCACAAACAAACTCAACCATCATGATTTTAATATCCCATATGTTGCTGATTTGGCCCTATCCTTTCATGACAAGCTCCATACACGCTTGAATCCGCTAGTCTCTCAACTTGCTTCCCATACTATTCCTGATAACCCTCCGTGGGGTCTGAAAAGAAGGTGACCTCGAGACCTTCTACTATAGAACTTTATTGGAGTCCTACCGATGGATAGTTTCTCCGCAAGTGTTTTTTTTTTTTCATGTAATTTGTTCATATTAGCAAATTTACTTGTAATATTGCATTTATCAGGGTCCGGAGGACAGGTGATACCTGTGATATCGACTCGAAACAATTAATTAATATAAAAATAAGAAGTTTAGCTAAAAATGAAAATTAAATAATCTTAAACTTGGTTTATCTAAACGTGGAGGCTTTACTATAATAATTGTATTTAGAAAATACAACAAACAACTTGCATCATCGAAAAGGAAAATAGAAAATCTTTCTCTGACCAAATACATAAAGAAAATTCGACATGAGCTTGACTCGAACGACTCATAACCGAATGCGGTTACAAAAACAAGAACCGACCACGATATTACGTAGCATTACCAGGCAGTCGTGTCTAATGATATCGACTCCCTAATCGTCGGTATCCCAGAGGTCTTCCACTTTCTTTTACGTCCGGATCCTCTTCTTGTGGAATGTCTTCCGTTCTGGAAGAACTCTCCTTCTTCTTCCCCCTCTCTCCTGCCCCTCCGGAACCAGGTGGGGGAGAAAGTGTGTCATCTGAAGTTATAAATCTTGCGGTGGATGGACCACGAGCCATAGTCTTGCCTTCAGTGCCTGTGGCGGTACGACAACATGGCTGTAAGTCGAGTGCAGTATTATTTTTTGCAATAGTTTTATTCTATTTATTAAAATAAATAATCAAAAAATTTTATTTAACAAGGAAATTTTTACTGAACACCAACTAAAAAAAAAAATTAGCGTTTTTAAGTTTCTCATTGCTTTTGGGTTTTATTTTAACTTCGTTGCAATATCTGGTATCAGATCCGCAGGTTGTCGCTTCGGTTTAAGTCACAACTTTTAACTTTTCATTATTTTCTTGAAAATAAAAATATTTATATTATTGTCTATATAAAGTGACTATTACTAACTATTTATTAATATATATATTAATTAAATTTTTTTTAATTTGTTCCCCCCATGGTAACCCCATGGAGGGACCGTTTATTAATATTAGGACATGCTCCATACTTAAGTAAGCATATTACATGTCATTACATGTGATGTTAATAACACAGGCCAACAAAAAAAACCTTTTTGAAAACTTTTTTAATTTTAATAGCTGATCTTGATAGATTTTTATGTGCTGAATCCAAATCTGCTCGTAGTTTTTATGTATCACCCTTAGTTTCCAAGCAAAATGTATTTTATTATATAGTCTAATACCCATTTACAGTATATAGGGAAATCAATGAAACACTGTAGAATCGTAAAAATGGTTTGTATTTACAGTAAAATACTTGGAATAGTAATTTTATGTGATGATACAAGGTTCACTTGTCAACTGGAATTGGTTTATATTTTCTTTCCCTTTTTTCCTTGAAGCTTCTTGTGTAGCTTTTCCTGCGATGAATAGCTTGCTGAACTTCCCGGTGAAGTGACCAACAGTAATCCCCCATCATGTTGGTATTCCAGCAGCCCTGGTAACGTTTTTCCATCACTTTAACGTCCTGGTGAAAACGCTCACCTTGCTCCTCACTAACATCTCCTAAATTTTCCGGGAAGTAATCGAGGTGGCTGCTCAAAAAGTGAACTTTCAGGCTCATCAAACATCCTAACTGTTCAAATTTTTTTAACATGTTAGCAACAATAGCCTTATATTCTGGGTCTTTTTCATTTCCCAAAAACTTGGTGACAACTTGCTTGAATGAAACCCATGCTTCCTTTTCATTTGAGGTCATTGTGGATTCAAAGTTAACGTCAAACATCATTTTTCTAATATCAGGCCCGGTAAAGACGCCTTCTTTCAGTTTAGCTTCTGAAAGGTGTGGAAACTTCTGACAGAGATATTTGAAACAAAGCCCATCTTTAGGCAAAGCCTTTACAAACTGTTTCATGAGACCTAACTTAATATGTAGTGGTGGTAGGAGCACGTTTTTTGGATCTACAAGGTTTTTGCGTAAAATGTTCTTCTCGCCAGGCTTTAAAGACTCCCTAGCAGGCCAGTTCTTTCTGCACCAATGTTGATTCCGAGCTCTACTGTCCCATTCACACAAGAAACATGGAAATTTGGTAAAACCCCCTTGCTGACCAAGGAGCATGCACGTAACTTTCAAATCACCACATATCATCCAACCGTGTGCAGAATAACCTATTTTATTTAACACTATTTCTAGATTTTCGTAACTCTCTTTCATATGTACAGAATGACCGACAGGTACAGAGGCATACATGTTACCGTTGTGTGCTAAAACTGCCTTCAAACTATTTTTGGATGAATCAATAAACAACCTCCAATCTTCTGTTTTGTATTCAATTCCAAACTCATTCATTAAACCATGAATGTCTGAGCAGTACACCAAATCACCCTCTTGTTCAAAATACTTCGAAAATTGTTGTTCTCTCTTCCTATACACATGAATGCTGGTTCCAGCCGCCAGCAAGTTCTTTTCTTTTAGCCTAGAGCCAAGCAGTTCAGCTTTTTCTTTTGTTAAGCCCAGATCCCTAACTAAGTCATTAAGCTCGACCTGAGTGAACAATTTAGGCTCTACATTTTCTGTAACACATTGGAATTCTTCATCGTGTTCATCTAACTCCGACTGTACATCAGAAAATACTTCTGTTTCAATAGAATTTAAGTCCTCTGGTGGTTCCGGGATTGGCAAATCTACACCGTGCCCTACTGGTCGGATGGCGGACGGAAGGTTAGGGTAGCTTATTACCTTCTTGTTCTTAGAGTTATGACCAGTAATATCTACACTGCAAAAGTAACAGTCATCGGAATGATTTTTTGGTTCCTTCCATATCATGGGAACAGCAAATTTAAAGTGTTTTTTCTCTTTTTTTGACCATTTCCTGAGGTCTTCAACACATACATAACATACCTTATGCGGTGCCCAAGGTTTATCCTGGTCTCCAAGTTTGGTTCCAAAGTATGCTAGATAAACCTTTTTCACAAAGTCTGTAATGTTTCTTTGGTGCTTTTTAATAACAAACTCACCACAAATATAACAAAAACTGTCAGCAGAGTTTTTACAGCCGCGATGAGACATTGCACTGAGCACATGTACAGGAAACGTAAAAGTGAGGTTATGTTGAAAATAAACAAAACATCAGCTGTTTAGCATGTGTTTCAGCAGTGCTGCCAACATCATCTTTGTTCATTAGACCTATTTTTTCATGTTATCTTAACTATGAAAAAGCTGTTAAATTCTAAAAATATTTCTTTATTTCATGAATTTAACTATAAAATGTGAATAAATGGTGGGTGATACAACTTTTTAAGCATCATATTTGGATTCAGCAACCTAAACAACATAAGAATAAGGTATTTTCATTAAAAAAGTTTTTTCATCGTTGGCCTGTGTAATTACAGATCAATTTGGTATCATAATTACAGAATACATTTTAGTATAATTTAACAATACAAGAAATTTAAAATTTATAGTTTGACTAAATTGATAATTTCTGAGAATAAAATATATATATATATATATATATATATATATATATATATATATATATATATATATATATATGTATGTATGTATGTATGTTTGTATATATATTAAAGAACCAGGTTGTAGTTTTGAGTAGTTGAGTGACAGGGTTTTACTGTTCATTAGTTTCCTTTTTAATATTCAACGATAAAATACAAATTAGTGGAAGCTTTAGCATGTGTTAATAATAGTTTATACTTCGGTAATACATTATTTCATATTATTGATTCTATTTCATGGAAATAAACGTTTTAACAAACATATGTCATCTGTACTTCTAAATCTTAGCTCTAAATGTTTATTTCTAGATGAAATGATTACCGAAATCTACACATTTACCATAATTAAATTCTTCTTTCCATACTTAAGCTAACGGTAATTTTTTATTTTTCAAGGATATTGAAAAGGAAATGAATAAACAGTCAAAACTTGTTGTACCTCAACTCGAAGCGACAACCTGCCGAACTGATACCTAGAACCGGCTTATAAAAACTGTTTTTTATATAAATTTTATTTAAATTTACTTAAATGTTCATTTCTAGATGAAACGAAAACCGAAATATACGCATTTATTTTAATTTTTTCCACAATAAAACTCAAGATTATTTTCATTTTCGGGAACATTAGAAAGAAAACTTACGAACAGTTAAAACTTGTAGTGATTTAACTCGAAGTGACATCCTATGGAACTGATACCCAACATATATTCATTAAAATCCCGTATTAGGATTATGTTGTACACGAATAGGGCATATTTTGCGATATAATCAGACTCCATTCGTGATAACTCTTAAAATAATCAATCTTTTTGTACGTTAGATCTTTAGGTTACTAACCTATCCTAAACAGAATATTGTAATGATAACAAAATAAACGCATATAAACAAAATATATAACACTAGGTTTTGCCCGCGGCTTCACTCGCGTGGAATTTGGTCTGCCACATAAAGTTTCGTGACAGATCATTTTAAATAAATAATTTCATTATTTTTTTAACTATAAGTTACTCATACATCCAAAATTTCAGATGTCTAACTTCAAAACTGACGGATTCTAGACAATCTTTGAACCCTTATTATATTAAAGGGGAAACCCTTGGGGATGGAATTATCCAAATTTCTTTCTTAAACTATACAAAGAACCTATCTGCAAATTTCAAGATACTAAGTTCCTGATTTGTCTTTAATTATGTAATATAATGGATTCTTCACAGAACGCAAAAAACTGTCTGGGTGGGCATATGCCCCCGTGCCCCCCCCCTAAATCCGCTCTAGCTGTATCCTATGTATTATTCTGATGTATAACCTACATTACTGTAAAGTTTCATCCAATTCCGTTCAGTAGTTTTACCGTGAAAGAGTGAAAAACTTACAAACTTTCGCATTTATAATATTAGTAGGATATATCAAACTACACGCGTTCTTTAGATTTGTTTAAAATGTAACAGTGATTCGAATTAAATTTTATTTTATTTGTTAATTTTTTTCACTGACAAATTTGAATTTCATTGATAAATCCCAACGAAAAACCCTCAAGTCTCCAAACTAAAACAGAAATTGAAAATATCTGTCCAATATTTCGCCCCTTCAGGCATCCTCAGGGTAGAAAGAGAATAACAGCAAAACAAAAAATGAATAATGCACCCAAGAAACACTACAGCACCTCCAAGGCTCGAATGTAACTCCGTTTGCAAAGATTTATGTATATTTTCAATTTCTGTTTTTAGTTTGGAGACTTAAGGGCTTTTCGTTGGAATTTTTCCATGGTCTAACATTTGTTCATTTTTGTTATTCTTAAATGAACTGTTTAAAGATATAATTGCATGTTATTTCAATTTAATTTAATTTTTTAACCTGAAAAAACCGGTAGCCACTACGACCCGTGAACGAGTCTGGGATTCAGTCCATGGTAGAGACTGTAATGTTTCACGGGCAACGGTTCTGCAACGCTCAAGCGAAATATTTTTCCCCCTTATTTTGGGTACCCTATTTTTATAATGTTTTATAGAGGCTGGGTGAGTCCCAGGAGGGTCCTAGATCCTATATGATCCATTTCCGGCTTCAGATAGACTAAATAATATTCTTGCGTGCAACGGGATTTGAACCAGGATTTCCGGCATGGCAACTCCGCTCCCTAATTTTTTAATAATTTATTTATTTCGTATTTTCCTTTATGAATAACCTAAATTAATAGTTTTGTAATTATTATATTATATTATATTATATTTATTATACAATATAATAAATAATGTATAATCTACTGTTAATTAAATACTACTGAAGCATTTTAAATAATAATTAGTGTTATTTTTGTTTAATCAGTCAAAATTTAAATAAATTAAAATTTGTTTGTTTTGTTTTTCCTCAGTTTGTTTAGTTAGTAAAATAACTCATTCATTGTTCGCATCCAATGTTATCTTACAACTCAAGGTTTGTTTATATTTGTAGAACTAGGCAGTTAGAGTTGTGATTCGAAACCAAAACGTTTGTACGTGATGTTTACAATTTCGTTGTTAATGGAATTAATAATTGAATGAATGATTAATAATATTAAATATAAAATAAATATTATGTTTGATGATCTTAACGGTTGTTAAGTTGTTAAGATTTTTGTGATCGTTTTTTAAGTTATTAATTTTCTCTTTTTTTTTTTTTTTTTTGGAAAGAGTTAATTGATAACAGTAGAAACTTGTTAATATTTCTCCAGGACAAAATTCCAAAACAAAACTGAACAAACCAGTCAACTTTTGGATAAAAAAATTTACAAGACACAAATATCTTACGAGACCACTAAAGCGACTTTCTTTACTGGTTTAGGCGCCAGATCCAATAAATGTATGTATATATATATTCATATAATATATATATATATATATATAAAAATAAATAAATAAATAATTAAAAAGAACCATAAATAAAAAATAAATTATGAATATAAATTTGACGTAAGTCAACGAGATCACAGAGATATAGGATCAGTGAAGAGAAAGGATTTGTCTAGCTGGAATGAGTGCCTTGGTAGCTCAGTGGGTAGAGCACCGCGCTAGAAACGCGGGCGACCCGGGTTCGAATCCCGGCCAAGACATAATCTTTTCTTTTCAAAATTAAAAAAAAAAAAAAATTAAGTAATTAAAAAGAACCATAAATAAAATATATATATATATATATATATATATATATATATATATATATATATATATATATTATTTTGAAGAGAAAAGATTATGTCTTGGCCGCGTCTTTAGCGCGGTGCTCTAACCACTGAGCTGCCAAGGCTTCAATCCAAGTCAGACAAATCCATTCTCTTCACTGATCCTATATCCCTATGTTCTCGCAATATATTGAAATTGATATATGTATATGTATGTGTGTATATATATATATGTCACGTACCCTTTATATTTAGTGCTCTTTTTTGCAACAAAAGCTGTTATTATATCTTTCTTTCTCTCTACGTGTGTATGTAATTATTGAAATTTACCACAAATAAATATAATGAATGATGCATAATTACATGAAAAAAAGCAAGTAGAGAAACTTTTAAGTGGTTAAATAACAAATTCAATCTAAAATCTCACAATGCCAGCTTCTTTTCTTACGCCTCGGTCGATTATCAGGAATTAAAGGGGTAGCTAGGTCTGATAATAGTGGGTTTAAGTGGGAATAAAGTTTTTCACGAAAGGATTGATATGGGGTTTGGCCAAATCAGTAAAATTAAGATTATTATAATTTTTTTAACGAAACGAATAAACGTAACGAAATAAGGAGTATTGGTGATTTTATGAAGGATTTTGGATTGCAAGTATTGGATACGAGAGGAATTCGATGGCTTAGAAGCTCTACTCCACAAGCCCAAATGGACCTTATGATAGTCATTTATGTGATTCTTTTGTAATTAATTTGGAGCTTAGAGCGTTTGTCGAGTAAGTGTCGTTGTAGCCTGAATGGTGAGCAGTTTCTTGGCTTTTTAGCCTCGATATCGATACCACCAATCCCTGCAACAACTCTGCCAAATTCATTTTCAAATCTGATTCAAGCCCAAATCAGTTTGATCAATCTTAAAGCGATCTTCAAACAAATTAAACATTAAACAATACTAAGTAAAAATAATTCTAGGAATAAGAAGTGTGGTGTCTCCGTTACGGTCCGTCCCGCTTTAGTTCCGGCTACTTGCTCCAACCTCTCGGACGTTTACCATTTGACCAACACCTTTTTACGTCTAATCTTTAAAAATGATTGCATATAATAGGTCTATATAATCATTGGAATGGAAGTCACGCCTCAATGGGTGACTTTCCCCGGAGTGTAGAAAACCCATCAGTAACCGCTTCAATAAGAAAACTACTCAACGAGGTTATGTGTTCTTGTCGTTAAAACAGTTACAGTCTTTCAAGACCGGAACCGTTTTCCAGTTACTTCCTCTGTGCTCTAATTGCTAGGAACTTACTGGTTTCCTAGTGTCCAGTAATGTAATCGAGATTTATCAATTATTTAAATTTCTAATTTCTTTTTTATTTAGTAAACTTGTGGGTTCGTATCAGCTACATGCTCGAGACTGGAGACACCTATCAGACAGTGCATGAGTTAAAATATTTCTTCTTAGCAACTTTCTTTCCAATATTTTCTTTATCCGCCAGTTTAATTCTTCTTTGGAACTTTTAATATTTTGCATTAAATATTATTAGCATTAAATAAAATCCTCATACAAGACTGAAAAGAAAAGAAACTGCTCGACGTTTTCGCCTTTCAACATTCAACATTTACTGGACAAACGTTCAAAGCTCCCAATTAATTACAAAGGACTCATTTACATGACAGTTATCAGACCTATTTGGGCATACGGAGTTGAGCTTTGGGGCTCTACTAAACCATCCAATTCATCTCGTATCCAATCCTTACAATCCAAATTAGTTCGTAAAATCCTCATGGTCCTTATTATGTCACAAACAAACACATCCATCACGATCTTAATGATCCATATGTTGCTGATTTGGCCCAAACTAGATACCTATCCTTCCATGACAAGCTCCATACTCACTTATATCCGCTAGTCTCTCAACTTGCTTACTATTCCTGATAACCCTCCGAGGCGTCTGAAAAGAAGATCGCCTCGAGACCTTCTACTATAGAACTTTGTTGGAGTGCTACCGATGGGTAGTTTCTGCACAAGTGTTTTTTTTTTTCATGTCATTTGTTCATATTAGCAGATTTACTTGTTGTAATATTATTACAGTTGTAAATATCAATAAATTAATCTAAAAAACAAAATATTGTCCTTAGGTTTTCTCTCTCTTTTGTCTATATTTTTTTTCTGATATCATCAATCCCTTTTGATCATCTTCTACTGTAGTAAAGTTAAATATAATACTACACTCTAATAAAAGTGTAAATAGATATATATATATATCTGCGCCCACGACGAATAAGGGAGCGGAGTGGCTCAGTGGTAGAGCACTGAGTTGCCATGCCGAAAATCGTGCTTGAAGTCCCGCTGCTAGTAAGACTTTTATTTAGTCTGTTAACAGTCGGAGATGGATCATATGGCATCTAGGAAAATGGTTACCCAAAATAAGGTCGGGAAATCTGGCAGTTGAGCATGATCTAAGACAAATCATCTCCTTGCAACACCGTTGTCCTTGAAACAGTACTGTCTCGACCATGTACTGAACCGTCTGGGGTTTTGTAGAGAAACAACGATATTATTCTAGTAATTGAAATTTACTTTAGTTCTTATTTGGTACCACCAGAGTGAGCCTATTAAAATACGTATATAGTATATATAATATAATTTAATAATTGAGTATTTCGTATTAAAAAAAAAATCAGGAAATTTGGAGCGAGATTTCTTTCTCTCTCTATCCATCTGATAAATATTCCATTTTTAGAAAACAAAGAAAGCACACGCATTTTACACGAACAAGGTTACAAGCGAGAAAGTAGAAGAAAGGTCATGTCAACTCAGGTAACGGAATACAGGTAGGAATTAATGTCGTAAGTTGCTTGTAGTCCAGCAAATGGTGCTATGACCTGAATAACTCAAGTCCTTTTGTACTGATTATAGAATTCCTTAAAAAGTACAAAAAATACTGAGATCTAGTAGAACATTCAAAATAAAAACTAGTACCACTTAAAATCATGGAGGTTCAGTACGAATTAGAGACTGTATGTGAGACGAAGGTTGTGGCAGAGTGTGATCGCACGCAACCGCCATGGATGTTCTCCAAAACAAAGGAAGTTTTACGATCTAAATTTATCAAAATAATTTAATTTACAGATTCATATAACTTTTGAGAATTGATTAAACCTCATTTATGCTTTTGGATTGTAAAATCTTGAAATGCTATATATGGCTGATCAATGATCCAGTGGGAGTCCTCCATTATAATAAAGATAACAATTTATAACAGGTAGGTGATAACAGGCTCGGTATCGCCATGTTACGTTCTTTCCGAAGCACAGCATAACCAAGGATTTTTTACTCCTTTCAAAAAATCTTATGTCACAAAGTTGCGAAAGCGCGATCTCAGGCATAGAAGTTGGTTTTGCTGACCACTAGGGCAGGGGTTCCCAAACTTTTTTGTAACACGCCCCCCTTTTGTTGAAATGAAAGCTTCTCGCGCCCCCCCCCTTATCAATAAATTGTGTGAACCTAGGAACAAAACAAAGACAAATAAGTATTACATTGAAAACAAAACATTTATTTATACTGCCATAAGGTACAACAATATCAGTTTTCATAAAATAGAAAAATTATTAATAAGAGAAAAATAGATTAGGTTGGTTAGTGAGATGGGCTTCCATTTTTCTTACTAGTATGCCTATTCGTGGATGAGTTTTAGTAAGTGCACAACGCAAGTCACTAGCAACATCAAGTTTATTCCGATACTTTGTTTTAATTGCCACAAGTGTTGAAAATGATTTTTTGCACAAATAGGTGCTTGAAAAAGGCAAATATAAACGAAGAGCTTTCCATGATACGCTAGGATACACTTTGAAATATTTTAACCATAATGAAGGTCTATCTATTATATTAAAGTGGTCAATTTTCTAAACACCATGGTTAATTTAGAATTTTAGAAAGACTACTTAAATTTAATTTAATGTTCAACTAGTCTCGCGCCCCCCAGTTTGGGAACCGCTGCACTAGAGCATAGATGACCCCCGCACGAAACGATTATTAGTAATTTATTAGGCATTATTTAATCATCTGTCTTTAAGGAATTATCTGCTCTTGAAAAAATAAATCCTGTACCATAACAATCGATGAAGGGTCTTTAGTTTAGTACATGGTAGAAACTGTCACTTTTCAGAGCTGTTATCAGAATAGATAGCGTATCTGCCAAAGTTGGCATCGAACCCGGTATTACGATCAGTAGTCAATGCCCTTCACTCAGAACTTACTTGTTCCCTCTTCGAAGCAATACGTAACATTCCTGTTACGTCAGTTAGAGGTCTATGTCAAGGTGAAGGTAGGCGGAACTTGAACCTTTACGAGACTCTAAGGTATCTGTTCCGCAGATTGTCGCTTCGAGTGGAATTAAAAGTTTTAACATAAAAAAACGTTTCATTTTTTTTAATTGCCTCTCTTTACCATAATAAAGCTCATGATAACTAGTATTTTTGTAAAATGGCGTCTGAAAAGAAAATGACCACGAGACCTTCTACTAAAATATTTCTTCTTAGCAACATTCTTTCCTATATTTTCCTATCTCGTATCGAATCCTTACAATCCAAAATCCTTCGTTAAATCCTCAATGCTCCTTATTATGTCACTAACAAACTCATCCTTCATGATCTTAATATCCCATATGTTGATGATTTGGCCCAAACTAGATATCTATCCTTCCATGACAAGCTCCATACACACTTGAATCCGCTAGTCTCTCAACTTGCTTCCCATACTATTCCTGATAACCCTCCGAGGCGTCTGAAAAGAAGATGGCCTCGAGACATTCTACTATAGAACTTTATTGGAGTGCTACCGATGGGTAGTTTCTCCACAAGTGTTTTTTTTTCATGTCATTTGTTCATATTAGCAGATTTACTTTTTGTAATTTTAATAGTGTGTATTAAAAAAAAATTACCGTTTTTTTAACTAAATATCAGTATTAATATTTCTTTGATATATTTAGATAGCAACTAACAGTATCTTTCGACACAGCGAGTACTTGTGGACGGATTTGACTCAACAGCTTCCTTCAGAACCTCATCAATATCCATTAATGGTCGCCCGAAACCCTTCTTCCTTCCCAACGTCGTAGCTCCACTGATAAATTTTTCAAACCAAACCCACACAGTGCGCTGGTCGAGGACACCTTCCCCTTCATATTTAATAATTTCACGAGATGTTTCAGCGGCTGTGAAATTTTTTTTCCAGTAATGTCTTAAAACTACAAGAATTTCGTAGGACACTATCATGCTTCTTCTTTGAAATAAATAACTAAACTGAGGTTTTTTTTTTAAGAAGTCCAGTGTTAGCAAACAAGCTTAGAAAATGCTCTTGAGGGATTATTAAGTGTTGGTAAATAATAAATAGCATTAAAATATTTACAGACTTTTGAACTCTGGAATTTGATAAAACGGTCATTTTTTTTATACATCCTATTACTACAGTTGTAAATATCAATCTAAAAAAAATAAGGTACTCACTTTGGAGTTGCTGAATTTTCTGAAGAAAGATGTTAAATAATTTCAGCATTAAATTGAGCGTATTTTGGGTCATTAGTAAGTTGGATATTTTTGGAATTAAAAAGGAAACATTCAAACCAACACACAAGTCGAGCATGTTCTAAAAATAGCACATTATACAGATACATTTTGCCACGGAAAGTATTAATTCTCACTTAATACGAGAGTTGGTCATCCAAAACATAGATGGGAAGATATCGTCAGGTACACGTCAAAGATCCCCATCCTAATTAATTGGATAGACAAAATATATTATTCCCACTGTAACATCGTATGATTACCCATAGCTGCATAAAGTGATGTTAAATGATTAAACAAACAAGACAGTTAATAACTTCAAAACAATTAAAAAATGTTTTGAATATGTTAAAGGTAACAACAAACGATCGCCAAATAGTTTTGAATTGCAACAATAGAGGTCGTTGATATTTACAGCATGAAACAATTGTCAACAGTGAAACTCCGTGACATGTACTCTAGGTTAAACACGCACGTCCTAGCCTCCATGGCCGAGAGGACGGTTTTCAAACCAAGACCACCCTATTTCGCGGTATTAGTTCTCGACGTTTTCTAGGCTAGTCTTTTCGGTTTCGACACACATGTTCGCGGTCGAGGAAGCCAGGATGTGGGCCGCGGTAGGTCTAGGTCATGACAGACTCGGCAAATCTCTGGGAAAGAGACCTCTAGAAGAATCAGGATTCAATTCAGAGGGGATTCTGAAACAGGAAATCTGGGTACGGGAAGATTCGGATATCGGTATAAAGATGATATGGTGGTAGAAGGAAAACAAAAATTTTTTTTTTTTAATTTAGTACTTGCATAACAAATTCATCTTAGAATCTCACGAAGCCATCTTCTTTTCTGACGCCTCCCAGGATTATCGGGAGTTGAAGAGGTTGCTAGGTTTGAAATTAATGTGATAAAGGAATAATGTTAGTCACGAAAGTAAGGAGCATTAGCGATTTTAAGAAGGATTTTAGATTTTAAGGATTGGATATGAGGGGAATTCGATGGTATAGTGGAGGCTCTACTCCGTAACTCCAGATGGGTCTAATGATTGCCATGTAGATGAGTCTTTTGTAATTAATTGGGAGCTTAGAGCGTTTGTCTAGTAAATGTTGAAGTAGCCTGAAACGGCGAGCTGTTTCTTGTATTTTCAGTCTATGATGAGGATTCCAACTTAAACGTTTGTCAAGTTATAATTCTAAGTATTGGATCTCTTTTACAGGATTCAGTTGGATATTATTAAAGAATACGAGAGGAAGTCATTGGTTTCCGACGAGAAAGACAAGAATTTTATATAAATTTTGCCTCTCTAGGTTTAATTAGGATAGCAATCTCTAACGAGTTCCTGAAACCACACAGGCAAGGTACCCCTTTTTTTACGTCCCTTCCGAAGGACGGCGCAAATAAAGTATTTTTGCTTCCTTTAAGAAAACCTAACGACATTATCCTACAAATTATTCCTTAGTCAAGTCCCTGAAAGAATGAATACTTGAATCATCAAGTTCCGGTTTAAAAAACTTTTTTTTTTAGATAAATTTATTGATATTTACAACTGTAATAATATTACAGCAAGTAATTCTTCTGAAATGAACAAATAACATGAAAAAAAAAACACTTGTGGAGAAACTACCCGTCGGTAGCACTCCAATAAAGTTCTATAGTAGAAGGTCTCGAGGCCATCTTCTTTTCAGACGCCTCGGAGGGTTATCAGGAATAGTATGGGAAGCAAGTTGAGAGACTAGCGGATTCAAGTGTATATGGAGCTTGTCATGGAAGGATAAGTATCTAGTTTGGGCCAAATCAGCGACATATGGGATATTAAGATCATGATGGATGAGTTTGTTTGTGACATAATAAGGAGCATTGAGGATTTTACGAAGGATTTTGGATTGTAAGGATTGGATAAGAGATGAATTGGATGGTTTAGTAGAGCCCCAACTGTCATAAAAAAGAGTCTTTTGTAATTAATTGGAAGCTTAGAGCGTTTGTCAAAGTAAATGTTGAAGTAGGCAAAATCGTCGAGCAGTTTCTTGACTTTTCAGTCTTGTATGATTAAAAAACTTACAATCGATTTTTTTATCCATATCGACTCTCTATTACTGTATTTTAAATTTTAAATTTAATAACCGCTTCATACACGAAAGGAATTTCTTATATGGGTGTGGTGAATAATATAGTAAATAAAAAAGTATTTCCCAGATAGCGTCCTCTTTAATAAATGTTTAATTCAAATGTCGGCTCCGCCATGCTGATGATATGTTCCCATGTACTTCATGGCTTTCACTTGATCTAATGCAAGCTATAACGGCACAACCTGAACTTTAACCTATGTCTTCGAAGTCTTGAAACAACTTATTTACATGAGGAGCGTTTAGCATACTTCTGCCGAGATTAGGCAGTGTACATAATCTAATAATCATAAGGAGCCATATATGATCAAAAGAAATAATCAAACTTTAAAAAGTTCTTGTTAATTCATTCAACATCACTTTATGCTGCTATGGCTAATCGGACGATGCTACAGAGGGAGCTCTAAATTTTGCCTATCTAGGTTTAATTAGGACAGGGATTTTTAACGAGTACCTGACATCTTACAGGCTCTGAACCCCCGTTCTACGTTCTTTCCCAAGGACCGCATAACTAAGGATTTTTTATCCCAATTAAAAAATCCTAAGGCGACCTGCCCAGTTTCGAACCCGCAATCTTTGCCGTAATAGGTTCTTATGCTAACCACTAGACCATATATGCCCCAAAATTTCTTCATTCTAGAAATTTTAGCAGAAATAATCATTTATTTTGGAGATATTTGGTTGGAGGCTCAGTGTTGAGGTTAAGAAGCATTCAATCCCTAGAGATGTGACTTATTTGAGATACAAGTATCTGAAATACAGATACAAGATACAAAATATGTATTTTCATTTTGTATCTAAAATACTGTTTAAAAATTTATTTTTTATCTTGTATTTAAATACCTTTTGTTTAGTATCTTAGTATTTTGAAAATAATGTTTGGTAAAATACTTTTAGTAATAATTATTTATGCATTTATTCACAATATGTGACATTAATTTTAAATGTCACCAAAGATAAAATTGAGAACGCAGTTAAGATGAAAATCTAAAATACTGTATGCTCTCTGCTAGATGTCATTGAAGAAAATCTAAATAGACGTTTTAAAATGATTTTGCAGTTAAAGCCTTCAGAAAATGATGCAATATTAGCCCCAGTGTCACATCCGTTCTTTAAAATGAAACGGGTACCAAAAGAGTAGAAATAATATGTAAAAGAACTTATGCTGACTGAAGAAACACGAAAAATTAATTGATCTGAAAAACAAAAATCGGAAGGTTTAGACAATATTGAAGGAGATAAAAAAAAAAAAAAATTAAAAGATAAATATTTTTACATCTTTTTAGAGGATTCTGATTCTTCTATTGCAAGTGTTGAAAAATGGCAGCACCGCTGGCTTAGAAACACTACAATACCTAAATAATAAAGATACCAGCTTAAAGAGCTTAAATGCTTATGCTACAATAAAAAAAATATTTTTCAAATATCTGTGGCACTTGTGCAAAGTGGGCTAAGTCGAATTTTGTGAATTTCAAGCTATCTACTTAGAATCGTAATATTTCTGAACTTATTTTAAGTTCAAGATTAGAGTATCAGCCCACGATTCACAAAGGAATATCCTTCATTGCAATGGACGGAACACTTAGCGTGTTAGACACAAAGAAAGAGAAAAATATTACTATTCTAAGTAGATAGCTTGAAATTCACAAAATTCGACTTAGCCCACTATGCATAGGTGCCACAGATATAACACCTGTTTGCCAAGTTTTGCTCCTGTGGAGCGACTCTTCTCTTTCTATGAAATGGAAATTAGGGGGTATGATCATCATCATCATCATCATAATCGTAGGGGGTATAATTATGAGGTCTCATCGAAGAAAAATGAGTGATAAATTGTTTGAAGAATTGGTTTTACTTAAGTCTCAATTAAAACGTCAAAAATATAATATTTTGTCTTGTAACGTTTGCACGATCAGCGCCATCTATTCGTAAATAATTCATGTAAAACAAATAAACTTAAAAGATACGTATTTTGTATCCAATATTTCAGATACCATATCTGAAAGTATTTTGTATCTGGTAACCGAAATACTTCATTTAAAAGTATCTTGCATTTTGTATTCCAAATACTTTGTATAGGGTATCTTGTGCATCTCTGTCAACCCCATACAACTACAAGAATGTTTCTAAGCCAACGGCTGTGCAGAAAACTGAAATCAAGATCAAACGCCGATTTTTACTGAATAAAAGGACACTTAATAAAAACTGGGTGATCCCAACTTCAGCCCACAGCTGTTAAAATACTAAAAAAATGTATCTACAACACCTGTATTCCATTTCAGAATCGATTGTAGCTCTACACTGCATTCTACGTTGATCTCTCTAAAGACATAAAGACCTTAATATGATTTTTTTCTGTTATAATTATCTATAGAATTTCTACTCACTATCAAAGGAATTTTAATAGAAAATTAAATAAGAAGAAAAACTAACAAAGGCTTAATTTCACTCCAGCTTTCCCTCACAAAAGTGTAAGGTCTTCTAAAAACGATAAAACAAATTCCACTTTCTAGATACAAGGAACTGCTTGTTATAGGCGAAAGCAAATCATCAAATTTTATTTAGTTGTCCAAGTTCCTCAAGGACGATTGAAAAGGCAAGTCCTTAAAAAGAAAAAAGAAACAAGGATGGGACATTAGTTCAGTACATGATAAAGACTGCACTGTTTCTAGGAAAACGATTGTATAGAGAGGTGATTTGTCCGATTTGATTTGTACCCTTATTTTGGTTTGATGGTACAAACTTTTATAGAGGCTGGGTGGGCCCCAGGAGAGTTCAAGATCCTATATGATCCATATCCGGTTGCTAACAGATTAAGTAAAAGTATTACCCGAAGCGGGATTTGAACCTGGAGTTTCGGCTTATCAACTAAGTGCTCTAATTTTATAAGACTCAACTACAATATTTATTTATTTTTTTAGATTAATTTATTGATATTTACAATTATAATAATGTTACATCAAGTAAATGTGCTGATATGAACAAATGACATGAAAACAAAAAACACTTGTGGAGAAACTACCCATCGGTAGCACTCCAATAAAGTTCTATATCAGGAATAGTATGGAAAGCAAGTTGAGAGACTAGCGGATTCAAGTGTGTATGGAGCTTGTCATGGAAGGATAGGTATCTAGTTTGGGCCAAATCAGCAACATATGGGATATTAAGATCATGATGGATGAGTTTGTTTGTGACATAATAAGGAGCATTGAGGATTTTACGAAGGGTTTTGGATTGCAAGGATTGGATACGAGATGAATCGGATGGTTTAGTAGAGCCCCAAAGCTCAATTCCGTATGTCCAAATGGGCCTGATAACTGTCATGTAGATGAGTCTTTTGTAATTAATTGGGAGCTTGGAACGTTTGTCCAGTAAATGTTGAAGTAGGCGAAAACGTCGAGCAGTTTCTTGTCTTTTCAGTCTTGTATGAGGATTCCAACTATAATATTAGATTGAGTTTTTTCTTATTTTTACTTTTCTTTTATAGATTCTGCAATGATTTTTTTTTATTTTTTACAACTTCTTTATATGTTCAATTTTTAATTGTTGTAAGGAATTATACCTGAAAAAATCACGTCTAACTCATCAAATTGTACAAAATTACGAATATTTTCCATATTATAATGCTATTTCTAGTCTTATACTAACATATTTTGTATTTAATTGGTATTTAATGCAAAATATGTTAATTAGGGTATCCAATTTATAGAGGCTGGTTATGACTCAGAGGCATCTGTACATTCCAGTGGCCTCTAACAGATTAAATAATTTATCTGCAACAGTGGCTGGGTGAGCCACCGGAGGGTATACTGACATCATGTATGTAGGAATATATATATATATTCCTCCCCTGGCCTCCCATTTTTGGCATACGGGGTTCGGCAGTGGCGGGTTAATGCGTTGGGCTTACGCACGCCCACCACTGCCAATAATGAACTCTTTATTTATAAACCATCAACCTCACGTATATATGCATATATATTTGGTGCATTTATTTTCCCTATACTATATATGAACTTGTTTATCCTCACTCGATGTAGGCAGAAATTGACGAAACTTTGGTTGGACAGAATTTCGCTATACATATATATATGTGTATACCCCATAATTTTATTTAAAAAAAAAAAAGTCTCAGAATTTCGGTTCGAGTTAAGTCACAAAAGGGAGCGGAGTGGCTCAGTGGTAGAGCACTGAGTTGCCATGGCCGAAAATCCTGGTTCAAATCCCGCAGGCCATCATTTTTATTTAGTCTGTTTGTGGCGGGAAATGGATAATATGGGATCTAGGACCCTCCTGGGGCTCACCCAGCCTCTATAAAATATTATATAAATAGAGTACCCAAAATAAGGGGGAAAAATCTAGCGGTTGAGCGTGACCTAGGCCCAAGTCACCTCCTTGCAGAACCGTTGTCCATGAAACAGTACAGTCTCTACCATGTACTGAACCCTGACCCTTCATAGGTTGTAGTGGTACAGGTTTTTTTTTTAAGTCACAATACAAATTTTAACCTTTCTTTCGCTTCCTTTTTAATATTTTTATCAATATATACACTAATTTTATTCTGACTGTATATAGTATACCATATAGATTGTATATAGATTAAAGAACCGACTTTAATTTACTGATTATATCATCACCTATACTTCAAAATATTTGTTAAAAAGTTAATTTCTTGATGAAATGATTACGGAAATAAACACATTTCCCATAATTACATTTTTTTTCATAATAAAACTCACGATGTTTTATTTTTCGAAAATATGAAAAAATATTGAAATGGAAAGTTAAAACTTTTTTTATTTTTTTTAAAGAGAAAAGATAGGATCCCGGCCGAGGGCCTATCTTTTCTCTTTAAAAAATAAAAATATTTAAAACTCAAAAAAACGACCAATAATTATTAAAAAAATATAGGAAAGTTAAAACTGTTAGAGAAGAATTGGTCGACTGTAACTTCTAATATAAGGAAGAAATAGTTGGGGGTGCAGTCAATCAAAACACCTAAATAAGTGTAACTTATTTATTATGTGCCGACGTTTCGGCCTACAATGTAGGCCATCTTCAGGGCGAATAAAACACGAAGATGGCCTACATTGTAGGCCGAAACGTCGGCACACAATAAATAAGTTACACTTATTTAGGTGTTTTTATTGACTGCACCCCGAAAGTTAAAACTTGTGACTCGAAGCGACAACCTGCGTATATAGTACTATTTATTTACATTTCAGGCTCGAATATAGATTTCCCAAAGTAAATTATTGTTCCTAGCAACCTCTTCAATTCCTGATAATCCTCCGATGCGTCGGAAAAGAAGATGGCCTCGTGACCTTTTAAGTTGAACTTTTTATTTGAGTACTACCACTGGGTAGTTTCTCTACATGCCTTTATTCATGCCAATATGTTCTATTCATCCCATTTACTCGTTGTATTAGTATAATACAGTTGTAAATTTCATTGAATAATAAAATTTAAAAAAATAAAAATGATTATTAAATAATTTATTTAAGAAAGGACTAAAGCCCACTTGCTGGCTGCATGCTTGTCCAATCGGACCATATTTTGAACTTGGTATACCATCTTCTCTATTATGGTATACCATATTATCTATTTTGGTATAACATCTTCTTAACTTTGTTATATCATATTTCCCTTTGTAGAATCCCTTAGAACGAAAATAGCTGCTCACGAACCGAGCATTTAAAATAGCAGACATCACAGAGATGACTCAGAGAGGGCGATAGATCCGGCAAAGAGATATAAATGTTTCAATTACCTGCGATCACGATATAGCTTTCCAAAGAGATACGTAGCCGAGCGACAAAACGGCTCTCTTATCATTCGGCCATCTTGAATTTAGTCAAATTTAGCCATCGCGCATGCGCAGTGATTGAGGTCAGGAAGAGAAATCCCAGAATGCCTCGGATTGTTTTGACCAGTTTCGGCCTCCGCCATTATCGCGGAATGTGATGAATGTCGTTATGTCCTGAGGAACAGGATCTTATTATACTATGGTGAACCAGGTGGAGGGTTCTATAATAATGTATGCAAATATAATATAAATATATGCTTTTATGGATTTATTTATCTTTACTAAACTTTAGGTTGTGAGTCTAGTGGTGAGCGAAACAAACTTCTATGCCCAAGATCGCGGGTTCGCTGCCCGGCAGTCGGCTTTAAAAAAAAAAAAACCTGTACCACTACAACCCGTGAAGGGTCTACGGTTCAGTACAAGGTAGAGACTGTACTGTTTCATGGACAACGGCTCTGCAAGGAGGTGACTTGGGCCTAGGCACGCTCAACCACCAGAGTTTCCCCCCCCCCCTTATTTTGGGGGAATATTTTTTAATATTTTCTAGAGGCTGGGTGGGTCCCAGGAGGGTCCTAGATCCTATATGATCCATCTCCCGCTGCAAACAGACTAAATAAAAATCATGGTCTGCAGCGGGATTTGAACCAGGATTTCCGGCATGGCAACTCTCTGCTCCACTCCGCTCACTGGAAGGCGACTTTAGGATTTTTTAAAGAGAGTACAAAATCCTTGCTTATGTCGCCCTTCAGAAGGGGCGTAAAATGGGATTTCCGAGCCTGTACGATGTCAGGTAGTCGTTAAAAATCCATATCCTAATTAAACCTGGATAGGCAAAATTTAGAGCTCCCAATGTAGCATCGTCCGATTAGCAATAGCAGCAAAAAGTGATATCAAATGAATAAACGAACAAACTTTACATTGCGAAGGCCAGGAACAAATAATTTTATATGAATTTTATATTTATTACACTAAGGCAGTGACCCTGTCGGTATAAAATCGTACTAACCCATATTTTACAAATTATACAACTTTTCATTTTTATGTTAATCCATCATTTTTTCATACAACTCAAGTTAGCTATGAAACAGTGTTGGATTAATATAGAGCCCCCGCCCCCTCAACAGATCTAAAGAAGACTTACAATGTAGGTCGAAACGTTTGCTACTTAATAAACTTTTCTCCAATTCTAAGAGAAATTCATTGACCTCTACCCGGACCATTTTCTTCTAAATATATTTTATTATTTCAATATAGTTAACATTAATCACTTTTTCAAACAATAGAGAGATATTGATGGAGTTAATGAAGTAATGCTACAATGGGAACTCTAAATTTTGCCTAACTGGTTTTTATTAATGTAGGGATCAGCAACGAGTTACGGAACAACTCAGAGGTTTTTATCCCCCCCCCCCCCCATTCGATAAATTTAAGGTCAATGCCATAATGAGAACACACGACCTTGGACATTGAACATTGTTATGCAAACAACGACACAGCAGGTGAATCCAAAATGTTCATTACCGGAAGTGATTTCTCCGAGATCAACCACCAAGTTTTTTCCCCAATTAAGGGTACACATTTTATAGTACTTGAATCATCCATAGGGGGTTCTATATATCCCTATATTAATAGATTAAAAAAATTATCTGTCACTGGATTCAGCATAGCAACTCAGTAATCAACACTGAGTAACTTTGATCCCCTAAAATTCCATCACGCATTATCATTTCACTAGTGCTATTTTTTAGATTAATTTATTGATATTTACAACTGTAATAATATTACATCAAGTAAATTTGCTGATATGAACAAATGACGTGAAAACAAAAAACAATTGTGGAGAAACTAACCATCGGTAGCACTCCAATAAAGTTGTATAGTAGAAGGTCTGAAGGCCATCTTCTTTTTAGACGCCTCGGAGGGTTATCAGGAATAGTATGGGAAACAAGTTGAGAGACTAGCGGATTCAAGTGTGTATGGAGCTTGTCATAGAAGGATAGGTATCTAGTTTGGGCCAAATCAGCAACATATGGGATATTAAGATCATGATGGATGAGTTTGTTTGTGACGTAATAAGGAGCATTGAGGATTTTACGATGGATTCTGGATTGTAAGGATTGGATACGACATGAATTGGATGGTTTAGTAGAGCCCCAACTGTCATGTAAATGAGTCTTTTGTAATTAATTTGGAGCTTAGAATGTTTGTCCAGTAAATGTTGAAGTAGGCGAAAACGTCGAGCAGTTTCTTGTCTTTTCAGTCTTTTGTGAGGATTCCAAGTTGGACGTTTATCCAGATGGAGTCTTTCACTAGTGCTATCAAGTGGAATTTGTGGTAACTAACAGTTTTATATCAAGCTTTAAAATTTATATTCCTTCCTTAATCAAGATTATTAATGCCCTTGTCTTCTGTTCGTTACGATCGCTCTATAGATAGCACAATGGACCATTTTCCATATAGTCTTAATTATGGATATTACATGTTACTAATTTAGTATTATTAGTCAACAGCAACTGCAACATTTATTTTAATGATTCCGATACAAAATAATTAAAAGCGAGAATTCCGCTAGGTAGCACTGGTGCGGCTCCGGTTGTACCCCGATTAGAAATGAATCAAAATCTTGGATGTCACAAGTTGGCGCTTTCAGAATCAGTTCACTTTCGATCTAGAAGGCAGTGAAATGGCGGGCACTTTCTCTGCTGCCTTGATGAACTCACATAAATCATGATCTGCTTGTCATCTCATGGCTCTGTCCTGATCCCTAGCAACGCCTGTTACTAGGGATGGTCAACTAAGATGGATGGATCTGCCCCGCTGCTTCAAGACTTGTCAAGTCATCGCAGACAAATGATATCGACGGGACAGAAATAGATTATATAGTTATTATTAATTACCTGTTCCTTCAATACTTGTTTGCAAGTTAGTAACATTATTTTTTATATAGAGGAGCTGTACTTAAGATCCCTAGTTCAAATATTGGATGAATTATTTAATTTTATAGCAACCAAAGATTTGATTCCTATATATAATCTACAGACTCTCCTGAGGCTCATACAGACTCTAAATAGACTGAAACCAACGGTTGATCGTGATCATGGTCATGTAACAACCCTGCACAACCATTGTCTTAGAAACGGTATAGGCTCTGCCATGTACTGAGTGCCATGACTAATGAACCTTCATCGGTTTTAGTGCTACTGATTTATTTTCACTTTTTTTTCAACAAAAGTCCTTAAAGACGACGCGAATATCATAATTCTAATGCCTTTTCTTCATACCCCATACTTATGTCCTTCATGAGCTTTGCGTGCCTAAGTTAACACTCCTCAGACCACGCAAGGCCCTTTTTGGGGCGCTTTTTTCCCACAAGAACCTCTCTTCCCTTCAGCGTCCTTCTGTATTCATCTCTATCAAAACAATCTTGGTCTGTTAGCTCCACTTGGTCCATATTATCCTTAAGTTGTTTAAAATATACTGTTGAATTTTTTTGACAGTGGATTCGATGAAAAATTTTATGGTTTAATCTTTCAGGATTCATCATGTGTCCATAGAACCTTCCCAACCTAACGTCAGTTTCTAAGTCTGTTGTTTCCTTATAGATTTCTTGATTCGACTTCAACCTGTAGCCTTCAGGTGTTCCAAGTCCGTAGATTCTTCTGAGAATTCTTCTTTCTATTATTTCAGTTTTATTTTTTAAACAAACCGAAAAAAAATACATGAAACAATAATTAAAATGGAATTGAAAAACTCAAGAAATATACTCAAAAGTCTCTAAATAGTGTAGTAAAAAATTAATAGTAATACTATGAGAACTTAAACGATTTTTTTATTTACAACGACTTAAAGACTATTACTGGTTTTAAAAGATAACGATTTTGGTTGTGTAATTATTCCTTCAACCTCACTTCATGCTACTATGTTTAACAGGACGATACTATAGTGAGAGTAGAATGCAGGATATCCAGGTAAAATTAGAACGCTTAGTTTGTAGAGCGCTGAAAGTAGCTGTGAGGGCCCTGGGATTTGACATGATCTCAGACGAATTATCTCCCTGCAGAACCGTTTTATTATAAACAGTACAGTCTCTACCACGTACTGAACCCAAGATTTTTCATGGATTTAGTGGTAATTTATTTATTTTTAAATAAAAGATTGTTTTAGTAGTCTATTTTTATTCCAGAAGATAAAAAGATTATGTGAAGCTTATTAAATGTTGGTCATGGGGCGCCTAGTGAAAACACGTGCCTTGGGATTAGAGCATATTTTTAATTACACTATGAAGTTATAACGCAGCCATTCATGTTTTATTAATGCTCCGCCTACATCAGATAAGACTTTCTTCTTCTGTTGTACCGAGAGATGAAAAGCTGTTGTTGATATTATAATGTAGGGAAGGAGGTAAGCTGCCCGTTAGCTCACCTCCTTAGCGACTCTCAGGATAACGGCTCTGTCTCTTATAATTAATCTTTTATTTTAAAATACCTCTTTGTTCTTTATTATCGATGATATATCGATCTTTTGATGAGCTTGACTGAACGGCGGTTGTACAAAGGCGGCTGTATGTATATAAGCAAGGCGGTAGGATATTAATTCATTGTATGCTCAGTGTAATAAGAATGAGTGCTTCAATATAAATAAAACTAAAAATATGCCTCCATCAGATCAATTATTATATAATAGGGACTTACTACTTCATAAACGAAAAAGTAAAGTATTCCTAAAATAATATAAAAAAGTTGTAAGTGATACTTTATCGGCGCCTTATTACCTGGCAACGGATTAACAAACATTTTTTAAAATATTCTTTTGCTGTGCTAAATTATAATTTTTTTTTACTAAAATTTCCAAATCATAAGAACATTGTTCCTTAATTCTTCAAACAGGAAAAAATTGAATGCATTTATTTAAAAAATAAAATAAACATCCTTAGTTATATAATTAAAAAGGATTGAACTGACAAATCTGCAGACACTTTTGAGGACCTTCCTATCAATGAACTGGGTAAAAGTCTTTACGGATCAGTGTGATGACTGATAGCCGACTTGACAATACGCTTCCTTAAGAAACAGTTCAGTCTCAACCATGTACTTAACCCAAGGGTGTAGTGGTACAGATTGTTTTTTTCTTTTTTATTCGAATTCTCTGACATTTAAATGTGTTAATTGACAAATATAAAAATAATGTAAATTAAGAGAATCATCGTAACTTATAAAATAAAAACAAGCAACGACTATACGAACCAGATATCTTTAAACAGGAATGAGAATTTTAAATTCTTAGATGCTGGTAAGAAAGAGGCATGCAGGATATTAGGAGGAAGAGAATTCCTTTAGTAGTTAATTCCTTTAAGTAGCATAACTCTTCTTCAGCAGTTACTGGACAAATGCTCTAAGCTCCCAATTAATTACAAAAAAATCATATAAATGACTATTATTTGACCTATTTGGACTTTCGGAGTAGAGCTTTGCGGCTCCACTAAGCCATCGAATTTCACTCTTATTAAATCTTTTCAATTCAAAATCCTTCGTAAAACTGTCAATTCGGTTTACTTTGTTACGCACAAAGTAATCCATAATGACCTTAACGTCCCATTTGTTGCTGGTTTACTGTCTTAATGTCCCATTCATTGTATTTACAACAAGTAAATACAATGAACGATACATGTATCTCAATAAGTACACATACTTGTGTGTGTGTATATACAGTGGGTCAAAAAAGTATTGGCACACCCCAATTTTTTTTGCCTTTTTTTCGGTAATATTGTAAATTATTTTTCAGTTGGAATTTTATAGTAACAATAGAACCCAAATCGATCTTTTTGAAGGCAATTAAAAGCTAGACTATTAATGTTACAATTATTTTTTTTAAAAAAGTAGGAAAATCGACGATCAAAAAAGTATTGGCACAGTTGTCCATTGTTAACATTTATAGAAAAACATCTCCTTTAATCCCTTAAATATTTTTGTATCAAGTCCCTGCTATTTACAAACAAATGATTCCTCTCTCTAAGTTCATTTCTCACCCAAATCGTTGCATTGAAAATGACAAAAACCAAAGAGCACAGAGTACAAACCAGAAATCAGGTAGTGAAATTACATTCTCACGGACTAAGTTACTTTCAAATATGTCGAAAAAGTGCGTTCTGAGCGACCTCAAAAGTTTTCTGCAAGAGAAAAGCGGCAAATTAGGAGAATTGTTTAACACAATCCAACATTCTCGGCCTCCTGCATAGCAGCAGAGGTGGCAACACCTTCCAACACAACCTTCTACCTCCAGACGGTTAGAAATGTAATTCACAGTTTTAATTATTATGGGAGAGTTCAAAGAAAAAATCCATTTATCAGTGTGGTAAATCGCATTAAAAGACTTGAGTTTGCCAAAATCCACATAAATAAGTCTATTGAATTTTGGAAAACAATAATTTTCTCTGATAAGAGTAAATTTAGTATTTTTGGATCTGATGGCCGCAAATAAGAGTGGAGGAAACCAACACGTATCAGACCGACAGTGAAACGGTGGTGGGTGTGTCCTAGTTTAGACTGTATCTCTTCGAATGGGATTGGAAATTTGAGTTTCATTGAGGGGATTATGAATGCTGAAAAGTATGTCGACATTTTGCGGCATAACTTGAAGAGCAGTGCTGAAAAATTGGGAATTCAGGATACATTCGTGTTACAGCTAGATAACGATCCTAAGCATACCGGCAATAAAACAAAAGAATGGATGCTGTAAAATGTTAAAAGACAGCTGAAAACAATCCAATCTAACACAGGACATTTGTAGTATTTACTCGACTTGAAAGTGCGAAAGAATAAAATTTCATCAAAAAATGACCACAGATGAGTTTTAGCTGAGGAGTGGGTTAAGATCAGACCGGAAATCACCCAAAATCTTGTATCATCAATGCTATCAAGACTGCAGGATCTTATAGAAGCAAAGGGGATAATAACAAAATATTAAGCTTTTTGCACAGCGCAAAAGCAGAAGGGTGTGCCAATTTTTTGGCTTATCATTTTTGTTATTTTCCATGTTAATTAAATAAATGATTTGTTTTAAGAAATATTTCTGTTAATTTGCTTGTTTGTTTGTTTGTTCATTTAACGTCACTTTATGCTGCTATGGCTAATCGGACGATGCTACAGTGGGAGCTCTAAATTTGGCCTATCCAGGTTTAATTAGGATAGGGATTTTTAACTAGTACCTGACATCTTACAGGCTCAGGAACCCCGTATAAGGTCCCTTCCGAAGGACGGCGTAACTAACTATTTTTTACTCCCTTTGAAAAATCCTAGGGCCACCTGCCGGGCTACGAACCCGCGATCTTGGGCTTAGTAGTTTGTTACGCTAACCACTAGACCACATGTGACCCCCAAGAAAGGAGGTGTGAACCACTAGATAACAATAGCAAGTTTTAGAAGACCATGAAGATTGGTATTGGATAAGGCTCACTTGCGGGTTGTAGCTAGATTAATATTCACTATAGATTATTAATCACATTATGCTGCTATGGCTAATCGGACGATGCTACAGTGGGAGCTCTAAATTTTGCCTATCCAGGTTTAATTAGGAAAGGGATTTTTAACTAGTACCTCACATCATACAGGCTCGGGACCCCCGTTTAACGTCCCTTCCGAAGGACGGCGTAACTTAGGATTTTTTACTCCCTTAAAAAAATCCTAGGGCCACCTGTCGGGCTACGAACCCGCGATCTTGAGTTACGCTAACCACTAGACCACAGGTGACCGTTACTCTGTTAATTTGCTTTTTACTTTATATGTATACATTTAATAAAATTGTTGTCGCAGTTATATCAGGCTTTTTCTTCCCATAATTCAGGAAAATGAGGGTGTGCCAATACTTTTTGGATCCACTGTATACACGTAGAGAGAAAGAAAGAGATAACAGCCTTTGTTGCAAAAAGCGCACCATATATAAAGAGAGTACGTGATAGTTCTAGATACCTGTGGCTGACTTGCACTAGGAGCCTTTTTTCTGTTCTGATTTCACTTTCCAGTGAAACTTGGTTCGTACTTTCTTCTAAGACATAATCGATTCTAGTTTATGAATAGCAATCGATTACGAAGTCGAGATGTCTTCAATGACATAGGAGAAAATCTCTCTATCTCTCGTATCTATCAGTGAGAAGAGATCAAGTATCTTTGATTGTAGTATGAAATGGGCATTGATTTAGGACTGTAGGATGTAGGAAATATTAGGAATATAGGACAGGATATAATTTAGGAAATATTAGGAAACCAATAGAAAATATTGGGTGTATAAATGTAAATGTATCGATATTTTAGTCGAAAACTTCTATGAAGGGTTGGCAAGTCCCTCTTATAAAAGTGATTTCTGATAAGTCAGCTTCCTCCATAACCTTTGTCTTACGGTACAGTCACCCTCTATAATGGATATGATCAAAAAAGCCAAAACTATGTTCAGTTCTCTGAAAATGACAGAAATATTTAAAAATGTAAAATATATCATAGCTAAAATGAAAGAAGCAGAAGACGGAATATCCAAATTTTTCATTTTATTTGAAGGTATTTTTTCGCTACTAGACAAAGTGAAGGGTTATTGCAACATAACCAAACAACTTAATCATCAAATAACTAAAATATTTATTTATAATTTTTGGTCAACTGTTTTGATTTTTAAATATTTATTGTATTTATCTTGCTCACAATACTCATAAACATAATAATTAGCAATTTACATATCAATAAAACTCCAGTAATATTAATGTGTAACAATATAAAAATAAATATCACTTCACACAACATATTCATAACCTGCCACAACAGAAACTACCTGAGTGGTAAACAAATCCTCTTATCTCGCTCTCTTATCACTGCAATAATGCATTTATTCAATTTATTCTACTTGCTTATTTTAAATTATTCAATAATTTCGTTTTCAATAAAAAACGCTCAATTGCTTTTCAGTTTAAAAATTAAATGTTCTTATATATGTATATGTTCTTTTATATAGTAATCCTTTTATATAGTAATCCTGTGTACTTCTTTTTCTGTTTTTTTTTTTTAATTTTTACCAACAACAAAAACTTATTGTAAAACTTATTAAAAACAACCTGTAACAACTATTGTATGTAAAATTATTTTCATTGTAAAGGATTATCCTACCAATGTTTAAAAATAAGTATATATTTTAATTTTTTTTTTTATATAAAATATCAACTGGACTCATCATATAATATATTCTTTAAGTAGGAGAACAAAAAACCTATTTCCAGTAACTGGACCCTATTTACTGGAAATAGGTTTTTTGTTCTCCTATTTAAAGAATATATATATTTTAAAATAAAATAAAACAAAATATTAAAAAAAAAAAACAGCATAGTCTCTATCTCGTTTTGAAAACATGGTCTTTTGGGGGTTTTATTGGTACAGATCTTTTTCTTATACTTATATTTAAAGGTATTTTTATAGTGTAAAATTTCAAATATACATTTTTCAAAGAATATTTGAGTTTTCTAAAAACTTACTTGAATAGAAATTAAATTAAACTCAAATTATATTGATATAATGTAATATGCAATAGTATAAATATAGTAGAGATATGTAATATATGTATATGTATATGTAATATGTAAAAGACGTACACGTCAAACGTCCATCATTTCAATGCTACTGATACTGTCACTATGGTAACAACTGGGATATAAAATTCTGAATTATTTTGACTGAAAGTTCTTCACAACTTTCCTTTAACGAAATCTCACCTGTACAGTGACTGTCGTCTTCTCTACTGCCACCGTACATCGAACATGATAACTACTGTCACATGCAGGCAGATGTTGAAATAATAGTGTGAAAGCGCGCCCTCACACTTCAATGAGCGAAAACAATTTAATTGATCAGTTACCGTGAACTTTCTCGAAGTGAAGTGTTCAGACTTTGCAATACTTCGTCATCGGTGCAAATGAATTCATACCCTATCCGGTGTGACAGCTACTGTCGTGGGATTCTTGTAGGATTTCACCGCGTGTATCGGCGAGTAATATGAAAGAGCTCCCACGGAAACAGGTGGAATAAGACACGTGATTAAAATCTTAATTCTCAAGCTGTAAAGAAAGGAGCACAATGATTTTAAAAGAAAACTATATCAATACAGCCAATGACGGGTTTAGTACATGCTAGGGACGTTAATGTTAATAAGCCAACATGATAGGCATCAAATATTTAATTGTAACGGCAGTGCTAAATCTATAGCCTGTCATGGAGGGGCTTGATTCCATTAGTCATTGGCTGCCATTTGGTTTCAATAATCACTCATTATACTTTCAATTCTTCGTCTATTATTATATGATATAGATAAGATAACATCACTGAAAAAAAGCAATGGTTCACCAAAATTACTTCTTCAATTAAAAAAACCTTTACTGCTAAGCCTAAGAATGGTATTAGGTTCACTACATAGTAGAGATTGTGCAAATTCTAAGCCAGTTGGTTGTGAATGGAGGAAATTTAGCCAAGATCGCGCTCAATCGCAAGGTTTTTCCTCTGGTTAAGAGTGCCCACTTTATAAGTATTAGGAGGGTCTACAGATCCCAAAATATCCATCTATTGCAGGATCTTCAGCACAGCAACTCAAGCCCTACCACCTTGAATGACTAAAAAAAAATCTTTCTAATTAAAGAAAATTCGAGAAGAATTGATTTTCTAAATACATCCTCAGAATTAACCCAAAAAGAATTTTCAACTTCATTTACAGAAAGAAAAACAATCCAAATTGGTTTAAGGAAATGGAGAAGAGTATGGACTAGAAATCCAAATAACAGAAAATATGCTCACAGATAAAACTAATGTACCATTCATCCTATTTACTTGTTGTATTAGTATAATACAGTTGTCAATTTCATTGAATAATAAACTTAAAAAGAAGAAACAAGAATATACCAAAGACAAGAAAAATAGGAATAATTTAAACTACTAGTTTGGTAAATTGCATAAAAAAGTGATGGTATATTTTCTATAAATAAGTGATGGTATAAATTTAAATTTATATCTAATAATTAGATAATGAGAAAATATTAATTTTATCAATGTATTTGTTTACAAAATAAATTATTTTAAATTAAAGGAATCGAGACAAGGGAGAGCACTGAGTTACTGACTTTAATGCCCTGGGTTCGAATCCAACCTAGGCTAATACATTGTTTAATATGTCAACAGCTGAATGTCCCGAGTGTTGCAGATAGTTTATATAATCCTTTGGGATCTGCAGACACTCTTGGGGTTCACCCAGCCTTTACAAAGTATTTATAAATTAACGGAAAAACCTGGTGGTTAAGAGTGATCTTGGCCAAATCCGCTCCCTTCACAACCATTGACTTAGAAATAGTAGAATATCTAATACGTACTGAAGCTAAGATTCTTGGGCTTAGTGGCATAGGTTTTCTAATTGAAGAAATAATTAAGCTGTAACACTGCACGCCATTTTTCAGTTATGTTACCTCATGAGGTTATTAATTAAAAATATTATAAGTGATTATTCAAGAAACAAAATGAGAGCCAAAGACTACAGGAGGGAAATGTAACAGGATACAGGACTGCTGCAGGTGTAGCGAGATCTAGAATGTGGGTCAAGATCGCCTATTGGAAGCAAGTCCCTTCACGGCAGGCTAAATCAAGCCACTGCCGTTATAATTAATCATAATGCCATCCATGATATATACACTTACATACATCATTTTAGACTTATCGAGTATATATGTCCAGTTTAATATAGTTTAGAAAGTTATCACAATAAATTAATAACGAAACATGTGACGTAAGTTTGAAATATACAGTCTTCAAAGATCTGTATAATTTTTAAAAACAAAGATGGCGACCTAGTTACAACCCATAATGGACTAAAAAAAATTCAATGTTTAAATTCTCTTAAGAGCAGGAAAACCCTATAGTAGGGTACTGTGTTACAATGACTTAAAGAACAAAAAGACGTACAAAGAAGAAACCGAGACGACGACGTGAAGATAAGGGAGAGAATCGTGGTATTATTAGAGGTCCGGACGAATCACGACTCTCTGGAAGAGCTTCCATTATCGGGCAACACCATAATAAACAATCGACAAGGCATGACGGTCCTAGGTTCGAGTCCCGCGTCGCTTCGAGTATCTAATATCTCTTGTAGGCTTTGAAGGATATTTAGATTATTAAATATTTTTAAAGCATAGAGAAAAGGAAGTTGCTATATTGCAGGTCCCTGGTTCAAATCTATCTATGACAGATAAATTATTTATCAGTTGTCAGCCACGGATGGATCCATTGGAGGACAACTGGCAGTTTTGCGTCATCTTGGACTAATCATGTCCTTGCACATCCTATGTACTACAGAGTACATTAGTATATAATACATAGTGCATAGTACATAAGTAAATACTCATCATGCGTTGTAGTGTTACAAATAAAGAAAATGGTACGGTTTGAGAATAAATGTTGGAAATAGACAGGGAGTGTAGTAAATGAATTTTACTGAAATTTTATGTAGATAACATATTTATAAATTTTTTCAAAAACATATTTATTTTTTACTATCGTTTCGTAGCTAACTCGTAGGCATAGGCGTAACGAGGGGGATTATTGGGGATGTGATCCCCCCCCATTGCTTAGAAGAAATTAAAAAAAAAATGTAACAATTTAAAAAAAATAAAACTTTGAAGGATTTTACTTTTTCAATTTATTATTGTGGGATTACAGAAGTAAGGGTCAATAATGTCAAAATGAAAGTGCAAACACAGTTATTTTAATTAATAAAAGGTACACTAAAATGACAAACCAAAACGCAATACTGTTTATTTGCAATTAATTATATTATTATAGCGGCAGTAGTGGCATATAGCGACAACAATAAGATCGCAAATGTGAGAAAAACAGTTTAGACAATTCTTAGAATCTAGAAGTAAAGTCTGGATGGGTCTAGAAAGTTCCCTATACAATTAACTATAGTAAGTTATTGTAACCAATAAATAGGGTTAGTTGTATTCAAAAGCTACTTCTTTATTGCCCTTCCAAAAATAACATTTTTAACTTCCAAAATAACATTTATAAAAAAATATAATCTATTTATTTAATTTGAAGCTATATGATTTATAGTATAATATAAATTATACCTATATTACGAGACATGAGAAGGGAGTAATATGTTGGAGTGGTTGACTGGTGGGGGTTAACCCCCCCCCATGAGTCAACTCTAATTACGCCAATGGTTGTAGGCAATTATTAGTGCCGAGACAAAAAATAAATAAACAGAATTTTAGTCTAAGAATTTCTCGTAATGTCACTAAACATAGTATATTATTAAGTACATAGTATATTAAGTTATTGTCGTATATAGTATATTAATTAATCGATAAATGGCACCATAATCAAAATCGAAAACGTGTAAAATTGGTTCCAACTTCATCAATAACAAATAATGGAGTTGGAACCAATTGAAATATTAGTGTTAATAATTTCTTAGTATCTTGTCCATCTCTTTCGGCACAGTACCAGGCCAAGTAATTTATTTATTTTTTAAACCAACAAGAATTTGGGTCTACAAGGTCTTGGATCTTGAGCACGGTAAGGATTGTAGAGTTTCTAGGACGACAGTTGAGATGGCTTCTCCGGGATGAGCCTCAACTGCCTGGTTTTCCCCCAATTTAGAGGAACCACTTTATTGACCCTGAGTAAGCCCAATAACGGGTCCAAAAAAGGTTCATTTGAGGCTGTCAGCTGTTTAAATAATTCGTCTACCATAGCGGGAATTGAACCTGAAACCTTTAGAGTAGCAGCACTCTCTATGCTAACCCCTTTTATATATATCATCCTATGTTTATAGAAATGGAGTTGTAATAATGACCTAGATTCAGAAATTCGTGAGAATTATCTGAAAAAAAAAAATTGGAAGGCACAATTGGAAGAGAATTCCATTCCCATTTCCTATCCATCCCACGGCTCCTGAAGACTTCCGCTTCCAAGAACAACGGACCTTGAATAATTAACGAATTTTTTAATTAACACAAGTTCAGGCCGGTGTTTTTGTGGTTCCTATAGTTACAGCAACCGAAGGGTTAATAAATTAACTTTTATTATATCCTGCTATATTTATAATTGATTTATATTTTCTCCTATAATTATGTTACTTCTGTTTGTTTGTTTGTTAATTGATAAAAATAATGTATAAAAATTACATGTACATTATAAAGATAAATTAAAGTTTTGTGTATCCTGATTCTAGCGAAACTTCACTTTATCATCCTACCACCGCGTGTTAACCTATTTTATTTTCGCTGAGTGGGAAGTTCGGGTTAATGGGATCATTCCATGGATCCACAACACGAAATATAAATATTAAATTATTTACAATACTTAAGAAAAACGAAATATTAAAAAATGAGTCAAGGTTATGTTTCACGATGACAGTAACTGTCTCGCTAGTACTTTCACGACAGCAGCTCTTGAGTGAAAGGACTGTGAGATGATAGGAAAAGTTAATTATAGAAAAAATGACGGATGTAGAACAGCTGATTGAATATTAACAATATCCCTCCATAAATTATTTTTCCTGCAACCATTGAGTAACGCTATCCATAACTCAACTAAAACTAATGTGGAAAGTTCCACTATCACCCACTAGTGAGGGAAAGTAACAGCCACCTAGATCGAATTTGACAATCAGCACTCTGTTATTTTAAATGTTAAATGGCGGTATTATAATATTATTCATTTTATATTCCTAAAATGTTGAAATAAATAATTTTAGAACTATTTTATATTTAATTCAAGATAGATTTTATTTATTTTGAAGCGATTTTATAGAAATATTTAATATAACCTTAAATTTTTCTTTTGTTGTACCTATAAAAATACAAAAGTCTTTAGTCCAAACAAGTCATTTGATTCATTTATTCATTATGTATAGACGTTTCGACACACGAGTGTTCATTTTAATATATACACTTTACATCATCATTCAGTCAGTATAAATCTCTATCTGTAAAAAAAACATCTAAAAAATATTCAAACAATCATAAAATTTAACATTATAAAATTTGTTTATATAAAAACAAGAATTTTCTTTACACTTTCTATCATTGTTGTAAAAATTGTAACACTTATACAATGCATTTTTGACGATGCCATGTATAGTGGTGTGACGGATATAAAGTGTTAAGAAAATTCTTGTTTTTATATTAAAAAAATTTATAATGTTAAATTTTATGATTGTTTGAATATTTTTTAGATGTTTTTTTTACAGATAGAGGTTTGTACTGACTGAATGATGATGTAAAGTATATATATTGAAAATGACCACTCGTGTGTCGAAACGTCTATATATAATGAATAAACGAATCAAATGACTTGTTTGGACTAAAGGTTCTTGTATTTTTATACACCAAAAGAAAAATATAATTTATTTAGGGTAAGAGAAATAAAACCGTTTGCAGTTGTTGTTTATTCTTAATTTTTACTCTTTAGAGACGTTTCGACACTACGGTGTCATTCTCAATCTTTTCTTCTCCTGCATCTTTTAACTTTAATAAATAAATTAACAATAATTACATTAATATAAATAATTTAAACATAAATGTCCAAAAGATAACACACTATAAGTATAAGTAAAAAAAGAAAAAAAAATATATAAGAATGAAAAATATAATTTAAGCCCAATACACTAGACCATTAATATAACCTTAAATGTATTAGAACCTTCACACATGAGTAAACCGTCCTAGAGTTATAATTTGCATGGTTAGTGATAGATAATCGTAAGAGATAGCGCTAGTGTAGTTCTAACAAATCTAAAGTTCTTTCTAAATTAATAAGTTTCACCTTTAATTTCTTAATTTTTAAATTTTTGCAGGAAAAATGTAATATTTAACACGTGAAAAAAGTGCTTATTACACCCTCGCTTAATTACCACACGAGCAGAAGGCGAAGAAAATTCACTCGAGTGTAATAAAGTTGCACTTTCCTCACTTGTCAAATAAATAACAATTTGTTATTGAAGTTGTCCTGAGTGCCACTTTACCCAACTACGCCACCGTATCATGGATGTATTTTTATAATTTCTTTAAGTCCCCCTGCATGTTTGCGACTGCATTCAACTCTCTTTTCTCTTAATCGCATTGTTCCATTAAAAAAATAGAAAAATGGAACAGTACATTTAAAGTAAATTACCTGTCTTAAGAAAACAAAATGGCCTCTTCTAACTATCGTGAGGCTAAAAGCATGTAAAAAGTTGTTATAGATGCTCTCCTGACGATCCGTTATAATATAGTGGCCGTTAATGGCGCTGAGAACCCGCTCAATGGCTCTAACCTAGATTTTTTCCGCAGGAGATCCCAGTGCTTGCAATGAACCGTTGTTTCTGAGTGCGACCTCCAGTGAGAGTTTCTTCCTTAACTCTTGCAGTATTATTTTTTCATTGGAAATTTTACAGCATAATTGACTCTATTACGGTTTTATGTTTCCATTAACGGGTAGTCTTTGAAATACTTCAGAGGATGCTGTCTCCATTATTCACAACATTCTTATTTTGGTTGATTACTCGTTTCATTCGAGTTATTTCTGTATACCTCATTAAATTGTTTTCTGTGTCTTTTTTCTATATTTTTGTCTTGCTAATTATGTTTACTACACTAATTTAAATTTCTGCATTGTATATTATATTCAATTTGGTATTTTTGTCTTATTAATTTCTTATCTATTTAAAATGAACAGAATATAACTTTGAGAATTGTCGTATTCGGAAGAAGCCGTGAAACACTTCCTGAAGTTCGGAATAATTACAAAGTTGAAATTATGTAAAAAAGTTTATCAAACATGTTTTAATAAGTAGATAAAATTTAGATGTTTTTTTCGAAAATGTGGGAGAAATATTTACATAAGAATAGGAACGTGGTTAGAGGGGTCCATTAATATGGCGTAGAAGGAGAGGTTATCAGTATGAGAATTATCAGTGTTCAAGGTGGATAGCAGTCCTTGGAGACCGGCTAATACACAAGTACCATAATTAAGAATAACTCTCAAGGCAGAAGAGATTTAAGAAGACGAAGTTAATCTTCTTTGTAATAACTCTGTGAAAATCGGAACAGGTTAGAACATAATCTCTTTTGGTGAGAATATTCCTAATAGGGCATTATATGAACTATAACAGTTTGTAATAATACGTCATTTGTGACCGGAATGAACTAATACATCTTTGCCTCGAGAAAGAAAGATTTTTATGAAGTCATTGCCCCTTTGCCAGGGAGAATGATGTTGGAACTTTGTTAAAGGAAGTTTGTTTCGATTCTTTATTGAGACATATAAAGGTTATCGATTTATGAGCTTTGTTACTGAAACAGATACATTATTTATTATCTTTTATTTAGGCACCTGTCTTAGTTCTCGCAATGATAAATACTGCTTCATACACGATACAAGGTAGACTTATATATATATATATATATATATATAATTTATTATCATTTATTTAGGCACCTGTCTTAGTTCTCCCAGTGATAAATACTGCTTCATACACGATACAAGGTAGACTTATATATATATATATATATATATATATATATATATATATATATATATATATATATATATATAAATATGAAAGACGTACGTAAAACTACTGATATGGTCACTATGGTAACAACTGTGACATAAAAACAGGGAAGGTTATTCAGAGTTTTGTTTTGTTATTGAACAGTTGAAGAAGACGATTTTGCTATTATTATGCGAAATATTAACTTTAAATGTCGTTTCTTTTTTTTTTACAGGTAAGACTGTACAATAAAATCAGTTAAAGAAAAATATTGTTATAATAAAAATAAATTTTCTTATTTCATAGAGGAACTCGGTTTAGTTTTTATTTCGACAGAACGCATTTAGTGTTTGATTCTATCAATATTATAAAAGGACATTTAAAGCTAATATTTTTTTTTTTAATTTATTTATTGATATCTACAACTGTATTACAATAATACAACAAGTAAATAGGCTAAGTGATACATAATGACATGATAATGAAATGTAGAGAAACTACCCACTGGTAGTACTCAAATCAAAGTTCAAGTAAGGAGGTCACGTGGCCATCTTCTTTTCAGACGTCTCGGAGGATTATCGGGAATTGAAGAGGAAGCTAGGTTTGAAACTAGAGGGTTTGAGTGGTAATGAAGTTTGTTATGAAAGGATAGAGACCGGATTCGAGCCGAATCAGCAATTAAGGGACATTAAGGTCGTTATGGATGACTTTATTCTTAACAAAATAAGGAGCATTGAGGATTTTACGAAGGATTTTGGACTGTAAGGATTGAATACGAGAGGAATTCGATGGCTTAGTGGAGCCCCAAAGCTCTACTCCGTAAGTCCAAATAGGTCGTATGATGGTCACGTAGATGAGTCTTTTGTAGTTAATTGGGAGCTTAGAGCGTTTGTCTAGTAAGTGTTGAAGTAGCCTGAAACGTCGTGCGGTTTTTTGTCTTTTTAGTCTTGTATGAGGATTCCTGGTTAATCGTTTGTCATGGTGCAACCCTAAGTATCGGATCTGTTCTACAGGCACCAGAGGGATATTATTAAAGGATACTGAAGGGCAGGAAGTCATTGGTTTACGACGTAAGGTAAAAGTGATTTGATGCGATTTTTGAGAATTTATTTTAATTCTCCAGTTTTGACACTATTCTTCAAGATCAGTGATATGGGATTGGAGGCTTTGGGATGCAATAACTGGATTGGTGTTGACTGATAATACACATGTATCATCAGCATAAAGCTAATATTTCACAGAATAATTACAAAACCCTCTTCTTTAAACTGTTCAATAAAAAAAACACAAATCAGAGTAGCCTTCCCTGTTTTTTATATCACTGTTGTTACCTTAGAGACCATATCAGTAACATTCAAATGAAAGACGTTTATTTAGCGTTTATGTTTAATTTAGCCTGGTAAGTTAGCTCAATAAAGGCAGACCATGAAGAGTAAACTAAGAATGGTTACTCTAGATGTCTAGATTAAGATGGCGGATTTAAAGATAGTTTATCCCAACTGCCAGACCGTAAAGATGTCTCGCTCTGCTTCTTATAGCTAATGATATAATTACCCATGTGGATGAATATCAAGGCTGGGTCAACCCACTAACTAAAAGTCAGTAGTTAGCCTAATAATTGGTCTGTAAAGTATCTAGTGTTGTATCTAGCGATACTATACAATGTTGTAACTAAAGTCCATGTTATTTCAATAATCAAAAAATAAAAATAAAAACAGTAATTGACACTTTACTTAATGTTCATAACCTAATCTGAATCAAAATTGTATTCAAATATAATGGAAATCTTAATTACTAATACTAAAATAGAGCCAAAAACTCATAAAGAAACACTATTATTTCTTATGTTATGTTTCAACATTCAACATACAACTAGAGTTGAATGTATGTTGAATGTCTTGGTGGTGGGGTGCTGTCTCATGTTTGGACCCTGTTTGAGCTGATGATCGTTGGGATGTGTTGCACCTTTTTCTTCCAGATGTGATTCACATAACCCTTTTTTGTTTTTGTGTCTTGATAATGCCTGAATAGGCGAAACGTCGACTGGTAAGTGGGTGTATTTTACATCAGAAACATAAGGCTTTGCATTGTGGTTTTTCCCAATTGCATTATAATTAATTACTAATAATTATTAAACAGTGGAAGTTTTGTTTAAATAAATAGATAGTTATTTTTAAAAATATTGTGTTGTTCTAATTTTTCTGGTTTTGAGGCAATATGATTATTGTCGATGATTAATACATTTCTAACTATCAATTTCACCTTTTGATTACCGGAGTTGATTGATCCGACCGATGCCTTCTTCAATCAACCGGTGAAATATGGCCAGTGATTAGAGCTGATCCAGCGCGAAGAGAAACCACACCTCGCCAAAAAGAAGAAGGAGGAAGAGATTAGAAACTGTAGCTCGTCGGTCCGATATGAAAGGAAGGGTAAATAGTCGAGGGGAGATAGGACTAGCGGGATATAACACCCAGGGGGATGATGATGATGATGTTGATGATGATTATGATGAAGGCTGTGAACTCTCATTACGTCTTGTAATTGGAGGCTATGAACTCATATCGTCTGGATTGTGCGGGGCAATTCATTCTGCCAGGAAGATTGAATAGTAGTGAACTTGAAGGAAGGTTAAAGGTCAAGATCGAGGTGTTCGTGGTTCAGCTCTGGTGCAACATAATTATACGCGTTATATAAATATATATATATATATATATATATATATATATATATATATATATATATATATATAAAGGTAGACACTCTACTGTCCTTGAACAACAGTTATTGTTATTATGTTAGAGAGTCGCTAAATAAAGTAAATGCATACTTAAAGTGTTGTCGACTTTAGAGATCCCTTCATATTGCCAAGACCTCGCTGGAGGCTGAGGACATATTTCTTGTCGGACAGGATGTAATGTGATTTAGAGGAGGCGGGGGAGGATCAGGTGCCAGGAAGGATAAAGGAATGAGCCAGGAATTTAGCGGCTTACTTTAGTGATAGCTCTATAAAAGTATAAAGCTTGTAGGGGAATGTGTGGGCGCCAGCGAGTACTATACGCTTTACTGCCGCATAACTCACTCTCTAGAAATTATATTGTCTAGGCTCTCTCCACCTTATCATAAACAGTTTTAATCATAAAGTGCCATTATCTAATTGATATAATAATGATGATTCAATGATCGTTAAAATGCAGCTTTTTTAAACAGAAATGGGATGATAACAATAATACTGAAGCTTTATCAATTAAAGTTTTACACTAGTGCCATTGTTATGTCTAGATTGGTACTCACTTAGGAATATAAGTAGTTATAACACAAAAAAATATTTTACATAGAAACACCATTTATTCAATAAAACTGCACACACTGTTACATTGTTGTCGTAGATAACACACTAGAGGAGGTACTACTCAAAAGGGCGGGACCAGAGACTCGATCACAGATAATCGATAGTACGATTTATACACGACAGCCATCCAGAGGAATTCGTGGCAACGAACTACTTTAAGTAGACAGTCAAAATTCTTAGCCTTTGGTGTTATTAAAAAAAAAATGAAGTGGATCAGTTGTAGAGCGATAAGTTGCCGGCCGAAGATTCCGGATTCAGATCCGGCTGTGACAGATTTAATTATTATAGTAATTATTTAATCTGTTAACAGATCCTCTATAAAGTGGGTACCGCTAATGACAAATCACTTCCTTGCACAACCGTTATCATAAAAACCAGTGCAGTCTCTACTATGTATTGAATCTAAGTTCAAGGGTTTAGTAGTGGCATAGGTAAAAAACTGTGAATACAGATCCCAATGATATATCATCCATTATGATATACTGAACCCAAGCCCTTTCATGGGTTTTTTTTTTTGGTACTTGTGTCTTAACGCAGCCCTGGTTACTTTTGCCTACTTGTTCGCATGCGCGAGCAGTTAAATTTTGTAACAGTTATATTTCTAACAGCTGATTTGTTCTATGTTTCTTCTTGCTTACTAATTTTGGATTATTGCTGATTTATTGTTTGTTATTTGTTGTTTATTGTTTGTTTGCTAGTTTGTTATAGATTTTTCGTTGTTATTATTTTAGTTATTTATTTAATTAGTGTAAAATGCGTATTTGGGATTTGCCGACAACAGAAGAACAAGCTATTATTTTTTTTCAGTAGCGAAATATTTTACCAAAACAAAGAAAATGTAGCAATTCCCATGAAATGAAATTATATTGTGGTGAACGTTTCTTTTGGAAATGCAATTAAAATCTTGATAGTGAAGTGTGTTTCGACGCATTTTCCATAGTGATTTTTTATTATTTGTATTTTTAATTGTTCATTGTCCATTCTTGTTTAATTAAGTGTTCATCATATATTACATTTTTAAATATTTTTTTAAAAATAATTTTTCATTATTGTGATTTTTCATTACTTTTATTTCATAATTGTTCATTATTATTATTATATTCCATTTTCAATAAATTCTTTTAATTTATAATTGTTGATAATTTTTTAACTCCAATAAATACAAGGTAACTGTTAGAAATGTAACAGTTACAAAATGTAACTGCTCAACAAGTCGGTTAAAGTAACCAGGGCTGCGTTAAGACACAAGTACCTTTTTTTTTTAGCGTAATTTTAATAGACATACATAAAGCATTCTTAGACCAGTAGAAGTTGACATCAAAAATAATTTTAGAATAAAAAAATGAAACAGGAATAATTTTAATTATCCCATAGATTAGAAATTTAAAGTTGAATACAATGCAGTTAGTTATTACGAATTCCACCAGAAAGAAACTGTGAATTGATAAGCCGCCAAAACTGAAATACTATAAAAGTACTAAAATATAATGATAATGCAGATTTGGACCAAAATATTAAACTAGGGTCAGGAATACACATATTTTTAATTGTGGGTCTTGCGGCCTCTAAAAATGTTTTTCGAAAGGAATCCCCCCAAAAAAATTAAAATATATCATTAATAATTTTGTCAACGTCCCTTCTTTCAAAACATATACACACCTTTAAATTGTCCTTTCAGTTAAAATCGGGTCCTAACTATAATTTAATTTATTAATAGTGTAGGTCCAACTTCCTCAGACAAGCGGGTGTTTAGAGTAGCAATACTTTAATTATAAATCTTTATACTCAGGAATCTTTTCAGTAATTCTAATGAATTTAAAGTCTGTAGCATAGCAGTAGTGCAGCACCATGATTTGATGGAGCATCAGAATTCAGAATTTTTATTTTAAACTGTTTACCAGTAAATAGAAAAAACACAAAGAAAGCTAAGTCATTGATGATAAAATACTGAAATTGTGGAAATATGAAGATAAAGAGGTAAAACAGTATAATAAAAGGAAGTGAAATTTCAAAAACAACTGACCCATTTAAGAACTGAATGGAAAGGAAATTGAAATAAATGACACAAAAACGGACGCAGACAAATCCCCTGTTGTATCCCTGGATCTTTAATTATCCCTCAGGATCTTTTTGTCTTTATTATCCTTTCATCTCCGTATCTTTCGCTCATTGTCAACGTATCCGATGTCCTGGATTATGCAATGGAGTAAGGCCTTTCAGTTATAAAATAATTTTATATATTTTTTTAAATTTAATTCATTGATATTTACAACTATAATAATATTACAATAAGTAAATCTGCTAATATGAATAAATGACATGAAAAAAAACAACATTTGTGTAGAAAGTACCCATCGGTAGCACTCCAATAAAGTACTATAGTAGATGGTCTTAAGGCTATCTTCTTTTCAGACGCCTCGAAGGGTTACCAAGAATAGTATGGGAAGCAAGTTGAGAGACTAGCGGATTCAAGTGTGTATGGAGCTTTTCATGGAAGGATAGGTATCTAGTTTGGGCCAAATCAGCAACATATAGGATATTAAGATCATGATGGATGAGTTTGTTTGTGACATAATAAGGAGCATTGAGGATTTTACGAAGGATTTTGAATTGCAAGGTTTGTATACGAGATGAAGTGGATGGTTTAGTAGAGCCCCAAAGCTCAACTCCGTATGTCCAAATAGGTTTGACAATTGTCATGTAAATGAGTCTTTTGTAATTAATTGGGAGCTTAGAGCGTTTGTCCAGTAAATGTTGAAGTGGGCGAAAATGAGCAGTTTCTTGTCTTTTCAGTCTTGTATGAGGATTCCAAGTGAGACGTTTGTCCAGATGGAGTCCTGGGTAACGTATCTATTCGACAAGGTTCAGTGGAATATTATTAAAGGATACAGTAGGGCAGGAATTAATCTTATCATTTAAATCAGAAATACATTATATTCAATATGAATATTATATTATTAAAGATGGATTTCCAACAAGCGTTGCCTCAACTAGTCAGAGCAGAGCTCCATGCCTCTCGATCCATCCAATCCTCTTCCTGGAGTCCACTACCGGTCATCTCCTCTTGGACTCCTTCCATCCACCTGGTCCTGGACCGTCCGCGTACTCTCCTCCCTAGTTTAATCCAATCCAAAACTCGGTTCGGTCAACATTCTACCGCTATCCGTACCATCTTAGGTGGAGTGCCCCGATCCATTCATTTGTAGATATACTATAGAAGTAAACGGAACATGTACCCTGTGAACTCATAAGAAGCCAATTTACGTATTGATCCCTAATAGTTTTTAACATCGCAACCTCTTCAATTCCTGATAATCCTCCGAGGTTTCTGAAAAGAAGATGACCTCGTGAACTTCTAGGTTGAACTTTTTATTTTATTACTACCACTGGGTAGTTTTTCTAATGGTATAGTATCTACGTCCATCCTCTGTCGATGTTGGTTTCTTATTTGATTCAGCCTGGTGACCCGGAGACACCTCCTCTAGAAATCCATCTCAACTGCCTACACCTTTGATTACAGACGGGAGCTCGTAGTCCAGGTTTCCGAAGAATAAGCCAGGATAGATTGGACTATGGTTGTGAAAATACGTCGCTTATTTTCTGTAGATATCTGTAAATACTGGATGTAGTATTCTGGTATTCCATAATTTCCTGACATCTCACTATAAATAAAAAAACTTATTATTGTCAAGTTAATTATCGACGTAACTAATCGTTTTATTATCAAAACAAAATATTATTATGTTAAAAACAAAATGGATCAAAAAAGATTATTTTCAATTTCTTTAACGTCGATCAATCAGCTGTTTTAAAAAAAAAATAAAGATTGTATAAAAACAGCTGTTTGCTGTTTTAAAGTTATAATCTGATATTTTAACAGATATTCTTATTAATTAAATCTTAAAGTTGTTAATTAATTCGTTCATTTTTAAATATTAATTGCAATAAATTCGTTTACAATAAATTATATTTAGACCTTGAAAACGTTTTCCACAGGTCTTTGATACTTCAGTAAGAATTCGCCCATAAATGAACCATTTTCTTGCCAATTTCTATAAACGTTCTTAAAAGATCTTCACTTATAAGAAAATTGGCTTCCGATACGCACACATCCCCCTCCCTATAGGTTACCTGATACCAGGTAGAAAGGGCTAAGATATAAACAACAGGATATTTGCAAAACGATACGCCTTAAAAGGTTTCTCCAGTTTCTAGAATATTTTCTGTTCATTTCTCCTGATTCCCAATTCCCTTGGAATATTCACTGTTATAAAGATTATTTTCCTGAAGTATTTTTTTAGATGAAAAATGTATTATTAATAACCTTATTACCAATGTAAAAACATTAATAAAGCTATTTAATAGGCTATTATAAATAAAAAATACATTTCCATTTAAAAATCAATCAATAAAAGTGTATTAGGTATATAGTGCAAATAAAGTTTCTTTTATTAAATACAGTTTTACCTTTACTTCTTTCATTTTAGTAAAATAAATATTGTAATATCAAAAAATAAATATATATAACCATTTTGGTTGGTGTTGTACCTGTTTAAGTGTCATATTTATTTTAATACATACAGTAAAAGAAATATAATTATAATTTATTTTATTGTTATATTATATAATTTTTTAAATATTTTATTTGAAAAGAAAAGATATGACCGGGACCGGGATCCGAACCCGTGTCTCCCACGTATCCGTCGTGGTACTTAGCCACCTCAGCCATCCTGGTTCGCTTCTCGGTCAGTCATATCCTATCTTTTCACTGATCCTATATCTCCGTGTTCTCGCAATTTGCGATGTATACACGGGGAGAATGTTAATAGAACATTACTTTATTTTTGGATCTTGTTGACTTACGTCATTAAATATTATAATAATTTATTTTATTGTTAGATGTTATAAATTTTTTTTTTGAAATAATAAATACTTAAAAGAAATATAGTAATCTCGATAATTTTCGACCATTCTGCATCAATCAAAAAATCTTAGGTTATCAATTTCGCAAGTCCTCGGTTGGGTTGTCACAAGTTTTAATTTTTCATTCGTTATTTAATATTGTCCAATAAAACAAATAAATATGAGCTTTAGAATGGAAAAGAGAATGTAATTATGGTAAATGTGTATATTTAGGTAATCATTTCATCAAGAAATAAACGTTTCCGAGAATATTAAAAAAACAACAACGAATGAATGGTCAAAATTTGTTGTGGCTTAGTTGTGACTAGAGTCCATACCCTGTTTGATTTGTTGTTATAAAGACTTATTTGTTTTATCATAACTTTTATCGAAGGTCTATTGTAAACTTATGAAATATCACTTTTGGGTACTAGTATGTTTAAGGGCCTGCTGGCATCAGCGCGCTCTGGTGTCACTTACCTCAACTATTTGGACCTTGTCAGGTTATGTATCAATTTGAAATAGGCATTGCCTTTCATAATGATACAACAGATTATAGGAAATGAAATAAATGAGGAACATGTAGACAAAATTAAACTATAAATAATAAAACATATATTACAAGGAGTATTCATTAAATAACAATTTTTAACTAAAATATGATTATTTTTTTTCATTTTTCAATGTTTTTATTTTAAAGAGAAAAGATTTGCCCGGGCAAATCTTTTCTCTTTAAAAAAAAAAATTGAAAAATGAAAAAAAATAATCATATTTTAGTTAAAAATTGTTATTTAATGAATACAATATAAATATCTAAAATATTATGTTCTGATAAACAATTAAAGATTGATTATAAACAATGCTCATTAAAAAGAGCAATATCTTCAAAAATTGCATCGAAAGGGTCTCTTCCCTCTAACTTGGTTCTCCACATAAACTCCGCCAAGTAAGAGTCTATATGATCTCTACTGGTGCCTTTTCTTCTCTTGTTTCCCCACTTCACTGATCCCCATAGCCTTTCGATTGTTTGGGTGTTAGCCAGTGTAGTTGGATTAAAGGAAATAATGAAAAACAGATTCACGTTGAACATGACATAAACAATAACAAAGAAAGGTTACTATAACAGTAGGAGATGGTTAGGAGACGCGTCACCAGAGCGCGCTGATGCCAGTAGGCCCTTAAATGTACTAGTACCCACTTTTGACAAAAAAGTACACGACTGTCTTACAACGATCCTTAATACAAAATTCTTACTTTCTAATACGAAGCATTTTGAGTTATAAAGAATACGAACGTAAGCACGTACATACACTGACGTCACGCCTAAATTACAATAAACTTATTCTATTTAAAGATGACGAAGATAGAGGGCGTTGAACGGAAGGCGTGTGCAATGCGGTAAGATGGCAAGCAAGTCAGATATTGGGAATGTGTGACGTAGTAGGACAGCCTACTTAGCTCTCGCTGGACCAGGGGGGTTTCACTTTTAGCACGGAATGTACAATCCTCTCGGAGATTATATAGGATCTCTTTGGATCATTATACCGGGAGAGAGCTATTCATTCATGGTAATCGATATTTGCTTATCGAACATTGCATAATCATAAAGCATTAAGCCCATATTTCAATTTAATGTTAATGTGACACATCTCAGTAGTTCCTTAAGAAGGTGATTTTATGGTGACTGATACACTCGTGAAGAACAAAAATATATCGATTTTTTTTTTATTTAATGCTATTATCTTTAAATATTTTTGTTTTGAACAGATTCGAAGCCGGGTCGTCTGCTTCTCCATAGCAGTGCTCTAAACCACTGATCTACCAGGGGTCGCTTCCCAATCAGACAAGTTCATTAAAAATAATAACAATTAATTAAAAATAAAAATTATAAATAATATACTAACGTAAGTCAACAAGATCACAATTAAAGTAATGTTCAATGAACGTTCTTCCCCTTATATACATAGCAAAAATTGCGAGAACACTGGGATATAGGATCGGTGAAGAGAACGGATTTGTCTGACTTGGATACGACCCCTGGTAGCTCAGTGGTTTAGAGCACTGCTACGGAGAAGCAGTCGACCCGGGTTCGAATCCCGGCCAGAGCAAGTCTTTTCTCTTCATAACTAAAATATTTGGCTGTTGATATAATAATTATTGACGGTACTTGTGTCAGCCCTGGTTACTTTTGCCTACTTGTACGCATGTGCAAGCAGTTACATTTTGTAACTGTTACATTTTGTAACTGTTACATTTCTAACAGTTACCTTCTATTTATTGGGGTTAAAAAATTATCAACGATTAGAAATCAAAATAATTTATGGAAAAATGGAATATAATAATAATAAACAATGAACAATTAAGAAATAAAAGTAATGAAAAATTGCAATAATGAAAAATTATTTTTAAAAAAAAATTCAAAAATGTAATATATGATGAACAATTAATTAAACAAGAATAAACAATGATAACAACGAAAAATCTATAACAAACTAGCAAACAAACAATAAACAACAAATAACGAACAATAAACAACAAATAACAAACAATAAATCAGCAATAATCAAAACTCAGTAAGCAAGAAGAAACATAGAACAAATCAGCTGTTAGAAATGTAACTTACAAAATGTAACTGCTCGCGCATGCGAACAAGTAGGCAAAAATAACCAGGGCTGCGATAAGACACAGGTACCTTATTGACAAATCAGTAATAACAACGAATACAAAATTTATTAAATTATACAAAGTATAATATAAATACTAAAAGTCGACGACGAAAAATGTTATATCATACCTGCAGACCTGGTTAATAATTGGTTAAGTCTAATTTTCTCCAAAATAAGTTTCTTGTACTTATGTAAGCGGATTCGAGTTATTATCGTAGTGAATGAGGTTCCAAGTTAGACATTGGATTGAAAAGGAGTTATTGCTTATATTACAACTCCATTTCAAGGCAAAAACTACAAGAATGACATGAAGAAATTCGAGTTAACCTCTTCTTCACCGTTGCAACAGAATCTCTTTGGATAATTGGTACCATATATTCATTCATAGCCAACGTTACGTGATTCATGCCTTATCAATAAATGACTAGTCATAGATCATCAATCCACTATATCAACTTACTTTTAAGGTGACATACTCAAAAATATTTGGCAGTTAATACTTATTGACGAATCAGTAATAAAAATGTTGGTAAAAAATTATTAAAATGACAGAACTATAAAATGTGTAATATCAACGATCTGCAGCCCTTAATTCAACTCCAATTTAAAAAAAAAAAATTAATTTATTGATATTTACAACTGAAATAATATTATAACAAGTAAATCTGCTAATATGAACAAATGGCAAGAAAAAAACACTTGTAGATAAACTACCCATCGGTAGCACTCCAATAAAGTTATACATATAGTAGAAGGTCTCGAGGCCATCTTCTTTTCAGCCACCTCGGAGGGATATCAGGAATAGTATGGGAAGCAAGTTGAGAGACTAGCGGATTCAAGTGTGTATGGAGCTTGTCACGGAAGGATAGGTATCTAGTTTGGGCCAAATCAGCAACATATGGGATATTAAGATCATGATGGATCAGTTTGTTTGTGACATAATAAGGAGCATTGAGGATTTTACGAAGGATTTTGGATTGTAAGGATTGGATACGAGATGAATTGGATGGTTAAGTAGAGCCCCAAAGCTCAACTCCGTATGTCCAAATAGGCCTGATAACTGTCATGTAAATGAGTCTTTTGTAATTAATTGGGAGCTTAGAGCGTTTGTCCAGTAAATGTTGAAGTAGGCGAGCAATTTCTTGTGTTTTCAGTCTTGTATGAGGATTAACTTGAATATTGAATGCCAATACAATTTATAGAACAAGGAATGTGTGAAAGACTTTTATTTGAACAGAGGGACATGGTACAAAAAATGTTGGGAACCCCTGCCTTAGAGCGTTATTCATTCTTCAAGGTTAATGCCCCTGCCTCCACAGCATAGGATAGACAACCAATTAGAAAAGTTAAAGGATTATATTATTAATAAATATATTGTAACTATTTTATTATTTAATGAAATTATATCATTTACATAAAACATACCTTCTCTGTTGCAGACGACACTCTGTAAATTGACCCTCCTAATGGCGCTTTGCGGCGCAGTTGCAGCCATCACAATGCCCGTGCGAAGACCTCCACCGATGAGGCAGATCCACAGGTTCGGACCAGGCCCTCAGGTGATCAGGGTGAGAGGCGGCCCGGTGAAGAGGATATACGTGCCGATGAACGTGATGCCCCCCCAGCACCAGAGGTACGTCCCCTCATACGAACCTGCACACTGGAAGCCCAAGGCGATGGTCAAGATGTACCAGCACGGTCCTCAGGCACCCAACAGGATTCTTCCCCAGACCTCTTGGCCAGTCAGTATCTATTATATATAAATATATATTCACGTTATGGTAATAAGTCTAAGCTTAAATCATTTATTTGTTAAGTCCAGAGTAATGTTAAGTAAAAAATTCCCAACAAAATGTCTAAGAGTCTCTAAAACGATGAGAATAGAAGAAATGCCTGCCGATATTTCTCCAATGCAGGCATCATAAGGACCGAAAGTCAATTATAATCAAAATAATAAAAACAAAAAAGGTATAAGTCCCGCAGGTTGTCACATCGAATGAAAAGTCGCAACATTTTTTGTTTCCTTTTTTAATATTCCCGAAAATAAAATTAATTGCTTTACTAACCATATATTAAAGAACCGTCTTACACATGCTGTTTAAGTTATAGCATCATTTATACTTCGAAATGTTTGTTGAAGCATTCATAATTTGATGAAAAGATAACAGAAATTACACAGTCATATTATAACTCAGGAATATTTTTATTTTCTAGAATATGAAAAAGAAAACGAATTATAAGTTAAGACCTGTTGTGACTTAATTCGAAGCGACAACCTTAAGAAATGATACCACAAAAAATATTTAAAAGCATAATCTAGCCAGGAGCAGAATCCTACCACAATCAAGGTTCAAATGCAGCTACTAGTTCTAATTGATAAGGAAGTCTATAGGACAACAGCTGGAAAAATTAAATAAAAACAGCTGATTAAATTAGAAAAATAAATAAAAAATGGATAATACCCATGCAAAAGATAACATACCTGTACCACTACAACCCGTGAATGGGTCTGGGGTTCGGTACATGGTAGAGACTGTACTGTTTCATGGACAACGGTTCTGTAAGGAGGTGACTTATCCTAGGTGACGCCCAACCGCCAGGTATTTCTCCCTTGTATTGGGTACCCTATTTTTATAATATTTTATAGAGGCTGGGTGACCCCCAGGAGGGTCCTAGATCCTATATGATCCATCTCCGGCTGCAAACAGAGTAAATAAAAGTAACTGCCTGCAGCGGGATTTGAACCAGGATTTTTGGCAAGGCAACTAGATGCTCTACCACTGAACCACTCCGCCCCCTACGAAAGATAATAAAAAAGATATAAAAGAATTTAGGAGAAAGTTAAATGCGTAAGAATAACAATTAACTTGTTTTTTTATTTTTATCCTTTGGCTATTTAGTATATGTATTTTCAATTCCATCACAATCAGATGTTTTTATGTAACCTTCCCAAGTGTTGTCCTCTAACCTCCTTTATAATTCAGTAGTAGAATTTGGGCTTAAGTGGTTATGCGATGCTGTTTCTGTTCGTTTTATTTTGGTTGGGAAATATAGTACTTTATTTATTTATTATTATTTTTATTATTCCATTTCTGTAAAGATGATAGCCCGATTCGCTCAATTTGCTGAAATACCAACATTCTTTTCCCAAATAAGCCTACCAAGTTATAAAGGTTGGATGAACCACAGGGTGGTCTCAATATAGCTTACGGATCAACAGCTGTTAACACTATAAATAATTTATTTTCTGTTGCTGTTCTATAACTGAGGAACTAGGGAATGATAACTTAGCACCATATGAACTGAGCTACCTCGATCAACATTCCAATTAATGATATATTCTTGATATATATTGTATGTTTTCTTATACTTCACAGTTCAAACATTTCTCTTTTCCTCAATACTTGGAGATAGTTATCTAGTAAAGGTAATGAGAGTAAACAAACTCGGCGATCCATCATAATGTTCTAGTGCAATTTAAAATTCCCGCGGTTAGCGATACAAAGGCTGATATCGCCAATATTCAGATGGCAGCTTGTCATGTTTACATTAGCTTTGATTGATCGTATTACAACACTTCACTGCCCTCTGCTGACATTTTCATAATGATGTCTCGGTACATAATGTTCATATTGTGTCAGCTTTGGTACATACTGCTATATAGCTCATATTGAACTTTGGTACATACTTGTCGCCGGCATGCAAACAGTTGTTATCGTTCATGATCGAACGTAGTCAAAAATTGAGACGAAGAGCATCATGGTCTAGTGAAGCAGTTAGTTTCACTTATTGCAGTAAGATATTGATTTCTTATACTTAAAATCTATCTATCTGCATGCCTCTACAACTCTAGATGGTCCTGATCTCCTCAAGAACTCTCCAGATTTGTCTTCTGCTGAACTCTCAGGTTATGTTCCTCGCGCCCTCGCTTCGCTGGAAACACCCCCTAACCATCTGAGTTATGGTCTAATATCTCTTCTCTTCTCTTAACTTTCATATTCTTCTAATTACATTATGTTTTATTTCTATTGTTTTTTTAATCACTTTAAGTTTAGAACAGAATTATTAGAAAATAACTGCTTTGCATTAAAATATTCATCGAAATATAATTTTTTTTATTTTCTGTCATTTAAAATTATTTTTATTGTACATTTTCGCAAGGCAATAATATTTTAAATTACTGTCGACTCGGATTAATTACATAATCTGTGAACAGCAAATTAACCTTGTGGAATCTACAGATTCTCATGGGGTTCACCCAGCCACTACAAAGTGGTTTCATTTAGTTGGGTGAATATCTGGCAGTTGGCCGTGATCCAGGACAATTCACCTCCGTGCAGCACAGTATTCTAAGAATCGGTAAAGTCTCTACGATGCTCTGAACCCAAGAGCACGTTCTCTGAATAAAATCTCCTTTTTATGGTTGCACATCCATTGAGGAAACGAATCGAATGTACTCGTACGTAAACAACGGTGATTTTTTTTAGATTAATTTATTGGTATTAACAACTGTAATAATATTAAAACAAGTAAATTTGTTAATATGAACAATTGGAATGAAAACAAATAACACTTGTGGAGAAACTACTCATCGGTAGCACTCCAATGAAGTTCTGTAGTAGAAGGTCTCAGGCCATCTTCTTTTCAGACGCCTCGGAGGTTTATTAGGAATAGTATGGGAAGCAAGTTGAGAGACTAGCGGATTCAAGTGTGTATGGAGCTTGTCATGGAAGGATAGGTATCTAGTTTGGGCCAAATCAGCAACATATGGAATATTAAGATCATGATGGATGAGTTTGTTGGTGACATAATAAGGAGCATTGAGGATTTTACGAAGGATTTTGGATTGTAAGGATTGGATACGAGATGAATTGGATGGTTTAGTAGAGTCCCAAAGCTCAACTCCGTATGTCGAAATTGGTCTGATAACTGTCATGTAAAAGAGTCTTATTTAATTAATTGGGAGCTTAGAGCGTTTGTCCAGTAAATGTTGAAGTAGGCGAAAACGTCGAGCAGTTTCTTGTCTTTTCAGTCTTGTCTGAGGATTCCAAGTGAGACGTTTGTCCAGATGGAGTCCTAGGTGATTATTTAATTTTCAAACATTGTTGCTATGAATTCAATTTTTTTTTAACAAAAGCTTATTTTGTTTTAAATTTATGGGTTGGGCCTTTATAAAATCATTACATTACATTGTGGTCATTGAAAAATCAATCTCATTTTTTAACAAAGATTAAAAATTATTATTCTTAGACTGTGTTTTTATTTATGTCATTTATATTATATATATTTATGTATTAAAGTACTATATTCTGTTGAAGGGCCCATTGAGGAAAGCAAGGAACCCAAAACCCAAGTTCAGCAGAAAGCCAGTTTTCAAGTACCCACAAAAGACATCCCCCGCCTTCGACAGCTACAGACCACAGCCAGCCTACCATTCTCAACCAGCATTGACCGACTCCTACAGCCCGCAGAAAACATCCTACCAGCTGACCGCTCCAACTTACGGCAAGCCTCACCCAGCAGGATCTCCCGAACCACCAAAGGACAAGACAGTCGAAGACGCACCGACCAGCTACATGCACGTGTACCAAGGAGACAAGGCTACCAAGGAGGGTAAGCCTACTTATGGATACACCCAAAGCCACGCCACCTACGAAGAAACCTCAAAGTCATCTCCCTCCAAGACTACCAACCACAGACCCGTCTACAAACCCAAGTCAGAAACCACCGAAGACCCGAAACAAGGTTCCTTCCAGCCGCCGAAGCAGACCTTCGGGTTCACCCCTTACGAAGATAGCCTGAAGGAGTCCTCCGAGAGCTACTCTCCTAACTACAACTACAAGAAGCAGCCGGATACGATCCTGAGTCCCAACTATTTTGACCAGAACAAATCTTGAACTCCGCGAGTGCCCGACAAGCGTACATAGACTTGTTCATTTCATCATGACTGTTCCTTCTTTGTGTACCTTTGAATGAGTGTTTTTTTACTTTTAATTTAAGTGTATCTCTTTGTTTAAGTTTTTTATATGTCGTGTTTGTACTTATTTATGCTAATAAATTATTTATTTTGTACGTATTAAAAGTTATTATAAACCATAACGTCCTACTTTAGTTATTAAAAGCTGATCCAACTGCAACGTTTTTGTTGTTTTGAGTTTTATTTTGGTATAAGTTCCGCAGGTTGTTGCTTAGAGTTGGGTAACAACAAGTTGTATCTTTTCATTCGTTTCTTTTTTAATATTCTCCAAAAATACTTCCTAGCAAACATATATCATCTATTCTTCGAAAGATTAGTTAAAACGTTTACTTCTTTGTGAAATGATTACCGAAATATACACATTTCCCAATCTTTTTATGAAACCACGATGCAAGTGAAACTTTTTTTCGATTTGTAGGCATTCATCTAAAAATTGTTGGAAAATTATCCGATTTAGGGTATTAAAATTGCGTTTTTAATCTTAACTTAATTATTGAAAAATGGGAATGATAATGGGAAATCAACATTAGACAAAATATTCAATTATAAAATTTAATTTCAATTTGCGTATTAGAGTACGGAATACATAATTAATATAATCGTTTAGATGATATACGCATATTAAGAGTAAGAGCAATATTTATTAAAATCATTGAATCGTTGTCAACTTCAATAATTCTATCAATAACTTCATCTTCGCCTCGAGTCTCAATGTTTATAAATGTAATTAACATTTTATGGCAACTAAAATAAGATAGCGCTTGTATCTCGACTCGTACTGGTATCACTGCCGCTCATCCTTGATAAGAACTGGCGCCCGATTTTAGCCGCTTGCATTTCTGACCATATCTGCGGCATCTTTCCGCATTTAGTCCCTTTCGATGCAGAATTTTTCTGTAACAATATTTTCGGACATAGGTTAGCCACTTTGAACGATAAACGTATTAAATCCAACACTTTGACGCTGGGCCCCTACTAGTACTCGGCGTGACATCTGTCGACGGCTCAGAGTGCAGTTCAGGTTGTGAAGATGACGGAAGGCATAAATAAAACTAAATACATTGAATGAACCGGATTTTTTTTTGTTTAAAATCTCCATTTATTCATATAAAAAAAATATTTACAATATATACGTACAATAAATAAATATATATATATATATATATATATATATATATATATATATATATATATATATATATATATATATATAATTAAATCTCTACGAACCAGGCAGGTCTGGTCTTCTTTTCTTTAAAATAGGTAAAAATCCGGTTCGTCAATCTTGTGAGTTTCATTCTTAGCAAGTGGGCATAAAATGCAATGCTCCTTTTTCTTATAACATCCCACAAAGTAAGTCGGATAATATTTATAAATCACAAATAAAAATATTTGAAACAATAAGAATATAATCATTTATGCTTATTAAGCTATGGTGCAGAGGTATTAAATAAGATTTATAAGTTAAAAGTATATTTCATTTCAATAATGGAAATTAAATTTAATAAAGTAATTAGATATGTTTATGCATTATAATTTTTTAATATACACATCGTTAGCCATCTTCTTCTGAGAATTTTAAACCAAGATTTCCTCGCACACTTATGTAGCTAGCAAAGCAGGGCAACATGAGATCCCAGCGTTTCTCTCTACTGCGTAACGGAATGAGACTAACCGATAGGTCAACTAAATATAAACAACAAAATAAAATTCAGTGCATCCATTCACAAAACTTTTGCTGAAAATATAATAAAATAATTGCTTCCTATTTCATCACCAATATGACCAGTTTTTTTTTCATAATCTGTCATTCACCATACATTAATATGATAGAAATGCTATAACTAACTCACTCAAGATTACTGAGCACTCAATCGTACTAGTATTACTAAAGTGAAATAAGTCGAAAATCTTTTTTTGAAATAACAGAAAGACTATTAGTGAGCTTGGAAAAGTATTGGGACACGAAGAGTGACACAAGTGCCACCTGGCAGACAAGCTCTGAAGCTAGATCGATAAAGAGATATTTACTCATTTCTTTCGTGGTCATAACTCGACACGAAAAAAACACAGATTTCTCGGGTGTCGCTTTAGAAATATTAGTGTGGTACGGTGAAGAAGGGGCCTAAGAACCCATGAAACATCGAAAATAAATATCTATATTAACTAAAAAGTGTTTTTTTACAATTTTAGAGAACGGATTTGTTCTGTGGATAGATCGTTGGGTTACTGAGCTGTAGATCCCGGGTTTGAAAACGGCTGTGGCAGGTAAACCATTTATTCTCTTAACAGTCGTGGATCATACCTTGATGATACCTTGTGGAATCTCCTGATCTTCTAGGACCCAACCAGTCTCTACAGAAAAGTTCTCTTAATTGTAAAACTAGACGGTTGAACTTGATCTCGTGCAAATCTCCTCTTTTGACTACTTTTGCCTTTCGCAATAGTACAGTCTCTAAGTTCAAGAGGGTGCAACATAAATTCCTATCTATATTTACACGAGGAATATCTATGTTAACAGATAAGTACTCTTAAAATTATAACTTTTTCCAGTTCTAGAATTAACAAAAGTTAATTACTCTTTAGGAAGACTGTAAAAAAGAAGGGTTCTATGTTGTATTTTTCGGACGGTATCTACTCTAGAGCATTGTTCTTCAACCTTTTTGCGCCTGCGGACCGGTAAAAATAGGATAAATATTTCGCGGACCAACTGAAAGCTAAGACAAATAAAAACTAATATGCTTGTAGATATTATAGAATATGTTATCCAATTACATTTATTAGTGCGATATCTGCTGCTGCCTCTTTGATATAACAGTTGATATTCGAGGCTGCAGCGTTGTTTCTGAGAGACGAAGCGCTGCATTAACATCTATTCGGTTTCTCTGTTTTGTTTTTATGACAGACATGGCTAAAAAAGTCTTTTCACATACATAGAAAGTCGAAAAATTTACTAATAATTTGATAGCTTAATAACTCGAAGTTGTATAATCTTTTCCTAGCAAAATCCGAAATTGAGGCAACGAAAGCATTTTATGTTTGGAGACCAGAGTGACATCAGAAGAAAACTCGATTAGCTTTTCTTTTTCATGAAGATGAAGTGCACATGAGTTTATATCTTCCAAGAATGGATTATAAATCCAGAGGTTAAATGCTTATTCAAATTTTCAGCTAATGCTCTTATATGTTGCTTTATTGTGTTAAATATGACTTTCGTGTTCACATCAGCAGCAATCAAAAATTCATACTAAAGAGAAAACATTTCTTTCATACATCTTTCTCTTGTAAGCGACTATTTCTTCTTTTTGAATGCATCCAGTTTATTTCTTAAAGTAAAAATATTTGTATATGAAACCTGCAGAGAAATATTAACTTGATTAAGCAGACTGAATATGCCAGCCATTATATTGTTATTTGTATACTTTTATACATAATACTCCACGGTGATTTACGATTTGACCAAAATGTTTCGCGGAGCAGTAGGACATTTCCACGGCCCGGTAGCGGGGGTTGAAGAACACTGCTCTAGAGTACTGCCGCGTTATCAATCAACGATATTCATCTAGTTTATTTATCAATCAAACCATATGATGGGCTGATTACAATACAAAATATCAATAATGTAATTGAAATAATAATTAGAATACAGTTACATTATTTATACCTTGTGTTTGTTGAAATATTTTAGGGAACGAATTGTGAAACAAGTTATTAATGTTTTAAGTAATTATCAGAATGAACTGCAAAAACTATTTAGCGACCTTTTAGTTAAATATTATCATTCTTATATCAATAGAATCCTAACCTCCAAATTTAACTTCATTAGAACAAATTATATAAAAGGTCACCTGTGGTCTAGTGGTTAGCGTAACAAACTACTAAACCCAAGATCGCGGGTTCGTAGCCCGGCAGGTGGCCCTAGGATTTTTTTAAGGGAGTAAAAAATCCTTAGTTACGCCGTCCTTCGGAAGGGACGTTAAACGGGGGTCCCGAGCCAGGTACTCGTTAAAAATCCCTATCCTAATTAAACCTGGATAGGCAAAATTTAGAGCTCCCACTTAGCATCGTCCGATTAGCCATAGCAGCATAAAGTGACGTTAAATGAATAAACCAAAAAAATTATATAACTCGTACAAAGAGCGCTAGGTGTCGCCAGTCTCGCCCAATACGTCACGAGTATGTCTCTCAGGGTCACGAAACTAAAGCATAAGTTTTTACCTTACAAAAGTCGCTAGACGCGCCTAAATAAGTTTCAATTCAACAATTGAACAATTTGATAATGTTTTGAAACTAACCTAAAGAGGACTGATAGCATATTGAGCTCTCGCCGATTAAACGGAGTAATTTGGTCGGCTGGAAGCTAGTCGAGTGTTTGTTTAAACACACGATTGTAAACCCGGAATTTGTTTTTACTTACAATTGATTATCTAGTGATTCGAACAATAACATTCCTAGCTTCTTTTATTTATGTCATCTTAGCTCTGTCATTTTTCCTACCTCTTTGGCATAGTTTCTGTTTGGCTCCCCCAGAGGCGTCCCTTGCTAATCTTACTATGCCCAGTTAGGTCACCTCACCTGCCGAGCGTTAACGAGCTGTTTGAATTCCTCCTCCACCGTTCTGTATCAGTATACATAGCCCATTTCTGATTATATTTTAAATCGTTTGAATAAATCGGAATAATGTAAAGGTTGTAAGGTTAGGAGGTTGTTTCAATAGTAATATCTATTTTAAAAATAGGTATTACCATGCTGAACCAAAACACGGTCGATGCTCTGAGATCGGCATCTTATGTCGAAAATTATTTGGACTGTGTCGAAAACCTCCCTGAAGACGTTCAGAGGTATCTCTCAAGGCTTCATGAACTGGACATCACCTATAGAAGTAAGTAATCATTTTTTGTAAATATTTTTAATTTATTTTTTTTATCACCATTTTACTAGTAAATACGATCCTTTATAATTATAGATTTCATGAAAGAGGCCAAAAATTTCAAAGAAACATTGCAAAGAGATGACTTAGAACTGAACGTTCAAAAGAAGACCCTTTTGAAATTGGAACAAGTACTCATCGCTTTGCAAGAAGTTGGCGATGAAAAAGTTGAAATTGGGCAGCAAATACTTGATCTGATTGACAATAAATATCGATCTCTGGACCAAGATTTGAGGGAACTAGGAGCGGCAGGTAGGAAATTATGTAGCATTTTTTTCTGTTAAGTGTCATGAAGAATTGTTCATGTTTTCCTCAGAGTAATAAAACACTGATAAAATCTTTGTTACTTCTGTGTTAACGCAGCCACAGTTATTTTTCCCTTCTTATTCGCATGCGCAAGCAGTTATATTTCTAACAGATGATTATATCATACATTATATTTCTAACACAAACCACCCCTAACCACAATAAATAGATTTAAAAACGTTATGCAAGATAGCTGTTATAAAAGATAACTGTTACAAAATGTAACTGCTGTGCAAGCGAACAACTAGGGAAAAATAACGGTGGCTGCATTAACACACAAATACCAAATCTTTTCTCCAGGATTAGATTACACACATTACAGTTCTTGTTAAAACCATCATAACTATTCATGAAATTATTTTTGATACTGTTATCTGAAAATTTTTTATCTGTTAAGCAGGTTGTCACTTCAAGTTGAGTTATAACAAGTTTTACTGTTTATCCGTATCATTTTTAATATTTTCCAAAAATACAAGTTATCGTTTGCTTTAGTATGGAAAAGAAAATGTAATTATGGGTAATGAGTAGATTTTGGTATAGATTAAATGATTACCGAAGTTTACACATTTCCCATAATTACAGTCTCTTTTCCATACTAAAGCTCATGATAATTAGTATTTTTGGAAAATATTAAAAGGGAAATGAATGAAAAGTTTAAACTTGGTGTGTCTGAACTCGAAGCTACAACCTGCAGAATAAATACCAAAAATTTTGTTCCAAGTTAGATTATATAAGCTTAGGTTTCACTTCAAAATTTATTTATATAAGCTTTTATGTATTCACTATTGATATACTTTTTTCTGTGTACAAATTTATTTTATTTCTTTGACACATATGTTTACGCTATTATATTTTATCTAATCAATTAATATTCACCATTTCTAAAGAAAATTAGTTTTATTGTTTTGCATTTGAATTACTGCCAAAGTTTAGTTACTCTAATTTTCCTCAAATCGTTTTAATATTCCCTAATTTAATATAATATAATATTAATTAATAGTAGCATGCTGTGTCTTTATAATACAGTTGTAAATCTCAATATATAAATGATAAAAAAAATTGTTTTGAATAATTTAGTTGAAGGTATTAGTTTTTAAAATTTTACAATAAATCCCTTTATTCAGAGGATTGTACTTTAGACTTCATTAGTGTTAAAATATTTATTTGCTTTGTGTTTATTTAAGATTTAGTTATTTATACTGTTAAAGGGATTATCGATTTACTATCATGTTTTGTTGAAGTAACATTTTAAATACTTTTTATCTTTTAAGAATAAAATAGTTTAAAACATGTTGTAAATTTATGATGGACAAGATAAATATTATTATCTTTTGCACAATGGTTGCACTTCTCATTAAGTCCTTTAAATTTTATTATCATGCATAATGTCCTTTTGGATTTTTGTTAAAAAAAAAAAATTAAATCTATATGCTGACATAGTGTAAAAACAATTAAATTTCAAGAAAAATTCAGGCTTATAAATAAAATGTACACGCGTTTATTAGCTTCGCTTGTGAAATATTTGAACCTCATTTTGGGCCTCTTTGAAATATCGAATTAAATTGAAACTTTGCACACTTCTTAAGGGCTGATGTCAATACTATAATTTAATGAGTTTGTATCTTTATCTTGAATATAAGATGATACAGCAGTGTCTTCTACCAACTACTAAGGCATAAATGGCTTCATCTTTGAGACAAGCTTGTGTCTAGTCGCAGGGTCAAGTGGGGAGTTTCGTATATTTTACAATTTTTGAGAAAAAATAAAATAAAAATTTGCTTCCAGTCAATTATTTTATTGTTTTATAAAACAAAACGTTTCGACACTATGGTGTCATTTTCAATTATTTCTTTTTCTGCATTCCTTAACTGGAAAGTCAATACTTTTAAAAATAATTTTTAAGGAGATCTCTAGTCCTCCATAGTCAAAAATTAATATTAATATTTAATTTTTGACTATGGAGGACTAGAGATCTCCTTAAAAATTATTTTTAAAAGTATTGACTTTCCAGTTAAGGAATGCAGAAAAAGAAATAATTGAAAATGACACCATAGTGTCGAAACGTTTTGTTTTATAAAACAATAAAATAATTGACTGGAAGCAGATTTTTTTTTTTTCTCGAAGATGAAATTTACAATAAATCCAGTTTAAAAAAAGGAAAAAAATTATAAGAATATTTTACAATTTAAAATAATTATACATCGCAAATTGCGGGAACACGGGGATATGGGATCAGAGAAGAGAGAGGATGTGTCTGACCGAGGTACGAACCAGGATTGCTCAGGTGGTAGAGCACCATGATGGAAAATGGGAGACCCGGGTTCGAATGGACATATTTTTTCTTTTAAAATAAAAGTAATTAATGTTTAAAAAGCTACAAAATACACAGCTAGCCGAACTAAAAAGTAGAAAATGAATATTTGTTAAAAAAGTAAAGAACTAAGTGTTTATACCCAGTTGTATAAATTAAGTAGATAATAAATAATAGATTAATATACATGCTTTAATAGTAAACAATATTAAAAAGTAGAAAATAATTTTCAATAACAGTGATGAACAAAAAAATTTAATTTAATCATAAATATTTTATCGGCTGCTATTAGTTTTAGTGAAGTCATTACGAAAATACCTTAAAATTACCCCATACTTTTTTACAATTAATTGAATTTTTTATGGTCTTCCACTCTATTCTTATTTTAACCTTATTGAAAATTATGTTCTACTTTTTAGTTTTGTTTCCTTTTTTTTTTTAACTATTATTTATTTTAATGGATCTGAATAAAAAGTTATGTTTTTCCAAGTCATTTGCTGTAGAAAAAGTATGTTCATAGTTTTACTGTATGAGTGAAACATCAATGTCTGATATCTCCTTTTTTTTTTTTTTTTTCTCTGTATTCTGATAACCTAGACAAAAGAAGGAAACTTTTCATCCTGATTCCTTGGCAAAAAAAAACATGACTTGTCATTTTTTTTTCCACTTATCATTTATATGACCCCATTTTTTGAAGCAATGACTAGGAACTGTTGGCTTTGTTACTTATAAGTTGACCATTCATTATTGGTGTAATCAACTAAAAAAATATTCTATATATTTCTTTTAAACTAGGCCTATTTAATTACTAAAGTAATTTAAGGTATTACTAATTCTAAATAGCTTAACTATTTACATAAATTTGTACGAATACCATAAAATTACACTACAGCTTAAAGCTACTAATTAACACTTACAGTTCACTAATAAAAGTACACTGACCTTAAGATTCTCCAAATATAGCAAACTGACACACAGTAATAAATAGAAACGGTTTATTACACTCGCGAGACTGTCACAGTTCACTGATACATTTATTACACTGGCCAGTTCAACACTGACTAGTTTATCACACTGACACTCACTTATTACTAGTTCATCACAGTGCCTGGTTTGCTCTGTGACTGACTGCCTCGCTGCCGAGGGGGTATTTAAATAGGAAAGGCCGAACATTAGAACGAGAGTAGGGGAGGCGGTTCTAGTATCTTCGAGAAGATTCTAATCCAATCTTAACTTCTCTTAATGGGCTTAAGACGTTAATCCCTTCCTTCTGTCCTTCTCTCTGTGACCGTAACAATAATATAAATGCTAGATAAAGTATATAATACAAAATTATCAATATCCCTATTCATTTTTGTGCAGTGTATATTACAGTTACATAAATTGTGTTTAGAAAATCCCACAGAGACTAGTCTAGGTGCCAGACTGGTGGTGAATAACGCTCTTCTGAATTTCTGAGTTGAATATAAAGAACTCTCTCACAACAGAACAGTATACTTTACACCCTATTCAGGTCATACACAGTACTCACCTTAGGACTATCTTCCATGCGAATACCCAAGGGTGAGGGGGGGTATTTGGCCTAGCCACCAGTTGTCTCGAGGATACAGTGCCTTATACTAGCACTGGGCCAATCACCTGTCTAGAGGATACCAGATTCGGGGAAATTTTCCTAGCCTCAAAAAAAAAAAATTGAGGCTCCTCGATGCTATAAATTCCATTTAAAGAAGAAGAAATATTTAGAAATTATAAAAATAAACTAATTTAATTCGGAAATGTTTGAAATAGAGGGGAAGAGTTCTGTCAATAAATTTTAAACAAAAATATATTTTTAGGCCATCATCAGTGTAGAGCTATGTGGATTCCAACTGTTTTTTTTATTTCTCTATTCATTTTATGTCACTTTATGCTGCTTTGGCTAATTGTTGGATGCTTCAGTGGGAGTCGTTAATTTTGCCTATATGGGTATAAATTAGGAAAGGGATCTTTAACGAGTACCTGGCAACTTTGAGGCTTGAGGCCCCCATTTTATTCCTTTTCCGGGGGATGGCATAATTAAGGATTTACTCCCTGAGTAAAAAAAAAAAAAAAAAATCCTAAGACCATCTGGTGGGCAGCGAACCCGTGATCTTGGGTATTTTAGGTTGATATACTGGCCACTAGACCACAGGTCGCTCCATGAATTCCAGCTTTAATTCAATATAATTTTTATATTTTTAAATTCTCTATTATCTCATAAAAGTCTTTTTTTCTTTTTTAAATTCACTGCACAAGTATTTTTTTTTTATTATTGTTAATACACAAAAATTATTATCTATTCACTATATATGCATGCACATACATAACTTATTTTATTTCAGATTTGCATAAAGAGGAAGAGAACGCTGAGAGCGGAACAGGAAGTACCGGTAAAGAAAGTAGCCGTTCTGAACCGGTCAACGCTGCTCCTAACTCGGCTACCAGTGAAAGGTCCAAGAGATCAAGAAGGAACCGTGGTGAAGATTCGAGCGGTCCTGTGCTCCCACCTGAAAATGAATCTCATAAGAAGCGTCAGAGCGGTGGAGCTGCCACTAAGAAGAAAAAGAGGAAGTCTCGTTCGAGTAACAACACGAGAGATGACACCCCTCCAAGGGAAGAGGACATTATCAACTCCGTAAGTATCTTTCGAATAATTTTGATTGAAATTCTTTTCTACTCTAGGACTGTCAGTTACTTTTTAGTAACGTCTATTATCACCTATGTTACTTTATATTAATCGCTTTCAACAAACATATGATTCAAAAATATTAAAACGGGTTAATAGGATGTTTATTTGTATCCAATATAAAAACATTTATATATTAACAACATAACATTTAAAAAAAAAAAGTTCTGCCTCATCTCTCAAGATTTGTTTAAATGAATCATTGTTTTTATATTTCTCTGGGATTTCCAAAAATTCACCTAAGTATGAATCAATAAGGTTGCCTTTACTTCATTTCATGTCCTCGCATAGTCTTGTCTTGGGTATAATGCCTCTTTGCTTTAATAAAAATATATTACATATATGCTGTCAATTAATAATATAGAAAAATGGAACTAATCTATCCACATTCATGATAATTGGCTAATGATTTATTCAGTTAATGAAAATTAACTAATCTAGCTGAAAGGTGTTAAAAAAAGTAGTTGGCTGTCATTAAGTAGAAAAGACCCGTTTGTATTAATAACGGTTTAAGTCCCATATAGAAAAATAACGGTTTAAGTCCCATATACCAAAATAACGGTTTAAGTCCCATATAACAAAATAACGGTTTAAGTCCCATATAGCAAAATAACTGTTTAAGTCCCATATAGCAAAACTTCATTATAATGCTCCTGTTAGTAACAATTTTCCACAGCTCTGGTCCCAGTTTTCCTATGAAACTTATACGATATAACAATCAAATTTTCTGAACGAATTACATATGGGTTTTTTTCTATAAATTTAAGATTTGTTAATTTGTAGTTACGGTTAAAACAATAGAGAGAGAGAAAAAATTGTACTATAGAGGGAGTAAATAGTAGAAAATAGTTGTCTAATTGGTTAGATAAATGCATTTCCTTGGAATTGTGGATTTTTTAGGAGATTGGTTGGTTTTTTCAAGAGTTGAAATGTTGTTAGTATTAGGAATACAAATCCATCTATTGCTTCAGTTTCTTTTCTTTCACAATTAAAGAAACATGAATTTGTATGTATAAAAAATATAAATTGAATTATTTAAAGATTTCTACTTAATTAAAATTAAAAAATTGTTGCCACATCTAGAACATAAATTCTTCAACATTTAGTACTATTTTACCATATAAGGATACTTGTTATTTAGCCAGTCTTCAGGGACTGTTATCCACCATTGTTTATAACCTGTACACTGATAACACCTACCTTCTTATTCATATTAATGGAAATTGAAATATACAAAATGTAATAATAAAATGCCAATCCTAGACCTCCCTAGCCACGTTCCTCTTCTTATATGTATATGTTTTCCCAACTCTTTCAACGAAAACATCTCCATTTTCATCCTTGTCCAAATCCATTAGGTGACATTTTTCACATAATTTCATCTCTGGAATTATTCCGAACTTCTGGAAGTATTTCACAGCTTGTTCCTTTAATTATTGCTATTCCAAAAGTGTTATTCTTTCATTTTAAATAGGCAACAACAAAAAGAATAAGACAAAAACACTAAAGAAAACAATTTAATAACGCACACACAAATAACTCAAAGGAGATGAGTGGTATGAAGAGATTACTGTATATAAAGAGGTAGGTTTCATGGATGCAGGCTAAGTTACAAGTACCAAAATTGTGAGGTTGTAAATGCCCTTCTTATATACATATGTAGCACTCATTGTGTATATATGAAGGATATGTCAACTTTACATCATTTAATTAAATTATATATATATATATATATATATATACAGTAGAACCTCGATTAACCGTCAGGGTAAGGGACCAAGATGGTGACGGATTTGGGAAATAGATAGACGGATACGGGAGTGAGTCATATGTCTCATAAATTGAACAATATATTTCAAACATTCGACATTATATATGTACTCGAAACTTATTTACGTACTAATAAGGTATACACATCTAGTAAAAATGTTTTTTTTAAATTATAATAATTACGTACATCAATAGCTAAAAGCGCAATCATTGTATGTCCAATTTTTCCCTCTCGAGAAATAAATAAATATCAATTTAAAGGTGGAGTTAAGCTCTTTCCTCATGCACAAACGTGATTAAATGATGATATAGAAGGGAAATACTCTAGGGGTCTCCCCCCCCCCATGTTTTATATCATTAAATGTCGTCCAAGGAATATCATAGATTTTTGCTAATATTGAAGCACTTTCACCTTTTCATAAACGTTTTACAATTTCAAACTTAGTAGCGAGATCTAAATTCTTCCTTTGTCTTTTTTTCCAACATTATTGAACGTACTTTTAAGACAACGACAAGTACCTGTAAGAGAAGAATGAAGACTGAAGGTAGTTCGACTGCGGAAGCTAGGCTTTCCTTTGTGCGAGGAAGCCTAGGTTTTGAGTAAACAACAGATTCTAGGAAATAAAATTGTCAAGGTACAACGATTGATTATTAGCCAGTGCCTATGACTAGCAACCAAACAATATATATACATCTGTTTTTTTTTTTTCTCAAACTGATGTGACCGTAAATAGAGCGACGTATAATAGAGGTTTTATTGTATATATATATATATATATTTATTTATTTATTTTATTTTTTTATGAAGGCCTGCATCAAAAAACAATATTTAAACAAACTATCAAATACTCTATTATGAGTTAGTATCATTTAATGAGTGAATTATCTATCCAAATTATAACATGCAACAATAATTAAGTAAACATAAGCAGAGTAATAGAAAATGGAATTAAATATTAACACAAAATAGATAAATATAAATATACAAAAGCATACACATCTACAATGGAACATATACTTGCACATATCTCAACAACCGCAAACATTTAATTTGGGCCCACTGATTGACTACCATTTTAAACTAGCATATAAGACAAGAGAACAGCCATTTGTTGTTACAGTATTTACATTTAGCCTATCTACCAGCTGCTAACTGATTAGTTATGGCCAAAGAGGTATAACCTCTTACGTTACAGTAATATATGTAAACATTAAAAATTAATCAGTCGTTGTTGCCATACTTTTACATTTACTCCACCCATACTTGTATAAAATTGTATGTTCACTCTTTAATCAATCAAATATATTTGTAAATATTTTATTTGAAAAGAAAAGATATGACCAGGACCGGGACTCCCATGTTTCCGTTGTGGTACTTAGCCACCACGGAACCTGGGTCACTTCTCAGTCAGACATATCTTTTCTTTTCACTGATCCTATATCTCTGTGTTCTCGCAATTTGTGATGTATACACGGGAAGAATGTTCAATAAACATTACTTTCATTTTCGGATCTTGTTGACTTACGTCATTATATATTAATAGAATTTATTTCTTTTATTTTATTGTTAGATGTTAAGGTGCGTTTACACGTGAGAGGAACTCGCCTAGAGTGCTCTCGAGCCCTTTACACGGGAGAGTGAAATTCACCCTAGTCCACTCTCGCAGAGCTACTCGCCATGGCAACTCTCGAGAGTCCCTTCAGACCGTTTACACGGGCGATTTCTATTAGTTCTGAGAGTGACTTCTAATTGTAAACATCTCGTGATTCCAGTTCAGTGCTGTCAGTTCTGGAGTTATTTCTACTAAACATATACATTATTTGATGTCTTCAAGGAAAAGAGAAATAGCAGCGGCTTTGATGATTTTGTGTATGTCAAAGAAAAACGAATTAAGTAGAAAAAAAAATGGGTCAGGTCTTGGGTCCAAAGACGGAATGATTAAGGCGCTTATCACACATTGATCCGGGAAATCGGAACTAGAAGACGCCCAGCTCTATTTTTGTAATCTCGCTCCTTAATGTCCCAAAAGATTGGGCGAGACTCGTCGTATGCTTCGATGAGCCTGCAAACTTCCTCCCTCGTCCGTCCATTTTTTTGTTAAGGACATTCTTGAGAGTACTCTCGGGAAGTCAAACTGGAATTGAATGTCTGAGAGTAACTCTCAGAAGCGTTTACACCTCCTACTGTGACGAAAGAGGGGAACTCTCGGCGAGTTCCCCCCTCTACTTTCGGCGAGAACTCTCAGAACCCTTTACACTTGCGAGTTTTAATCTCGAGAGTAAACCAGCTACTCTCGATAGTTAAAAACTCGCACGTGTATACGCACCTTTATAATTTTTTTAATATTTCATTTGAAGTAAAAGTAATGTTTAACGAACCCCGGGTTCGAGTCCCGGTCCTGGACTTTTTTTTTCGAATAAAATTTTTACAATTATTTGAAAAATTATAACATCTAATAATAAAATAAAAGAAAACAAATATATACTTATATGCATCTTTTAATTTCAGGTTCAGGCGGATATCGACGAGCCTACTTATTGCTTGTGCGATCAGATCTCTTATGGAGAAATGATCCTGTGTGATAACGACCTCTGCCCGATAGAGTGGTTTCACTTTGTGTGCGTTTCGCTGACCACCAAACCGAAGGGTAAGTGGTTTTGTCCGAAGTGCAGGGGTGACAGGCCGAATGTCATGAAGCCTAAGTCACAATTTTTGAAGGAACTCGAGCGGTACAATAAGGAGAAGGAGGAGAAGTCTTAGTTTTAGTCAGTTTACGAGGAAATAGAGATTTTGAGAACAAATAGAAATCAAGATGAACCAAACTAATAAAATTTGTCGCTCAAAAGAAATATTTTTGAAATTTTCATTCTTACATTTATCTTAAATGTATAATGTTGAGAGATATTCAGTGATCAAACAGATAATGGCATTGTTATTGTTTTAGTATAAACCATGAAATTACATTTATATGTTAAAAATTCTTTTTTATTATTAATTATTCACTTTCTAAAATATATTTACGTATATTAATCAAATCTTTCTGTTTTAGTTACATTTATTCTTGATGAATATTATAGATGAATTTAAAATTCACTGATAATGCTGAAAATGGTCGGGGAGTGCAGTCAAGTTTGCATATAAGTTGTACTTATTTGTGCAAAATTTCTTGACTGCATCCCCCCGACCATTTTCATAATTTCTCAACAAAAAAAAAAAAAATGCAGTCAAACATTTCTAGATTAGTAAAATAGGTAAAAATTAATTTTTATGATTTTAAAATTTGGAAACAAATACAAATGAAATTACATGGTTTCTTCAGTTAATTTAATCTTTTATACAATTTTTAAAATTCTTTTTATTATTTAAAATTATTTCTTATTTAAAGCATTAAATTCTGAAATATTATTTTCTTCTTTGAGCTAAACCTCTTGTATATTAATAGAACTTTTCTGTTTGATATATATATATATATTTTTTTTTTTTTTTTTTTGGATTTTTTAATCTTATAAATATCAAAATTTTGCGCCATTATCTAATACTATTGCAGTTCTTTCTTAGGTCCAGAAACAAACAGTGACAATACCGAATAATTTAATACAAATAGAACATATGAGAGTGAAATATATTCTGTTTATCGGAGGAATCTCATTTACCAAATCAAAAGATCAATCAGATCTGAGAGGTACAAAAAGAATGATATCAAGATTCAGGTTCACTTCCAAATGATGCAAGCGAAAATTTAAACAACATGAGCCTTGATGGTTCTAGAAAAATCAATGTTTTAAATAATTAATTTCTCAAAATCGTATAAACTTAGACTTCGAAGGTACCAAAGTTCCTGACCGATAAAAAATTATTTAAAAAAAAAAAAAAAAAAAAAAAAGAAGACCTATACCACTACTAAAAGAAAAAACAAAAAAAAGTCCTATACCATTACAATCCCAACCGCCTGGTTCGGGTATCCACTTTGTAGAGGCTGGGTGAGCCATGGTATACCTCAAGTTTGATAATATAAGGCTTGAACCTAAGATCTATTGCTCATCGACTGAGTTTCCCCGCCCCTCTCCCCAATGCTAGAACATTAGACAATAATGTCAATGGCAATACTTTTATGGATACTTAGCCGTGGCAGAATTTTTTTATTATGTTATTGTGCACTGAACGTTAACCTAAATGATCTTGCGAAACATTTTTGTCGGAAAAATGTTCAAGGAGAGCATGGATATGCTTGGTTAACATGCTCAGGACCGGTGTCACGTACTCTTTTACGATCCCTATCCTAATTAAACCTGGATATACTAAAATTAGGACTTTTGCTGTAGCATCGTCCGATTAGATAAAGTAGCATTTAATGAAACAAACACGTTTAGTACAGCGGTTCCCAACCGATGGGCTGCGGGCTTTACTGGGACGCGTAGAGTAGATAAAAAGAAAAAACAATTTGAGTCAGTCAGTTACTGGTTATATAGCTTGATCCAGGAGTGGATCGAGACAACAACTTTGTTCCTAAATATAAGTTGTTGTTTTTTTTTCTCATATTAAAGCATTTTAGTATAAAATTCAAAAATACAATGTTTTAACATTTTCGTCAAATGTGTACTGACATCTGAAAATAGGCAAAACTAGCTTAACCTGTTTTCATCTATTATGTTTTCAGCTGGTTTTACCCCAATTTTGCTTCTAATTGTGTTTCTGATCTTATACCTCCTTGTTTTTAGTATAATGGTGATGTATATTTAAATTTAATTAATGGTCCTCAAAGTTTTACCTGGTCCACACAACTAAAAAGGTTGGGAACCGCTGGTTTATTAAATATACTAAAAATTCTTTAAAATTTATTTTTCTTATCAAATTCTAATGGTCAATGCATTCAATCCCTGACACATGACACCAAAAAAAGAAATTCTAAAAGCTTTCCCTCTCTGAACTGAAGAAACTGATTTTGTGGGTGCAGACAAATTGGCCTGTAACATTATAACATATTGAGGGTTTTGGGTTCTTTTGCAAAATTATTTGGTTCTTTACATAATTATGTCAGTAGTTAGAAACGACGGATTGTGCAAACGGGGTCATTAGCCTAAGGTCATTGTAGGGCGGGGGGGTGATTACTGAAGGCGGGAGGGGGTGACCTTGGGCTAGTGCCTGGTGTTTGTGTGCACAATGTGGCAACAGTGTAAGGAATTTATTAGATCTGGCAACGTCGCATTTGTTTACATTGCGTTTCATTCATGGAGTGGTTTGACCTTGGATGACGTCTGGTCTTATATTTGTTTACTTCCGCGTCGACGCGGCCGGTTTCCTCTGTGAGATCACCTTCAGGGCTGCTTTAATTGGTATAATTTATCATCGGTAGTTAACCTGGTGCATTTGTTTGCAATGGTGGGGGTGATTGAACTTTGTACCGGTCTTGTGAGATGGGTGTGACGTAATTTCATTAAAAGAAAAACAACGTCGCTTTGTTTACATTTGAGTTGTAGTAGGAGTGTAAATAACCTTGTGACGTAACGGGGCATTGACCGTGTGACGTCAGAGCATGAGTCACAGCTGGGCCACCTCCCCGCTTCCCAGTATGCGTTTCTCAGCAGTTCATACTTTATCTCACGGATGATAAGGCGCTGTAGTAGTGCGTAAAAATGACCTTGTGACGTCAGTTCCGTCAGAGCAGACACCACTATCGTACTTTGAATTATATTCAAAGTGATCAAGGGAAAGAATTTTACAACTCAAAGTTTAATTCTCTGATGAAAAAATACTCTATTAATCATTATTCTACTTTTACCTCAATGAAGGCTTCCATTGTAGAAAGGTTTAATAGAACATTGAAAGCGAAAATGTGGAAAGCATTCAGCTTACTAGGAAATTACAAATTTTTAGATATTTTACCCCAGATTCTACATGAGTATAATTCATCCTTTCATTCAACTATAGGTATGAAACCGATTGATGCTCGTAATAAAAAAACGGAAAAGTACTTGCAAAGCAATGTATATTCTTTGGTGCCTAAATGGAAAGGACGAATACAAAAATTTATTGAAGACGATTTTGTGAGAATATCTAAACAAAAATCGGTATTTTCGAAAGGATATTTTTCAAATTGGTCAAGTGAAATTTTTAAAATAGTCAAGGTTCAGAAGACATATCCATACACATATTTGTTAGAAGACCTGAAAGGACAGCCAATCAGTGGTTCATTTTATGAACAGGAGTTACAAAAGGTTAAATATCCAGATGTATATCTTGTAGAAAAGGTTTTGAAGAGAAAAGGAAACAAGTTGTACGTGAAGTGGTTGGGATTGGAAGAACGCAGCTGGATTGACAGAAAGGATATTGCATAATGTTGTGAAAGAAGAAAAAAACACTCTGATATTAGACATTTATTTTTTTTTTTTTAATCCTGTTACAACAAAACGTTTATTAAAAACATTCCTAAAATATAAAATAGGATTTTTTTATTGACTTGTTGCTGCTATAACATGTAAAATAAAATCTAGTGATTGATAATTAATGTTCTTATTTTTTTTGGGTTTTTTTAACCTACACTTCTATGATTTAAGTAATCATTTATTTATTCATTTATTAATGTTTTAGAATTAATTAATTACAACTATTATATACTTATAACTACAATTACATATAACAATTAACAATTATATAACTAATGCAATGAATAATGGCCGTAAGGTAGCGTATCTGTATTGTTAATTGCTGTATGGCGTTTATCATCATATGGGGAAAGAGACTTTTTATTTATTAATACTGTTTGCACTTGATGTCTTTTTGATTGTATAATTTGAAATTGACTGTACATCGACTCGTAATTTCTTATAGTATTTAAATAATCTTGAAATGTGAATTCACGAACTGCACATTTTTTAATCCCTTTGGATCGTTTTATAAGTAAACCATGTTTAGTTATAAATGAATACATTTTTGGTCTTAAGCCAACGTATTCAACAATTGGATCTCCAGCTGTTTCATCTTTGAGCATTCCTACAATTTTTTTGTTTTTGTCAGAATAAGAACGATGCTCTGTCGGATAATTACTTGTATCGAAATAGTCTTTTAAATTGTTACTTATGTCGTCGTATATATCTTCTGTATTAATAAGGTATAGAAGTGAATCGGTGTCTATATAGCACAGGTTTATATTTTGCGGACCATAAGCTTTTAAGAATACGTCATAATGTAATTTGTACATTAAAACCTTTGAAAGTTCCAGTATGCTAAAACCGACATAAAGGGGCTTATCAAATACAATTTTTTCCTTCTCTAACTGGACGGATACTACATTTTCAGTGAAAATTATTCTCTCTTTGAAATTTGGCTTTTTAACTAGTTTGTTTAACGATCTTTTATTTGTTACAATTTTTAGGTCTATTCGTTTTCTAACGTTTTCCATAAATTTCCCAAAACAGGAGTTGTTCATGAGTTTGAAAAAATCTGACTCAAAAGGATTGGTAGACTTAGCTCTATGTTTGCTATTTAAATTAATGTATGGAGCCAACCAATTCTTTTGGTTAAATTTTAAAACTCTATGTATTTTTTTCAATTTAATCCCGAGATTTATAGCTTGTTTCAAGTTAACATAATGCACGATATAACGGGTTTTTGGTGTGAGTGTCGTTAGTAACTTTTCTGTAGTTTTATTGCAAGGGGGTTTTAATCTTTCGGGTAATAAAGGTAGTTGACAGTGCAAATCGTGTATGGCTTTAGGGTAATCAATGTCTACATCAAGTATGTACCCAACTTCAGAGTCATCGGGAACGTTTAACACGTCTAAATCTTCATTATGCCATTTAAAATCACTATATGGAAGGAAACAGTTCATTGCATAACCATACAAATTATTTACATCAGCATACATTAGGTAGCTAATGGGCAGATTTGGATCATAATCAGTAGTTAGAAACGACGGATTGTGCAAACGGGGTCATTAGCCTAAGGTCATTGTAGGGCGGGGGGGTGATTACTGAAGGCGGGAGGGGGTGACCTTGGGCTAGTGCCTGGTGTTTGTGTGCACAATGTGGCAACAGTGTAAGGAATTTATTAGATCTGGCAACGTCGCATTTGTTTACATTGCGTTTCATTCATGGAGTGGTTTGACCTTGGATGATGTCTGGTCTTATATTTGTTTACTTCCGCGTCGACGCGGCCGGTTTCCTCTGTGAGATCACCTTCAGGGCTGCTTTAAGTGGTTTATAATTTATCATCGGTAGTTAACCTGGTGCATTTGTTTGCAATGGTGGAGGTGATTGAACTTTGTACCGGTCTTGTGAGATGGGTGTGACGTAATTTCATTAAAAGAAAAACAACGTCGCTTTGTTTACATTTGAGTTGTAGTAGGAGTGTAAATAACCTTGTGACGTAACGGGGCATTGACCGTGTGACGTCAGAGCATGAACCTGGTGCATTTGTTTGCAATGGTGGGGGTGATTGAACTTTGTACCGGTCTTGTGAGATGGGTGTGACGTAATTTCATTAAAAGAAAAACAACGTCGCTTTGTTTACATTTGAGTTGTAGTAGGAGTGTAAATAACCTTGTGACGTAACGGGGCATTGACCGTGTGACGTCAGAGCATGAGTCACAGCTGGGCCACCTCCCCGCTTCCCAGTATGCGTTTCTCAGCAGTTCATACTTTATCTCACGGATGATAAGGCGCTGTAGTAGTGCGTAAAAATGACCTTGTGACGTCAGTTCCGTCAGAGCAGACACCACTATCGTACTTTGAATTATATTCAAAGTGATCAAGGGAAAGAATTTTACAACTCAAAGTTTAATTCTCTGATGAAAAAAAAAATACTCTATTAATCATTATTCTACTTTTACCTCAATGAAGGCTTCCATTGTAGAAAGGTTTAATAGAACATTGAAAGCGAAAATGTGGAAAGCATTCAGCTTACTAGGAAATTACAAATTTTTAGATATTTTACCCCAGATTCTACATGAGTATAATTCATCCTTTCATTCAACTATAGGTATGAAACCGATTGATGCTCGTAATAAAAAAACGGAAAAGTACTTGCAAAGCAATGTATATTCTTTGGTGCCTAAATGGAAAGGACGAATACAAAAATTTATTGAAGACGATTTTGTGAGAATATCTAAACAAAAATCGGTATTTTCGAAAGGATATTTTTCAAATTGGTCAAGTGAAATTTTTAAAATAGTCAAGGTTCAGAAGACATATCCATACACATATTTGTTAGAAGACCTGAAAGGACAGCCAATCAGTGGTTCATTTTATGAACAGGAGTTACAAAAGGTTAAATATCCAGATGTATATCTTGTAGAAAAGGTTTTGAAGAGAAAAGGAAACAAGTTGTACGTGAAGTGGTTGGGATTGGAAGAACGCAGCTGGATTGACAGAAAGGATATTGCATAATGTTGTGAAAGAAAAAAACACTCTTATATTAGACATTTATTTTTTTTTTTTTTTAATCCTGTTACAACAAAACGTTTATTAAAAACATTCCTAAAATATAAAATAGGATTTTTTTATTGACTTGTTGCTGCTATAACATGTAAAATAAATCTAGTGATTGATAATTAATGTTCTTATTTTTTTTGGGTTTTTTTAACCTACACTTCTATGATTTAAGTAATCATTTATTTATTCATTTATTAATGTTTTAGAATTAATTAATTACAACTATTATATACTTATAACTACAATTACATATAACAATTAACAATTATATAACTAATGCAATGAATAATGGCCGTAGGGTAGCGTATCTGTATTGTTAATTGCTGTATGGCGTTTATCATCATATGGGGAAAGAGACTTTTTATTTATTAATACTGTTTGCACTTGATGTCTTTTTGATTGTATAATTTGAAATTGACTGTACATCGACTCGTAATTTCTTATAGTATTTAAATAATCTTGAAATGTGAATTCACGAACTGCACATTTTTTAATCCCTTTGGATCGTTTTATAAGTAAACCATGTTTAGTTATAAATGAATACATTTTTGGTCTTAAGCCAACGTATTCAACAATTGGATCTCCAGCTGTTTCATCTTTGAGCATTCCTACAATTTTTTTGTTTTTGTCAGAATAAGAACGATGCTCTGTCGGATAATTACTTGTATCGAAATAGTCTTTTAAATTGTTACTTATGTCGTCGTATATATCTTCTGTATTAATAAGGTATAGAAGTGAATCGGTGTCTATATAGCACAGGTTTATATTTTGCGGACCATAAGCTTTTAAGAATACGTCATAATGTAATTTGTACATTAAAACCTTTGAAAGTTCCAGTATGCTAAAACCGACATAAAGGGGCTTATCAAATACAATTTTTTCCTTCTCTAACTGGACGGATACTACATTTTCAGTGAAAATTATTCTCTCTTTGAAATTTGGCTTTTTAACTAGTTTGTTTAACGATCTTTTATTTGTTACAATTTTTAGGTCTATTCGTTTTCTAACGTTTTCCATAAATTTCCCAAAACAGGAGTTGTTCATGAGTTTGAAAAAATCTGACTCAAAAGGATTGGTAGACTTAGCTCTATGTTTGCTATTTAAATTAATGTATGGAGCCAACCAATTCTTTTGGTTAAATTTTAAAACTCTATGTATTTTTTTCAATTTAATCCCGAGATTTATAGCTTGTTTCAAGTTAACATAATGCACGATATAACGGGTTTTTGGTGTGAGTGTCGTTAGTAACTTTTCTGTAGTTTTATTGCAAGGGGGTTTTAATCTTTCGGGTAATAAAGGTAGTTGACAGTGCAAATCGTGTATGGCTTTAGGGTAATCAATGTCTACATCAAGTATGTACCCAACTTCAGAGTCATCGGGAACGTTTAACACGTCTAAATCTTCATTATGCCATTTAAAATCACTATATGGAAGGAAACAGTTCATTGCATAACCATACAAATTATTTACATCAGCATACATTAGGTAGCTAATGGGCAGATTTGGATCATAATCATCTACGTAACAATTATTTGCTTTGGCATAACGCTTGACAACTTGTGTAATACCTCCTCGAATTCCTTTTTCGATAAATAATACCATATCTAGGTCTTTTATAATGTCTAGCTCAATGTTTGTAGTTTTTAACATTGCTTCATAGCTAAGGCCCGGAAGAGACATAAAATAGGCTGGATCTAAGCGATATATATCTATACAGAGTTTACGAAATTTTTCAAAGACTTCGCATAATAAAATTACATCTGTTTTTATATACATTTCGGTATACTCTTTTAAGTTCTTTATATTGAAGGTTTTCCAAATGGTTTGAGCATGTTGATAATCAGAATTAGAAATATTTTCTAAAGTTAAATTGTTGTAAAATTTCTCTATTGCAGGTAACTTAGTTTCCTCCAACCGCGCGAAAGAATTTATGTAAGAATACGGGTAAATTCCTTTTTTTGTCAGCAATTCAACTTTGGTTTCTTCAGAAAATAACTGGTACAAATGAGGGAATGTGATTGAATGATTCACAGAACCTTTCTTCATGTTTTGTACTAGGGTGTCTAGGCTAGCTGCTAAAAATTTATAACTGTCTACGAACCTTATTTTAGTTTTACAATTTTTAAATGTTTTAGTGAAACTTATGTATTTTTCTGTGTTACTTGGAATTACAGTAACATCTCCTTCATGGTCGGCTAAAAAAGGAACAATAAAGTGCGAGTCATAACCCTGAAAGTTATGCATAAATACCGGAATAAAATTGGGAGTTTTTGCTTGTAAATTGCAATTGGAATGAGCCGCTCCAATAAACTTAGATGTTACATGATCGTGATGACGTACTTTCTCATCGTTATTTAAAGTTTTCTGGCATATAACGCATAAATCAGTAGATTGATAAATTAACTTTTCTTGCTCGGTCATTTCAGCCATAGGTTCGACATTTCCATATATTTTATCAGCTCTTTTAGCCAATTCATGTAATGCTTCCATAAACATTGACATACAGTTTTCACCGGTGAAAATTGATGGTTGTTGTTGATTAAATAATGGTATATCCGCTTTGACCATAAGTGATGCACAAAAGATTTTATGATTTTGAACTGATTTTGTCCAAGAAATTGATGGATTTTGTGAAGGACCCTCAATTGGTTCCAGATAGGATTCAAAGTCTGCATATGCTACAATTTTAATTTTTTGTGTGCATTCGAATTTTTTAAATTTGATTTTATCAGCAACTGGAAAATCCGATCTCACTGGTTTATGCGTACCGCAAAATAATAAATGCTCCTTTAATCTTTCTTCCGCGTTTTTTCCGCTTTTTGTTTTATATCCCCAGGAAATAGATGTTAAACATCTGTGACAAATTTCTTTGGCAGATTTGTCATCGGATATTTGTCTACTAACAAGCCGGCTTAAATTTGTGATGTAACAATAGTGCGAATTTCTTTCATTTTGAAGAAACAAAAGGTCAAATCTCTCCTTGTAGGTTTCTCTTTTGCTTATTCTTAAAGGAAATATATCATTTTTTTCATCTAAACCGTAAACATTAATTAAAACATTGTTTACATTTTCAAATTTTTTAATGTCTTTCATGGAAGTGGGATATGTAATACAATCGAAATTATAATTATTATCAAAATGTTCATACGACTTAGGATTGCTCGAACCAATAGTTTTGCTTAATATTGCTAATCGAAAACAATCATTGTTTACGTTTTTTACATTAATTACGGCATGCTTGTTTTCTATAACTTTTGGCAATTTAATAAATTGTTTCCCGCTGAGAGGTTTATATTTAGTTAAATGCAAGTATAGAAAGTTACATGATACAAATGTCCAACCAGAACCTTTAGCTTCAAAAGAATCTAATTCCAAGACTATTTTTTCGAATGATTCTCTAATATATTCGTCCAAATCGGTTGAAGAATCTATAACTTGCTGACTAGTCTTAAAATTCATATCGGACTTTTCCTCATTATTTTGACTTATTTTTTTATATGTACAGTCTAACTGTAGATTAACTTTAAATATATTCCATTGAGCCAAATATGATTTTAAAATCTTAATCAATTTTTCTTTGTTTACTTCTAAAAATGTTTTCGGAATTATGTTTTTATCCCGATTTTCAATATAAAAATCTAAAACTGTATTACCAAATGCAGCCTTTTTAATGCCTTGTTCATACGTGATTAAGCTACTGAGTTGTTCCTTATGATAAAGTTTATATTTCTTAGGAGAACTAATTCCTTTTTCTGCACTATTAACACTGGAGAAAGATGGTATGTTTGAATGTGTCCGTTTTTTAAATGGTAAATGAAGTTGAGATTGTTTCAAAGATGACCCAGCAGGAGTTTGGAAATTTTCCATTGCTAACGATTGGCTACTGTGGCCCACGAACGCTTGAAGGGAACTGATGCGCTTTTTTTTTTTCTCACATACAATTTTATGTCGTGAACAGCTAAAATTTGATTTAAATTCGCGACTGCAATTTGTGCACGAATGAAATTCCCATTTACATATATGAGAACTTAAATTTTGTAATAAGAGCCCACATTTTGTACATAAAACATCCATACCTTATGACACAGATACTTCCCCTAGGCCGATATTCACGCTTTTCTTATTTACTAAAACTTAAGATGTATGTATTTTTGCACTTCCCTCCGTATTTCATCTTCAATAATCCTAAAAATAAAAAAATCTTACTTTTTTATTCTGAAAATTAAGTATTAATAATTTTAAAATTTTAAATTAAGTATTAATTTAATTGATCGCAATAACAATTAATGATATGAAAACTCACCGTCATACTGCTCTATCTCCTCATCGGTGAAACATTCGCGGTACCTCTTTGGAAGAAAGGTTCGGATGAGTTCTCCTTCCTCTCCCTCTATGATGGCCTGCAGTGATTGGCCGTATTCAGTATTTTTTAAATTGAGTTTAAGTATTTTATATGCCGCTCCCTCTTCTAATTCTCCTATTGTCTTATAGGCTGTAAGACCGTTTAATTTATTCAAAAGAGTCATCTGCAATGTTTATAACAATCATTGTTAAAATGATTCAATATTGTCAAGATTTTTATCATAATGTTAAGATTAGTTAAAACAAGTAGCTTAACAACTTACGTTTAAGCAGTGACTAGCGACAGCGGAGAGCATAACACGGAGGCAAAACAGAGTGACGTAGGCCAGTGGCTGAAGAGGGAACGCTTATAAAGACTTGGAATAGGTGGTATCATGACCATATATGGACACAAATATAACCGCTGAGCAAAGAATAATGGAAAACGGGTAGGTTGCATCGCGATGACTCATGCTCTGACGAATCTGTCATCACATGGTATGACCATATATGGGAATGGAAATATAGAGAACCGAGAATGCAACTATGCGAATGTAACTCACAGACAAGGTTGATTATTATTACCGTTTATCTGTAATATTTATAACCATTAGATTGCTATCACTATGCTAGGATTAGTTTTTGTATCATCGGATGAAATGTTTGTAGCTCTTTTGTAATAAGATGTTTTTGGCACTAATGCTGATTTTCTGTAAATATTAACAGACTTTATCTCACTTTTATCAGGGGATTCGCCCCAAACATCACTCTCTCTTCTTTTTATTCTTTTGGGCGTCGACGATATTTTAGTTATGGTCGTTAAGTAAACCATGTTTAGTTATAAATGAATACATTTTTGGTCTTAAGCCAACGTATTCAACAATTGGATCTCCAGCTGTTTCATCTTTGAGCATTCCTACAATTTTTTTGTTTTTGTCAGAATAAGAACGATGCTCTGTCGGATAATTACTTGTATCGAAATAGTCTTTTAAATTGTTACTTATGTCGTCGTATATATCTTCTGTATTAATAAGGTATAGAAGTGAATCGGAGTCTATATAGCACAGGTTTATATTTTGCGGACCATAAGCTTTTAAGAATACGTCATAATGTAATTTGTACATTAAAACCTTTGAAAGTTCCAGTATGCTAAAACCGACATAAAGGGGCTTATCAAATACAATTTTTTCCTTCTCTAACTGGACGGATACTACATTTTCAGTGAAAATTATTCTCTCTTTGAAATTTGGCTTTTTAACTAGTTTGTTTAACGATCTTTTATTTGTTACAATTTTTAGGTCTATTCGTTTTCTAACGTTTTCCATAAATTTCCCAAAACAGGAGTTGTTCATGAGTTTGAAAAAATCTGACTCAAAAGGATTGGTAGACTTAGCTCTATGTTTGCTATTTAAATTAATGTATGGAGCCAACCAATTCTTTTGGTTAAATTTTAAAACTCTATGTATTTTTTTCAATTTAATCCCGAGATTTATAGCTTGTTTCAAGTTAACATAATGCACGATATAACGGGTTTTTGGTGTGAGTGTCGTTAGTAACTTTTCTGTAGTTTTATTGCAAGGGGGTTTTAATCTTTCGGGTAATAAAGGTAGTTGACAGTGCAAATCGTGTATGGCTTTAGGGTAATCAATGTCTACATCAAGTATGTACCCAACTTCAGAGTCATCGGGAACGTTTAACACGTCTAAATCTTCATTATGCCATTTAAAATCACTATATGGAAGGAAACAGTTCATTGCATAACCATACAAATTATTTACATCAGCATACATTAGGTAGCTAATGGGCAGATTTGGATCATAATCATCTACGTAACAATTATTTGCTTTGGCATAACGCTTGACAACTTGTGTAATACCTCCTCGAATTCCTTTTTCGATAAATAATACCATATCTAGGTCTTTTATAATGTCTAGCTCAATGTTTGTAGTTTTTAACATTGCTTCATAGCTAAGGCCCGGAAGAGACATAAAATAGGCTGGATCTAAGCGATATATATCTATACAGAGTTTACGAAATTTTTCAAAGACTTCGCATAATAAAATTACATCTGTTTTTATATACATTTCGGTATACTCTTTTAAGTTCTTTATATTGAAGGTTTTCCAAATGGTTTGAGCATGTTGATAATCAGAATTAGAAATATTTTCTAAAGTTAAATTGTTGTAAAATTTCTCTATTGCAGGTAACTTAGTTTCCTCCAACCGCGCGAAAGAATTTATGTAAGAATACGGGTAAATTCCTTTTTTTGTCAGCAATTCAACTTTGGTTTCTTCAGAAAATAACTGGTACAAATGAGGGAATGTGATTGAATGATTCACAGAACCTTTCTTCATGTTTTGTACTAGGGTGTCTAGGCTAGCTGCTAAAAATTTATAACTGTCTACGAACCTTATTTTAGTTTTACAATTTTTAAATGTTTTAGTGAAACTTATGTATTTTTCTGTGTTACTTGGAATTACAGTAACATCTCCTTCATGGTCGGCTAAAAAAGGAACAATAAAGTGCGAGTCATAACCCTGAAAGTTATGCATAAATACCGGAATAAAATTGGGAGTTTTTGCTTGTAAATTGCAATTGGAATGAGCCGCTCCAATAAACTTAGATGTTACATGATCGTGATGACGTACTTTCTCATCGTTATTTAAAGTTTTCTGGCATATAACGCATAAATCAGTAGATTGATAAATTAACTTTTCTTGCTCGGTCATTTCAGCCATAGGTTCGACATTTCCATATATTTTATCAGCTCTTTTAGCCAATTCATGTAATGCTTCCATAAACATTGACATACAGTTTTCACCGGTGAAAATTGATGGTTGTTGTTGATTAAATAATGGTATATCCGCTTTGACCATAAGTGATGCACAAAAGATTTTATGATTTTGAACTGATTTTGTCCAAGAAATTGATGGATTTTGTGAAGGACCCTCAATTGGTTCCAGATAGGATTCAAAGTCTGCATATGCTACAATTTTAATTTTTTGTGTGCATTCGAATTTTTTAAATTTGATTTTATCAGCAACTGGAAAATCCGATCTCACTGGTTTATGCGTACCGCAAAATAATAAATGCTCCTTTAATCTTTCTTCCGCGTTTTTTCCGCTTTTTGTTTTATATCCCCAGGAAATAGATGTTAAACATCTGTGACAAATTTCTTTGGCAGATTTGTCATCGGATATTTGTCTACTAACAAGCCGGCTTAAATTTGTGATGTAACAATAGTGCGAATTTCTTTCATTTTGAAGAAACAAAAGGTCAAATCTCTCCTTGTAGGTTTCTCTTTTGCTTATTCTTAAAGGAAATATATCATTTTTTTCATCTAAACCGTAAACATTAATTAAAACATTGTTTACATTTTCAAATTTTTTAATGTCTTTCATGGAAGTGGGATATGTAATACAATCGAAATTATAATTATTATCAAAATGTTCATACGACTTAGGATTGCTCGAACCAATAGTTTTGCTTAATATTGCTAATCGAAAACAATCATTGTTTACGTTTTTTACATTAATTACGGCATGCTTGTTTTCTATAACTTTTGGCAATTTAATAAATTGTTTCCCGCTGAGAGGTTTATATTTAGTTAAATGCAAGTATAGAAAGTTACATGATACAAATGTCCAACCAGAACCTTTAGCTTCAAAAGAATCTAATTCCAAGACTATTTTTTCGAATGATTCTCTAATATATTCGTCCAAATCGGTTGAAGAATCTATAACTTGCTGACTAGTCTTAAAATTCATATCGGACTTTTCCTCATTATTTTGACTTATTTTTTTATATGTACAGTCTAACTGTAGATTAACTTTAAATATATTCCATTGAGCCAAATATGATTTTAAAATCTTAATCAATTTTTCTTTGTTTACTTCTAAAAATGTTTTCGGAATTATGTTTTTATCCCGATTTTCAATATAAAAATCTAAAACTGTATTACCAAATGCAGCCTTTTTAATGCCTTGTTCATACGTGATTAAGCTACTGAGTTGTTCCTTATGATAAAGTTTATATTTCTTAGGAGAACTAATTCCTTTTTCTGCACTATTAACACTGGAGAAAGATGGTATGTTTGAATGTGTCCGTTTTTTAAATGGTAAATGAAGTTGAGATTGTTTCAAAGATGACCCAGCAGGAGTTTGGAAATTTTCCATTGCTAACGATTGGCTACTGTGGCCCACGAACGCTTGAAGGGAACTGATGCGCTTTTTTTTTTTCTCACATACAATTTTATGTCGTGAACAGCTAAAATTTGATTTAAATTCGCGACTGCAATTTGTGCACGAATGAAATTCCCATTTACATATATGAGAACTTAAATTTTGTAATAAGAGCCCACATTTTGTACATAAAACATCCATACCTTATGACACAGATACTTCCCCTAGGCCGATATTCACGCTTTTCTTATTTACTAAAACTTATGATGTATGTATTTTTGCACTTCCCTCCGTATTTCATCTTCAATAATCCTAAAAATAAAAAAATATTACTTTTTTATTCTGAAAATTAAGTATTAATAACATTGATCGCAATAACAATTAATGATATGAAAACTCACCGTCATACTGCTCTATCTCTTCATCGGTGAAACATTCGCGGTACCTCTTTGGAAGAAAGGTTCGGATGAGTTCTCCTTCCTCTCCCTCTATGATGGCCTGCAGTGATTGGCCGTATTCAGTATTTTTTAAATTGAGTTTAAGTATTTTATATGCCGCTCCCTCTTCTAATTCTCCTATTGTCTTATAGGCTGTAAGACCGTTTAATTTATTCAAAAGAGTCATCTGCAATGTTTATAACAATCATTGTTAAAATGATTCAATATTGTCAAGATTTTTATCATAATGTTAAGATTAGTTAAAACAAGTAGCTTAACAACTTACGTTTAAGCAGTGACTAGCGACAGCGGAGAGCATAACACGGAGGCAAAACAGAGTGACGTAGGCCAGTGGCTGAAGAGGGAACGCTTATAAAGACTTGGAATAGGTGGTATCATGACCATATATGGACACAAATATAACCGCTGAGCAAAGAATAATGGAAAACGGGTAGGTTGCATCGCGATGACTCATGCTCTGACGAATCTGTCATCACATGGTATGACCATATATGGGAATGGAAATATAGAGAACCGAGAATGCAACTATGCGAATGTAACTCACAGACAAGGTTGATTATTATTACCGTTTATCTGTAATATTTATAACCATTAGATTGCTATCACTATGCTAGGATTAGTTTTTGTATCATCGGATGAAATGTTTGTAGCTCTTTTGTAATAAGATGTTTTTGGCACTAATGCTGATTTTCTGTAAATATTAACAGACTTTATCTCACTTTTATCAGGGGATTCGCCCCAAACATCACTCTCTCTTCTTTTTATTCTTTTGGGCGTCGATGCAAGTTCCGGTTTGGCCTGGTACAATTGTACTGATTGTTTAATGTCTTCTAGAGGTTGAAGCACGGGTGTAAAGAATTCTTGTCTACCTTTTTCAATATCTTGGAGACTACGCTTCAAAGATTGATATTTGTTTTTCAAAATCTCGCTAGTTTTTATAATCTCACGAGTGACTCTTGGGTCCATGACTGCCGTTACACCCCCCATGAATGCTCTTTATATATCCACAATGAATGTATCGATTCCTTTTCTAAAACGCCCATTGTTCAGGTCTCTACTTTTGTCAATGACGAGATAACTAAAAGAATCTTTCCAACATAACGAACACATATCTTTAAAAAGTGAAAAACTTAAATCTGGAGTGCTTACATGTTCTTCGTAAATATGTTTCAAATTTAACTCATCTTGAGGAAATACTATTAAAAAATTAAAGTTACATCTGATAAGGTGTCTCGGGATACAAACATAACTTTGTGTTAAATAAAAGCAATCAAGGTTCATGTGACGACCATAACTAAAATATCGTTTAATTATATCCTGATCTTCCATAGTCACATCATCGAATATACAGACCGAATTGGATTCAACTTCTTGAGGCAATTCTTTTGCATCTTCAAATTCGAATAATCCTATTTCAGGAACTAGATTTATGATACTTTTTAAATATTGATATTTCGGTTGATGTAAAGTTTTTCCGAAAAGATACACATTTTTAAATTTTAAGCCATTCGGATTTAATAAAAGTCCAATCATGATATTAGTCTTTCCGCATCCGCTTGGTCCACAAATCGATGCCCTAATGGTGCTTGGTAATAATGAACTGTGCCTCCTCTCTGAATCCCACTTAACAGGGGAGAAGTCAGTAGTAGAGAAACGTTGTCCTTGTCTAACTAATTTCATTCTGAATGCAAACAACATCATCTTTCCTCTGTATATATATATATATATATATATATATATATATCTCAGTTCTTTATTTTCCAAGTACAGTATGGTTCGTAGGACTCGCAAAGGAAGAGGCTTGCTGAACAGTGTTATTAACAAGTTACCAATTGAATTACACCTTCCGGGATATCAGTATTGCGGGCCGGGTACGAAATTAGAAAAACGTTTAATTGCGGGTGATAGTGGAATAAACAAACTTGATAGAGCTTGTAAAGAACACGATATAGCTTATCGCAAACATACGAATATGGATAGTCGCAAACAAGCGGACAAGATCCTAGCTGATAATGCTTGGAAACGAGTTAAAGCTTCAGATTCGTCATGGGGAGAAAAAGTTGCAGCTTGGCTAGTTACAAATGTCATGAAGGCGAAAGGGAAAACTGGTTCAGGTTTAAAAAATAAGAAAAAGAAAGGGAAGATAAATTTTATGGATTTGGTTAAATCGTCAAAGGTTGATGATGTATCATCAATTCTGAACGCATCGAAAGTGGCGTATAAGAAGGCTAAAAAACATTTACGCGGTAAGGTGAATCCTTTACCGCCTAGAATTCTACCGCTACCAAAGGAGGGAGGCTTTCTCCAATTTCTTGTACCGTTGATGGCAGGACTTTCCGCTGTAGGATCTTTGGCAGGAGGAGCTGCGAGTGTGGCAAAAGCGATCAATGAGACGAAAGAGGCCAAACTTAAATTAGACGAGCAAAAGAGACATAACATGGCAATGGAAGGTCAGAAAGTTGGTGATGGACTTTATTTGAAGCCCCACAGGGATGGTTACGGTCTGTTTATAAGCCGACAAAAAAGACCTAGAAAAATATGACTACCAAATAAACCGTTGACCGATCTTGAATTAAATTATATGGCTAAAGATTTAAATATTCAAAATTTTCGTGGAGTATTTATGATCGATAATCTCCCTAAATATCCGAATAAATATGAGACAGCTATTATAAACTTGCAAACAAGTTCAGAACCTGGTTCTCATTGGGTGTGTTATGTGAAAAAAGATAATCTTGTGAAATACTTTGATTCGTTTGGAAATTTGAAACCACCACCACAGCTACTTGACTATTTCAAGGGTTCAAAAATAACTTACAACAGACGTCGTTATCAGAAGTGGAATACTCAGATTTGCGGACATCTCTGCTTAAAGTATTTAGCTGATGTTTCTCATAAATTTTGATCATTCATAATCATGAGCTATACAGTATCGTTTACGGGAAATTCTAGTGTTCTTCATGCAAACTTTTTACCTCCGCTGGAATTAGGCTCAAGTTATACAGTTGGTTTATTATCTTTTGACACATACAATACTATTCCGAATATAAGAAAGGATGTTAGCGATAAGTTTTATTTTGGAAATTCGACGATCCAGATACCTGAAGGATCGTATGATATCGATGCACTAAATTCTTTTCTTCGCGAAGAAATTGCTCACCAGGAACCTGGTGCGGGGTTTATGCTGCGAGGAAATCAGAATACTTTAAAGGCTGAACTTAGAACAACGAAGCCGGTCTACTTCAACTTCCCCGACAAGCCCCATTCTATTGGTCCACTGTTGGGTTTTCATCGTCCAAATCATGTCATCAACCCAGTGCATCGGTACAGCGAATCGGATGGTATTGTGAAAATTCTTTCTGTAAACACTATTTCGATTCATTGTAACATCGCAGTAGGGTCTTATGTCAATGGAGATCCGGATCATAGCATACACCAATTCTTTCCGGCTGTAGAACCAGGATATAAAATAATAGAAACCCCGAATCCTGTCATTTACTTTCCTACTAACGTGAGGACTGTTGACAATATTACCGTTCGGTTAGTGGATCAAGACGGAGAACTTATTGACTTTAGGGGAGAAACTGTTACATTGAGAATACATTTGAAGAAAAATGGGGATTGATTTTACGATGGATGGTGTCCAGAATAATAGTGTAGCTCGTTATAAAAGGAGAGAGCAAGCCATGTTAAGAATTAGTAATCCTAAATTGACGAGACAGTTAACAAATGCAAACGCTAACTTTTTGAAACAGTGCGGTTTTCGGTTACAAAATAAGAAAAAATGAATAACATACTCAACATTACATCAGATATAAAATTTGATGATTCCCTTACGCAATTCCAGTATCATTCACATCAGCCGTATGCGGGGAACACCTTTAACAGGTCCGACGAAATCAGAATACCTATACATCAACAAGATGTCTACACGTTTCCTTCATTAAGTTATGTTTATCTTGAAGGACGAATTTTAAAAAAAGATGGTACTCCTGGAGCTACTTCAAAATTGACTAATAACGCATTTGCGTTTTTGTTTGACGAGATTAGATATGAATTGAATGGCATTGAAGTTGATAGAGTGAGAAATCCTGGAATAACTACAACGCTTAAAGGTCATGCATCATTTTCACCTACTCATGTCAAAGGGCTAGAAAATGCGGGATGGACGATGCCCGGTGTTAACAATACTCTTTCCTTAGACAAAAACGGATTTTTCAGCGCATGCCTGCCCCTGGATATTCTTTTAGGAATATGTGAGGACTATAGAAAAATTTTAATAAATCTTAAGCAGGAACTCGTTTTGATTCGATCTAGTACGGACTTGAACTGTGTGAAGGGTAACGATGATAACGTCCAAATAAAATTGGACAAAGTGGTTTGGAGGATGCCTCATATTCGTGTTTCTGATCAAGAACGTCTTAGATTGCTGAAGATGGTTGACAAAAACAAGGTCATATCAATTCCGTTTCGATCATGGGATCTTTACGAATACCCTAGTTTGCCTGCAACACAGCAGGAAAATTGGACTGTCAAAACATCGACAAATTTAGAAAAGCCGCGGTATGTTATTATCGCATTCCAGACTGATCGAACGAGAAACGCTACCAAAGACAGCAGTCAGTTTGATAGTTGCAAATTGAAAAATTTGAAACTCTATCTGAATAGCGAACAATATCCTTATGACGATTTGAATTTAGATTTTGCACAAGGAAAAGTGGCTCTCCTCTACGAAATGTATGTAGAGTTTCAAGAGAGTTATTATAATAGGAGACATTCTCAGCCTCTACTGTCACGATCTGATTTTGAGACATTCGCACCTATAGCCATCATAGATTGTTCTAAACAATCTGAAGCAATAAAAAGTACGACTATTGATATTCGTGTATTACTAGAGGCGAGTGAGAACTTTCCGCCAAATACTAAGGCATACTGTCTTATTCTTCACGATAAAATTGTAGAATATGAGGTGGGAACCGGTTTGGTCCGTAAAATGTACTGAAACAACATGTATATATAGAGCTTAGATCGACTGCAAAAAATATCACTTCACCGTAGGACATTGACTGAAGCATATAATGCGTTCGGCGGTCATTGATTTTCAGGGCTATCGCTCGGCTTCTAATTCATTGATCGTTAAAGAACTATCTGTAATCTCCATCAGCCATGGTTCATCGTGGCATTGGTTTTTCAAACCACCTCGAGATGTCGGAGAAGTGGGTGAGTCGAAAACAAATCTTTGGGTAAAGAAACATATTCACGGACTGGAATGGAACTATGGTGATGTACCATATGAGGATATGAGATATTTCTTACTATCCATCACGGAAGACTATGACACATTATGGGGAAAAGGAATGGAAAAATGCAATTTCATAGAAGAACTTATCGATAAACCAGTCTACGATCTTCATGATTTCGGCTGTCCAAACTTGAAAATTTTAGAAAATGATAAGATTGCATGTAGTTTTCATTTGAACACTTCCTTTGTCTGCTCATTAAATCAAGCCCATCGATTGGCTGCATGGGTCAGAAAAAATTCTGAGGCTTTAAATTTCAATAAAGAAGAGGTACGTAAGCAATCATTTAGAAACATTGACTCGCCTCATCATCTGCTGTCGTTTGCAGGATTTATACGCGGAGTCAAGGATAGTGTTAAATGTGTATACTGCGGACTGGTCTATGATTCCAAATCACTAATCAATCCTCTCAAGTACCATAAGGCGAGTCGTCCTCAGTGTTTGTGGTTTGAAAAGGAGTATTTATAAAAATGACAGGAAGGACCTTGTATCACTTTGATAATGGACAGAATGGAGGCTGTAATACGTCGCTTGGGAGAAGAAGGCATAGAAACTCTAACTACTGAAGAATTGAGAATTTTACCCCGCTCGTTGCTTTTGTACGTTTTGGACTGTACATTGGATTATATCTGGGACAACTTACCTGAGGAATGGCAACATGACGAGGAATTTATCCAGAAACGAAGACTTTCCTACATTGATGAAGACTCTACTTATTATTAATTGTACTATATGTATTTTTGAAATTTTGTTTTATTTGTTTACATTATTTTATTGTTATGAATAAACAATGCACATTTTATAAGTTGGTTTATTATTTTATTATACCTTATTTTTTTTTTAATTTATAGGAAGGGTGTTGGGTAAAAATAAATGCAACGAAATATAGAAAACAATTATATATTTTTTCATATCGATACAATTACACTTTTTATTCCATTAATTATTATTACATATATCGTTAAGTTCGTTTAAATTATAAAAAAGGGTATTGGTATTAATACTAAAATCAATCGGCACACATTCCGCAGGTTCGGTGAGTTGACATTTTTCATTTTTCTGGTATAGATCGACCATCTTGGTTATCAAGACCAGCGAGTCATTGATTTTCTTAATGTTCGTACATAGCTTAGTCGTTTCTATCCTGTTAAAACATGCTGAAACAGACTCAAGAGTCGATGGACTTTGGTTAAACATTGATAAACAATGAAAAACCTGTTCTATTTTCATTACTCTGTTTCTACCCCTCGTAGAATATAAACAAAGTACATTTTTACATCTTACTCGCTCATCGGCATCCACCTTCTTGTTACGTCTGTTTTGTAATAGAGACAGCATCCTAGGAATCTGCGCTTCAACGAATTTCCACTCTTCTGCATCCATATAAACAACTGTTTTCTTATCCATAACGGCGATTGTAGGCACATAATCGCACACACCGACTCGAACTAGTTTGCTCCTAGTGATGGGATAATCAGTTACTAATTCCAATCGACGTGAAACAACCATCTCGCAAGGCTACAACGTCGACACTGAGAGATTTTAAACGTTGGAGGTGGGAAGATGAAGTTTTTCTAAATTTTTTATTAAATGATTTATCTCTAATTTTTTTTCATACAATGATATCCAGTTTTTCAAGTCGTTGAGTTGACGTAGAAAAATACATAGTCTCCTGCGAGTATCAGCAACACCCATATCTTTTTTCTTCTTCACCATCAATTACATCACCTATTTTTAACGGCAAGCTTTCCAGTTGATCCAAATACTTGATAAATGCACAATTTTCAGACCATTTCTTATGATCTAATAAAGGATCGTCAAACTCTTCCCATTCGTGCACTATTACTCCGCAAAATGGACACCTTGTTCGGTCAGAGACTTTTAAATAATAAAATCCCGCAGACGCTAACCTCAAAGGACTCACTGGTGACGTCCAGCCGACAAATGTCGACAGACGGTCTTTCTCATACCTCAAGTTCCTACTTGTCAAACGTCCCATGATAAACTAACAAGTAAGGGCAATTGACGAAGGAGCAAATTTATAATTACCTCGACACCCTGCGACGAACGGGTATGGATTAGCTCATTAAACTAAAACATGCCTAATGACCCGAAGCGACGATCTCACAGGCCGACAACCAGTTCACGTACAGGATTCTATACCCCCACATCAATGTAAACAAAATACCCTAAGACACGGGAATACTTGTCAATGCGGCAGTAAATATACAAGGATAAGTGTTTTTTCTTTTAATGAAATTACGTCACACCCATCTCACAAGACCGGTACAAAGTTCAATCACCCCCACCATTGCAAACAAATGCACCAGGTTAACTACCGATGATAAATTATACCAATTAAAGCAGCCCTGAAGGTGATCTCACAGAGGAAACCGGCCGCGTCGACGCGGAAGTAAACAAATATAAGACCAGACGTCATCCAAGGTCAAACCACTCCATGAATGAAACGACCTCCTGATGAACCGCTATAGTTCAATCACCCCCACCAATGTAAACAAATGCGACGTTGCCAGATCTAATAAATTCCTTACACTGTTGCCACATTGTGCACACAAACACCAGGCACTAGCCCAAGGTCACCCCCTCCCGCCTTCAGTAATCACCCCCCCGCCCTACAATGACCTTAGGCTAATGACCCCGTTTGCACAATCCGTCGTTTCTAACTACTTATGTCTTAAGATATTTGTAGAAAAAGCCTGATACTGTCATGGTTATCATGATCCTATGGGCTGCTCGTATTGCAGTTCAGATACTTTGAAAGATCGCGGATGTTGTGTCATTCATTAAGACACCAGCAACTGACTGATATGAGTAGTTGACCAAATTGCAATAAGTCCTGATTCTTCAAGAGTTTTATCAACAATAAAATAACAGACTAATACATATTATTTAGAACAAGTAACACTGCAACCGATGAAGGGTCTAAGGTGCAGAACTGTACTGTTTCTCGTACATAATATTTAGATCGATTAAAATGAGCTAAGCAACAATAAAATAAAAAAAGGTTGCTCTCTCTATTTGGTGAATCTGTTTAGAATGGTCATGTCATTTAATGTTTTTTGTCTATTTGTTTATTCATTTAACATCGCTTTATGCTGTTATGGCTAATCATGCAATGCTGCAGGGGGAATTCTGAATTTTTCCTATCCAAATATAATTAGGTATGGGATCATTAACTAATACTTGACAACATATAGGCTCAGGACTTTTTACGTCCCTTCCAAAAGACCACATAACCAAGGATTTTTTACTCCCTTTAAAAAATCCTAGGAACAACTGCCAAATTTATACTAATCCCTATGAAGCATAAACTGGCCAAACGTTGACTGCTTAGTTTTTTCCAGTGTTCATAAACTTTCGGCTTTTTTTTTTATTATTATAATTTCCGTTGCATTCTAATTAATACAATTTGAAAGTCTGAAATTGTCAATTAATTGTCATCGTTGATTACCCGCATTTGAGGAAGATCAATCAAATAAATCAAGTGGCCAAGTTCAATATATCAGTTGTCCTTTGTATGTTGAAACAACAATAAAATAAATCTTAGGCTATTAAAATAGTCTTTTTGTGTTAAAGCATTAGTTTTGTTTTATTTAATTAAAACATAAAATATTGTTTTAAACAATTTAAAACGAGGCAATATTTCTTTTATTTTATTATAGTTTATCATTTTTATTTATTTATTATTATTTTTGTTAGTTGTTTTATTGCTTTCTTTTATTTATTAAATATACGATTTAAGTTTATTGCACTGTGTGCATTTTAATTGTCAAAGTACTTAATGATTTGTAATTAGCTTTAAGCAATATGTGATTATTATTTTTGTAAACACTGTACCCGATTGTTTTACCACCTGCAATAGAGTTTTAGCCTTTGGGTGGATGCAGTTTAAAAATATTATATTACGAGTAGAAAAATAAAAACCTTTATCTATTTCTTAATTTGTTGTATTTTTTATTATTTTTTTTAAAAGTGTTCCCGTTCCTAATATTCCGAACCATTTGTAATTCACCTTCAATCTCTTATTTATATTAACATCCTGTTCTCAAATACTTTTTTCTTTTAGTAGTGTTTGCTCCTCAAGGAAATAAACTGTATTATATCTTGGAAATATTTTTGTTTTGTCCTTGTAAGAGGTTACAATGAGAAGGATTTAAATGACGGATTGAATTGGTCACCAAGAAAACTCAAAATTAATGAAACTTATCGTGCCAATGTTTCGGCCTATGATGTAAGCCATCTTCAGGGCGAATAGTAGGTCCTGGTCTGCAGTGACTCGCCAAACTAACAACTATCAACTATTCGCCCTGAAGATGGCCTACATCGTAGGCCAAAATGTTGGCACAATAAGTTTTGGTTATTTTGTGTTATCATTGACTGCACCCCCTCACCAATTCAATCCATCATTAGAATTATTCCGTAAATTATTTTCCACTCAAAGAGAATGATTTAAATATTTTATTTGAAAAGAAAAGATATGACCAGGACCGGGTCTCCTACGTGTCCGTTGTGGCGCTTAGCCATCCTGGTTCGCTTCTCGGTGAGACATATCATTTCATTTCACTGGTCCTATATCCCCGTGTTCTCGCAATTCATGATGTATACACGGGGAAGAATGTTAATTGAACATTACTTTTATTTTTGGAATAAATAATCTTTTCTTTTTAAATAAAATATTTAAAAAATTATAACATCTAATAATAAAATAAAAAGATATAAATTATAAGAAGGATTTAAGTTTGAAGGGAAATGAAACTTTTTTTTTTTCTGAATATTAAATTTGCTCACTTTGTCTTACTCATAAGAACTTTGTTGAAATAGATTTTAAATCTTTTAACATTTTTTCTTATTATGGATATCAGAGTAACTCAATAAGTAGGGTCACTCGACTATGAAGTTATTTCAGGTTACTGTTAAAAACTGGTAACATTAAATCATAAATAAAATAAAAACACTGTGTATCATTAATTAAAAGTTTTTTATGAAAATTTAACAATTAAATTATAACTTTAATTACAACATTTGATAATTATTTCATTTTATTTTTTCTTCCTTTTCCCAGGCTGTTTATCTTTTCTGCCGAATTTTATCAAATTCTTTTCATGAGTTGCTCTGAAATTAAAAAAAAAAAAAATGTAAATTAAAAATTTGGTATAATATAATATTAATTAAAATGATTGAAAAACCCTAAGATATTTTTGAATTACTTTTATAGATAGTAATGGAACTAGTGATTTATAACCACAAATCATTCATGCCATTTATTTTTCATTCAAATCAAGCAATCTTGTTGAGACAACAACCAATAATAATAACAAAATTAAAAAATAAAATATTGGTTAACAATAATAATAATATGTAAAGAATGCCACTTACTCATGCCTCAATTTCTTGACGTTCTTCCTCCTTGTGTCAGTCAGGTCTGCATCGAATGCTGATCTCTTGCTACGCTTTTGACCTGATAGAAGTAATAAAAAAATATATAATAATGAAAATATTTAAAATACAGTCAGTATAATTATGTTAAATAGCAAAGAAAAACTTATAATATCTATCATTATATGATACCCTTTCTCCTGAGGGAACATAAATATTCAGGAGACCAGGTGTCCTGAGGATACAGGACCTCCATCGCTGAGCTAATAACCTGCATGGTAGAGCATACTATTCAAAGTAAACATAATATTCTCGCTAGAGGTTCCTCGACGCTCGAAATGGTATAAGAGGAAACAAACAAAGAAAAAGGTTACACTCGGTAACATTTCTTTAGAACAGTTTAACCCTTAGATAAATCGACTCTTTATTAATGCTTATAAAATGCAGAGCATCAGAATATCGACTATTGCGCAGTTGATAGTAGGTATCGATCTGTGCGGACGTGTCGTAGCAGTAATTAATAAGGTACTTTTTTTTTCAAAAATCTCTATATTGTATATCCTGATCCGCTGTTTATACGCGTTAATAGAGAGTCGATTTATCAACGGTTTGCACTCAAAGGGTTAAGAATAATAATAATTAGTAAATAATGTGTGAAATATTCACTTTAATGATGTTTCTTTTTTTACAGGTAAGACTGTAAAATAATATGAGTTATTAAAACAAGTTAAAGAATAATATTGTTATAATCAAAATAAATCGTTTTTAACTGAGCAACTCAAATTTAGTTATTTCAATATACAAATTTAATATTTGAATCTATCAATATTATAAATATAAAATGATCTCTATTTCCTTACCCTGGTTTTGAGGCTTATCTTGCGGCTCATGAACAGATATCAATTTATTTCCTTTCCTCTTTCTCTTTGCTTCTCTCGCTTGGAAAAGTGCGACTTTCTCTATCTCCCTTTGAGCCCGTTCTTCCGGTGTTTCTCCCTTGTTCTTCTTCCTTCTTTGAGCACGCCCCTTCTTTTTTCCTTTAGGCAGCTCCTCCAATCTCAACCTCTCTAAAAATAAAAATTGTGAAATAATTCAAGCTGAAAATTTACTGATGCTGGTATACTAAAAAAATAATTACTCAAATAATTATAAGTTATCAATAAATTATATAGAAATGAAAAAGCCCTAGCCGGAGGCCAAAATATAGATTCTTGAATAGTAAAAATGTATCCACTTCATCAAAAATATCAGAGCTCTATTAAAAATTTCTAAAAGTATTTAGTAAATGTTTTGAGTAAATACTTTTTTACTAATTAAGAATTTATTTCGTATTATTATCTCTTCCAAAAAACATATACAACGTCTATTTGTATTTAAATGGAATAGAAACAAATACCGATGAATTTCCTCATATAATGCATTATAATTCTATTAATTGGAAACAATCATAACTAAATTGGTTGTTTATCGCTTAACATACATTCATATTCTCACTTACGGAAGTAAATTCGAGGCCCCAAAACACTGATTGAAGTAGACTCCAAAGCAGGGAAATGAAGTACCTGAGGAAAATAGAGGGAAAGACCAAGAGGGGCTGGATACGTAACAGGACTATACGGACTGCACTCAACCCCTCAATCAGCTAACTGAGAAAGCTTTGATGGTTTGGCCTGTATGCCAGAAATGGCAGGTAGGAGGGGGGAGGGGAAAGGTTTGGCCATGTAATGAGGATAGATGACTGCCTTTCAACGAAGAATGCTATAGAGGCTAAACCAACAGGGGAAAGCTGAGAGTGACTTGGGAAAATAACCACCAAATGAAAAGGTTAAACCTTAAAGGAAAAGGTATTGGGTGGGTGGAAGCCAGAAGAGTAGCCCATGACAGAGGCAGGTGGCGCTCCTTGAAATCTCTACACTGCAACGTAGAAGAGAATATAGAATGAAAATTCATATTATACAATGTTTTGCCAATTCTGTAATTACAATGAATATAAAGAACTTAGCAACAATTAATTCCCCTTGATAGCACTAGTACATCATGAAGAGAATATAGGACGCTATTCTAAAATATGGCAAGCAAAAAGTGGACAAAATTTCACAATACTCCTCATCGACCACATAATTTTAAGCTTCTTCACTCATTGCTAATATATAAAAAATAATGTTTGTTTATTCATTTAACGTCACTTTATGCTGCTATGGCTAATCGGACGATGCTACAGTGGGAGATCTAAATTTTGCCTATCCAGGTTTTTTAATAAGGATAAGGATTTTTAACGAGTTCCTGAAATCGTACAGGCTCGGGACCCCCGTTTAACGTCTCTTCCGAAGGACGGCGTAACTAAGGATTTTTTACTCCCTTAAAAAAATCCAAGGGTCACCTGCCGGGCTACGAACCCACGATCTTGGGCTTAGTAGTTTGTTACGCTAACCACTAGACCACAGGTGACCGTTAAAAAAAAAAATAATAAAACCATCTTACCATAGACAGAACTACTGTTCTACTAAACACAATAATTTTAGCATCCTTAAGGTAGAAAATAATTATGTTCAAGTCTTTAATGAGGTAGCATAATGAAAATTCAGAAGATAGTTCTAACGAATTGAAGAGAAAATGAAAAGGTTAAGGTCTTGCAATTGTTAAATGAGTAAAAAGTGTGAATTGAATGAAATAGTTAGATGAAATCTGCTAAAGTAACATTTTAAGATTCATGGGTTCGCTGCCGGTTCTAAATTAAAAAATTTAAATCTAATATTAATTAGAAATATATTATATCTGATCTAAATTATTTCTGTAAGTAATGATATCAATTATAAATCTAAATTAATTATTTCTGTGATTGGAAAAGCAAAAGTCGTTGCCTTGCCTGGTACGTGGCCTTATTTTTAAATGGCTGGAATTTTAAAGAAAGTAAAAAATCTTTATAATTTACTTTATTTTTATATGATATAGGATGGCCGAGATGGTTGAGGCGTCACCACGGAGAGATGAAATGCCCGGGTTCGAGTCCCTGTCCTGGCCATATCTTTTCTTTTCAAATAAAATATTAGAAAAATTATATCATAAAAATAAAATAAATTATAATAATATTAACGATTTAAAGTCAACATGACATCACATGTGGTCTAGTGGTTAGCGTAACAAACTACTAATACTAAGATCGCGGGTAGCCTGGCAGGTGGCCCTAGGATTTTTTTAAGGGAGTAAAAATCCTTAGTTACGCCGTCCTTCGGAAGGGACGTTAAACGGGGGTCCCGAGCCTGTACGATGTCAGGTACTCGTTAAAAATCCCTATCCTAATTAAACCTGGATAGGCAAAAGAGCTCCCGCTGTAGCATCGTCCGATTAGCCATAGAAGCAAAAAGTGACGATAAATGAACAAACAACAAAGTACAACTAGATCCAAAATAAAGTAATGTTCAATTAACATTCTCCCCGTGTATACATCGCAAATTGCGAGAACACGGAGATGTAGGATCAAGTGAAAGGAGGGGATATGGCTGGCCATGTAGCAAAGCCGAGATGGTTGAGGCGTCACCATGGAGAGGTGAAGGTCCCGGTCCTGGCCATATCTTTTCTTTTCAAATTAAATGTTTAAAAAATCTTTATTTTATTTGAAAAGAAAAGATATGACCAGGATAATTGAACATTGCTTTTATTTTTGGATCTTGTTGACTTACGTCATTAAATATTATTATAATTTATTTTATTGTTATATGATATAATTTCGGGACTTGAGCCCCGGTCCTGGTCATATCTTTTCTTTTCAAATAAAATATTTAAAAATTATACCACATAACAATAAAATAAAATAAATTATAAAAAATCTTTAGTTATACGGAGGGAACGTAAAAGGGTGGTCCCGAGCGTGTGCAGTGCCTGTTACTCGTAAAAGATTCTTATCCTAATTATACCTAGATGGATAAAGTTTAAGAAACCAACTGCAGCATCGTCGGATTAGCCATAGCAGCATAAAGTTACGTTAGGTGAAACAGACAATCTACTATATAACCCCCATCGAAGAAAGGTTACAGATATTTCAATTCTGCATGCATATTGAATAGATCAAAAATATAATGAGATTTGCCTAATAAGAATTAATTACAAGGTTGATTATTCTCTTATGATTTAACTAAAAGTACAAATTTCACCATGTTAATATATCAGCTCAGTCCAAAAGTTCATGAGCATTAGTATCATGTATGAGATCAGCGATGACTCATTACCAGATCAATAAGATTCCGAACCTGTTGAAACTTGTTATCGCTTGACTGCTGTATTCGTCAGTTTGTCACCAAATTTCGTAAAGATCAGACGCATATTAGTAACGATAAAAAATGAATATCGATAACGCATATAAACGTGCTGTTCCTTTGTATATAATTTTTTTTTCATTACATATAAACGCTGCAAAAAATTAATGAACTGAATTGGGAGCTTTTGCCGCACCCCGGATATTGCCCCAAGTGATTTTCAGTTATTTCTTATTCATATATTTTTTTTTACCTTTTTCTTCTTCTCTTTCCCTATGAGTCTGAAACCATTCTCTTTTCTCCTTTGATTCCCCTTTCAAAGATTTCTCGGCCTTAAGAGCTTCGTTTTCAGCTTTTTTTAACGTCTTTTCTGACCACTCTTCTTGCAGGACTCCCTTAATTTTTTCTTCCAATACTTCCACTTTAGCGCGGTATTTTTTTAAGATTTCTACAACAAAAAAAAAAAATCACAAATTTTTTTTATTAACATATATAGTAGAGCATTGACTATCTGAACAAATCAATGATTAGATAAATGTCAATTTCAGACCATATCAAAATATTGTGAATTAGAACGAAATGAAATAGGAAAAATCTCAAAAAGTATTTAAAATACTAGATAAAACAAAACTAATCAGTCAACGTTTTGCTAATTTGGTCATCGTCAGGAAATACAACAAAAGATCAATTTCAGCACATCTCACACTAACAATCCAAACAGGCTCATCAAATAGAAACTGCAACCTCACTCCAACAAGCAACTTAATGATGTGTATTTTCTTTTCGTGGTGAATCTCCTGATGATGCCAGAATTGGCATATATTCTATATTATATTCTAAAATCTGTTTAAGGCTTCAAATAAAGGTTTGCCCGTTTGAACCAAAATCTACTATGTTAATTAATTTAATATACATGGTGTCCCGAATTTAAATGGCAAAACTTCAGGAACTTATAGGGGACCGGAAAACTAAGACAAAAAGTCCTTTAGAGATTTGCTCGTTTCTGCTTGGTTTTAGAGAAAATCGCAAAAAAAGAAACAAAACAAAAATGTTACAGGTAGCGATTATCACATTTCAAAGTTCGTCAGGCTAGGGAGTGAGATATGTAAACACTTAATGTTATCCTTTACATTATTTTATTTGTTTGCATTTTGGCTTCCTTCTAGGATTATATTCCTAAATCAATCATCAGTCAGTTACTCAGATATTTTTGTGTGAACAGAGATAATCGCTACTCATACCATCTTCAAAAAGTTCAGAATTTATTACCAGATTATGTCTAGAGATTGAATTTTAGTAACTGGTTTCTTGAAAAAATCCGCGATTATAATTTATTTCCATTAAAAATTATATGGACCGATGAAGCTACCTTTACAAGAGGAGGAATTGTTAATCAAAGAAATTATCATGTATGGGCTCTTGAAAATCCCAGAGCTATTAGGGAGAATAGGTTTCAACATGAATTTGTTATTATCGTTTGGCTTGGAATTTGGAACGGATTACTGGTGGGACCATATTTTTTACCTGGAAGATTGAATGGTATCATATTTACACATTTTTTGGAGAACGACTTTTCTAATTATTTAGATGACATTCCCTTACAACAGCGGATTGAAATGTGGTTCCAACTCGATGGATGTCCAGCTCATTATAGCAGAGTTGCTGGAGCTTGGCTGGATATAAATTATCCACAACGATGGATTGGATGTGGAGGAGTAGTACCTTGGCCACCCAGATCACCTGATATGACACCCATGGATTTCTTCGTATTGGGAACCCTGAAGCAGAAAGTTTATTCGGCGTCAATCAACTCAAGAGAGCAATTAAGAGACCAAATCATAGATGCAGTGCACCAAATATCATCAGAACAATGTTTAGCTGCAATTTATCAAGTGAGTGCTAGATGTAATGCTTGCATTGGTGCAAGAGGACAACATTTTGAGCAATATTTACATTAAAAAGAACATAACATAAATATAAATGTAAATAAATAAGTATAAAAATGAAAACTTGTTTTGTTTCTTTTTTTTGCGATTTTCTCTAAAACTAAGCAAAAACGAGCAAATCTCTAAAGGACTTTTTGTCTTAGTTTTTCGGTCCCCTATAAGTTCCTGAAGTTTTGCCATTTAAATTCGGGACACCCTGTATAAGTTTTATAAACCAACTATGATAAGTTTTGAAATACGTTTTTAATACAAGTTTCAATAAAAATCAATTATGACTACGTAGTAAATTATCACTTATAGCGACCATGAAATGACCAAAAACAGAGATACACAACTAAGTATTGCATTAATAACAAATACAAAAATTTAAATACCTATTGCAAACCGTTTTGGGGTTATCAGAGATATAATATAAGATAATTTTCCACGCTTAGCAGCACTAAGGAGATAGCGAGAGAAGAGAACATGAAGGGATATAATTAAGTATTTTATTACTAATAATTAATTAAGATGCATATATAATTTATTACGTATTTTCATGATTACAATAATTTATCAAGAGCCTGAGAAAATGGTACGATTGCTCCAATAATCAACTATATGGATTGACAATTTCAAAATTTGAGTGGCCAAGATGATTGTCAATATTTAAACAGTTTATTTTGAAAACTCCATTTTATGTTATTTCTAGATATTTACATTCAAAATCAACACATTTGAAATATTGTTGACCAAATAAATAGCTAATAACAAATTTATACTGATTAAAAATATAAAATTATGTTAATTTTTAATAATATAAGATTCAGCTTTAATTATTATTTTTTTTTTAAATGGAGTTGTTACTTCAAAATCAACGGCTCATTTAGAATAAAGATAGCACTTAAAGAAGATAATAACTCTTTTAACATGTACAAATATGTGATCAATTATTAAATAGAGTACAAAAGGTATCTAAAACCATAATAATAAACTAGTAACATACCCTGAGGTATAAGACGCTGTTTTGGAGTCCCTCGGAACTTCTTTAGAATAAGCTTGATCAAGCTTCGCTCGCCCTGGCCTGCGAGGCTAACGGAGATACCTGCTCTGCCAGCTCTGGCTGTCCTTCCGACTCTGTGCACGTAATGTTCCAAGCTCACAGGCAAAACAAAGTTTATAACCTGTTTGAAAAATGAACAAATAAATTACAATTGTATCATAATTTAAAAAAAAAAATGGTACTTGTGATTTAGCAGGTCACCATGGACTATTATCCGCCATTGTTTATAATCTGACTATAATGATTCTGATACAGATACTACCTATGTAATAATTTATATCAATGGAAATTATCCGTCTATGTTAATGGATATTATCCGTCAGGGTATGGGACCAAGATGGTGACGGATTTGGGAAAAAGACGGATATGGGAGTGAGTCTCATATATATATATATATATATATATATATATATATATATATATATATATATATATATATATATATATATATATATATTGTTAAGAATTTTAATTTTATTACAAAATGTATTTATTATAAGAGCAAAACAAAACTGAGATCTTTAATCTCCGTGGGCCAATGATAATTACAGTTTGGGATTAGTTGTAACAATTTAAATTAAAACACAATTTCTATATAATAACCACTCACATTTATCTCATCCAATTGTCTTCAAACTTCTTCACCAATAACAGTGACGCCGAATGACACCGATGCTTCTCTTGACACTTGAAAACTGATCCTTACAGCAGACTCTCAATGGTAGAAAATGCTTGTAGAGATTCTACATCCAATCTTCAAGTTATGTAACTTAAGTCTTCACTCAGGGCGTTCTTGAAGAGAGTTCACAAACCTGGGAAGGTCTTCTCCTAAGGACCCCACGCTGCAGAATGCTTGAAAGATGGCGGGGAGCTTTGCCTTGTCCTTAGTGTGCAATGCCACTTGTATGATTTGAAAATCAGTTACAGATATATATAAATATTGTGTTTAATAAGCAATCAGTATATTAAATTTTTAAATAAGCTTTATTAAAATTTAGAATAATTTTTATTTACTTATAAATTCACGGCCACTTAATATTGGTCCGCCATTGATACGTCAAATATCGATAATAACTTTGATATATTTTGAACCTCAATATTCGCCTGTCTTATAAAAAAAAAAAATAATAAAAAAAAAATGTTTATTTTCCGGATTCTTTATGAATTATTAAATTTACATTAATTTTTGGTTTTATATATAATAATTATTAGTTTTATTAGATTTAGTAGCAGGTATGAACAAATTTAAACAACGATTTTATTGCGATTTAGTCATTTTGTAATCCTATAAAGTTCCTTAAATTCCAACCGGCGTTGAAAATCAACATTTCTCCTTCACCTTTCCTCGCAGGTAGTTTCGGATGTCTGCAGGTCTTTTCCAACATTTTATCCCAATATAATATTTACTGGCTGTTTGCTTGGTTTTTCTTTGTAAATTATTTCTCTTAGCTTTATCCTTTCTTTCTTTATTTATCTTTTCGGAATGGTCAAAATTTTCTTCCACCTCATGATTAATAATATTTATTTGGCCTTCATCAGAAAATACTTCGGCATCATAAATATCACTGTCTAAATACTTATTTTTCACGGTAGTATTGGGCTCATCAATATTATCTTCATTTGCTTTGTTTGGTTTATCAATTCTCCAAACATCAACTGCATCATAACAATTGTCATTGGTAGCTTTCTTATCACCATCATCAAATTCATAATCACACACAGGTTGGTTTTTTATCAAACTCTTCTCCAAATTACTTTTAAGTTCATCCTCTGATGAAAAATCATTAAATTCCATTTTCTCATTAAAACACTGGTTATCTCTTGTTTCATCTTCAATTACAATTTTTTTAATTGCTGAATTATCATCATCATCTTCATCATTTGAAAAAGTTAGTTTGGATTTCTTCTTCTCTTTAATATTTGTTTCCTCATCAATTTCTTCTTCATCATTGGCAAAAAGTTCATTTGCATTTTTATTAATATCATCGATAGAGTAAGCTTCTTCTTCATTAATTTCAAAAGGAATAATAACATTTTCCATATTTTCTATATTCGTATCAAGTTGAGCAAAACATAATTCATTTTGTTGATCCACAGTATTTGTTAACTTTGTAACCTTCTCTTCTTTGTGACTCGTTAATCTAACATCCAAATTCGAAATCCCGTCGTCAAATACTTGTTTAATTGAATTAATTATTTCTGTTTTTAACCCAGAAATTTCTGTTCTAAGCATTTCCTGACCTTTATCCATTTTCTTATTATTCTCTTCTCTCATGTTATCCATTTTCTTATTATTCTCTTTCATCATTTTATATAACTCAAACATCATGCTTGCTCCAGACGTTTCTACCGCGCTTTCTTTGCCGGCCGCGTGTTGCCCGTTTCCGGCGAATTCCTGACCGCTTCTTAATTCTATGACGCTTTGACTTCCGACGGCGGTCTGTGATTCCCTGACAATTGTTGACTCATTTTCCACTACTTTATGGCACTCTTCTAACATTTTAATTTGACTATTATTCTCCCCTATACTTTCACTCCCATCACCATTTTCAGACATCTTGAATTTAAATTAATACTTTAGACAATAATTAGTTAATCAATAGAGTATAATTAATAAAACCTTTATTTTTATTATTTTTACCGGTTCTACTGTTATTAATAAGTGAATCTTATTCGGATTTATACACGAAACTTAAGTTATAGGTTACGTTGCCGCTGACGCAATTTTATATGTAAAAAAATGTTTCTTTACTTATTAATTCTGATTATTATCCCTAATTATCATTGCCTATACGTTGGGCGCCAAATGTTAAGAATTTTAATTTTATTACAAAATGTATTTATTATAAGAGCAAAACAAAACTGAGATCGTTAATCTCCGTGGGCCAATGATAATTACAGTTTGGGATTAGTTGTAACAATTTAAATTAAAACACAATTTCTATATAATAACCACTCACATTTATCTCATCCAATTGTCTTCAAACTTCTTCACCAATAACAGTGACACCGAATGACACCGATGCTTCTCTTGACACTTGAAAACTGATCCTTACAGCAGACTCTCAATGGTAGAAAATGCTTGTAGAGATTCTACCTTCAGGACATCCAATCTTCAAGTCATGTAACTTAAGTCTTCACTCAGGGCGTTCTTGAAGAGAGTTCACAAACCTGGGAAGGTCTTCTCCTAAGGACCCCACGCTGCAGAATGCTTGAAAGATGGCGGGAGCTTTGCCTTGTCCTTAGTGTGCAATGCCATTTGTATGATTTGAAAATCAGTTACAGATATATATAAAAATTGTGTTTAATAAGCAATCAGTATATTAAATTTTTAAATACGCTTTATTAAAATTTAGAATAATTTTTATTTACTTATAAATTCACGGCCACTTAATATTGGTCCGCCATTGATACGCCAAATATCGATAATAACTTTGATATATTTTGAACCTCAACATTATATATATATATATATATATATATATATATATATATATATATATATATATATACACATACACATATAAATTGAACAATATATTTCAATCATTTGACATTATATATGTACTCATAACTTATTTACGTACTAAGCTATTCATATATTATGTAGTACAAATATTTTTTTAAAATAATAATTACGTACATCGATGGCTAGAATGTCCAATTTTTCCCTCATGAGAAATTAATATCGATTTAAATGTGGAGATTAGCTCTTTCCTCGTGCACAAACGTAGTATGCCCCTTCTTAATAATCATTAAATGGTTATATAGAAGAGACACACTCTAGGGGTCCCCCGCACGTTTTATTTCATTAACTATTGTCCGAGGAATAACATAGAATTTTGCTATGATTGAAGCACTTTCACCTTTTCGTAAACGTTTTACAATTTCAAACATAGTAGCGAGATCTAAACTCTTCCTTTGTCTTTTTTTCCGACATTATTATACGTACTTTTAAGAAAACGACATAAGATAATTAATTTCTGAGGAAAATTAGGCCAGGAAGCGCTAGGTTTTGAGTAAACAACAGATTCTAGGAAACAAAGTTGTCAAGACACAATGATTGATTCATAGCCGGCGTCTATTACTTTAGCAACCAAACAATATATATATACGTCTTTCTTTTTTCTTTTCTCAAACTGAGGTGACGGTTAACAGAGAGTGACGGATAATTGAGGTTTTACTGTACTAATTCTAGAGCCCCTAGCGACGTTCAAATATAAATGTTTTCCCGACAATTTAGACCAAAACATCTCCATTTTCATCCTTGTCAAAATCCATTTGATGACCTTTTTCACATAATTTGATCTTTTGAATTATTCCGACCTTATGGAAGTATTTCACAGCTTCTTCTTTCGAAGACGGCAATTCCCAAAATGTTATCATTTTCCAAAATATATTAATTTTAAATAGACAAAAACAATATTAATAAGACAAAAATGACAAATTAAATTTATTACACAATAAACAAAATTAACAAGACAAAAACACTAAAATACAATCAGGAATCAATTTGATAACGCACATACAAATAACTCAAATGAGACGAGAGATAAGAAGAGATTACACGAGATAAGGTGATGGGTTTCATGGCGACCTGCTAAATAAGAAGTACCAAAAAAACTATAGAGGTAAGTAAATGATAATTCATTTAATATAAAATACCTATTTATAGTTAAAATACAATGAAACTTATCTTATAAAAGTAGTAAATGGTTTTACAAATACATAAATGGGACAATAACCCTTACCGTAGCAACTCCAGTAATATCGAGACCTCTGGCCGCGAGGTCAGTAGCAACTAGCACATCGAGCTCCTCCGCTCGGAACTTCCTCAAAGCTTCTAACCGCTGGGGCTGCGTCATATCACCATGAAGTTCCCCGGCCTTCAATTTTAAAATAAGTTATATTAATACTGTTTACATATTTTGTTAAAAAAAAAAAAAACCTATACCGCTACAACCCATTAAAGGTCTTGGGTTCAGTACAGGTTAGAGACTGTACTGTTTTTAGAACGTTTGTGCAGGTAGGTTTGCCTTATATCAAGAATTCCAAATCTTTTTTGTAACACTGTTCAAAATCAGCCTTCCACACCTCCCTTGCACAATAAATTGTATGGTCAATATAAAAAAACAAAAAAAAACAAGCATTACATTGAAAACAAAACATTTATTTTTACTGTTACAAGATACAACATTAAAAGTTTCAATTTAAAATTTAAAAAATACTAGCAAGAGAAAAGCAACTTATATTAAGTGAGAATTTTCTGTATTTTTAGCTCGTTCTTTGCCTCTCCTCCTCCTGGATTAACTTCACACCCTCCAAGTTGGGAACCACTGCACTAGATCATTCTGAACCGCAAGGTTTTTCCCTGATTAACGGTACCGCTTTATTGGGGCTTGGTGTGCCAGCCAGGAGGGACTGTAGATCCCACAGGGTTCATTCGTGACAGTTAACATATTAAATAATATATCTGGCACAGTTGAATTTGAACACGGGACCCTCAGCACGGCAAGTCAGCACTCAACTGCTGAGCCACCCTGCTCTCTATAAATTTTGTTCTCCAAATTTATTTACGTTTTTTTTTTTTATAAATATCTTTCTGCATACTTATTTATGTTATTATTATCATTATTATAATGGTGCTACAACTTGCAAGCGAGTCCTGGCCTGGTCCAATCCCCAATCCCCAGCCTCTTCTATCGCTGTCTGTTGTCATCCGCTGTCAACTCCAGCTTTCTTAGCGCCATTCTCTACACAATCTGTCCATCTTGGCCTACCGACCCCTCGACGTCCCTGTAACTTTCTTGTCAACGCCACCCTTGGAGTGGCACATATTTGCATCCTAGCGACGTGACCTGCCCACCAAAGCCAATTTAATTTTATCACTGAAGTATTATCTATATCGTTGAGCATGTTATAAATCTCTTCATTTGATCTCTGTCGCTACTATATGTGTATATAAATACAATTACAAATTTATATTAGTAAAATCCATTTATTCATTTTGATACATTAGTATACTTGATCGTATTTAATAATTATTTATACAATCGTTCTCAGCAAATACCTCTCCGCTAGGTGAAAATCCATCAAATTTTAGAATGGTTTTACAAAATATATGTTTATAATTAATAATTTATTGGTACAATATAATAAATAAAGCCCAATAATATTACCTTAACACCGAGAAGACCAAGCAAGATGTGCAGCCGATGAGCCTGCTTTCTGGTTTGGACGAAGACCATAGTGTTTTCCCTAAAAGTTCTGCAGACGAGGGCAGCCAAAATAGCCTCACGATCTCCTTCATTTCTTATTCTTTATAACAATACAAGAATATATATATAAATACACAATCATATGGTTAGTGATGAGTAAAATTATAATAAAAATAAATAAATTGATAAGCATGACTACTCACTGAAATATTATGTAATATAAAGAAATACATTATTAGATCTTTACATAAACATGAAATACAACAAAAAATTTCTATATAGTAAATTTTGTTTTTTGGGGATGACCAAAAAATCTCCGAATATTGCCCAATGGAAAGGAGGAAGACCAAAAAAAAGATGGTTGCGGGATGTGGAGGAGAGCATGGCAGCAAGGGGTCTTACGGGAGGAAACTAGCTGAATCGAGATCTGTGCCGAGACATTTAGATAAATAGATAGAATAATTTGTTTGAGAAATAATTGTAAAAAAAAAAAAAGCCACTTAAAAGAAAATGTGAAAACTTTTGAACGTAGAACTTTTGAAGACTATACTTTCATAATAAGCATTACTCTATCTGAATGTTGGTTTCCTGCACTGATTATCAATGATTCAAAATAAATCTGTTCTAGTTAAAAAAGATTTAAGTTTTAAAGAAGAAAAAAATGCCACTTACCTAACAAATTCTTGTTTGAGAGCATTGCTAGTATCTACTCCCAATTTGATAGGCCTGTTGAGACAAACAGTAGCCAGCTCTTCGACGCCTAAAGGAAAAAATTAATAATTTTTGTATTAGAACAAAATGGGAAACTAATAACAAATCATTATAAAAAAAAAATTATTAAAATTACCATCTGTCATAGTGGCGGAAAACAAGAGGCACTGCCTTGTTCGGGAACAACACCGCATAATTTCTTTCATCTGCTCTTTGAAGTTTTCATCCAACATTCTATCAGAAAAAAAAACATTATCTCTTAATTAAGCAATAATAAGTGTTTTATCCTACTAATATTATAAATGCGAAAGTTTGTATGTTTGTCGCTCTTTCACGCAAAAACTACTGAACGAATTTGGACGAAACTTTACAGTAATATAGGTTATATGTGGAGAATCCATTATAGTACATAATTAAAGGCAAATCACATGATAATAGTTGTTAAAATAACAGAAAGAACATGAGTGAAACTATTTGTTTTGATATCCTACTAATATTACAAATGCGAATTTTTGTTACCCATTCACGCAAAAACTACTGAATGGATTTGGATGAAACTTATTGAGTAAAATAGGTTATACATCATGGGCTACAGCAAGGGCAGATTTATGTGGGGGCACGTGGGCATGTGCCCCCCCTTTATGGCACATAATTAAAGGCAAATCAGGAACTTAGCATCTTGAAATTTGTAGATAGGTTCTTTATATAGTTTAAGAAAGAAATTTAGATGATTCCACCCCAAAGGTTTCCCCTTTAATATAATAGGGGTTCAAAGGTTGTATAGAATCCGTCAGTTTTGAAGTTAGACATCTGAAATTTTGGATGTACGAATAACTTATATTTTGAAAAAATGATTATATTATTTATTTAAAATGATCTTTCACGAAACTTTATGCGGCAGACCAAATTCCATGCGAGCGAAGCCGCGGGCATAAACTAGTAAATGCATAAATACATAAATAATATAAAGGAAAGGAAAATATATTTTTGTTACCATCATGAAAAATACCTGAGATTTAAAAATATCTGAGCAACATCAAAGCGAAAATCTGTACAACTGAGAACATTGGGTGTCTTATTTATAAATAGAAAATCAAGTTAAAATTTAACAAAACCTAAGAGTATAAAAGTTTGCAGATATACCACTTCGACATTGCAAAATATTAAAATTAAAACTAACCTGTCGGCTTCATCAATTATAAGTACTTCAACATTGTCCAGAGAAAAACCGGGCGTGTTCTTTAAATGGTCGATTAACCTTCCAGGAGTAGCAATGACAATGTCTGGTGACTTGCGTAACACAGCTTCCTAAAAAAGAAAATTTTATTATAATGATTATACAATAATAGAAACCAATAATATTTAAAAAATCTAATTAATTAATTTTGAGTAAATACCTGTGCTTTGACGTCCAAACCTCCGACTGCTAGGGCAATGTCTATACGAGTGAACTGTGCCAGCTGCTTTGTCACCTGATACACTTGCACGCCCAGCTCACGAGTCGGAACCAAACAAAGCACCCTGAATAAAAAAAAAAATCTTAGTAATTGTTATCGTCATGATAACATTTCAAACAAAAAGTGTGTAGCTATTTTTTTTTTCACTTATTGTCTAACTTTTTCATCTTTTTTTAACAAATTGGGACAGAGCCAAGATAAGGGACACCAAACTGTTTATAAAAAATCCTAATGATAAACTTTCTGAGAAAATTCAGAAAGAAGCCACTTGTATGTCGAGAACCGACCCCAAGAGTATGCTAGAAGTTATTAATGGACACTGCAAACTCAGGAAACACATGCACCATCTAGGCTTCAAAGACAAACCACGGTGCAGATGGTGCATGGAGGAGGATGAAACCCCTTGGCACCTCCTCTTTAAGTGTAATGCGCTGTCAGAAGAGGACATTTGACCTTGGTACTGGAGGACAGGAAGAACAACTTCAAGAACTGAGATTTAAGTATTAACTAAAATATCTCAGAAACCTAGACCTATGATAGGAATTTAAGGACTCGAGCACAATGGGCCTCTTTACGGCCTCTCTTTATTATGGGCTGAGGAACATGGCAGAAGAAGAGTCAGCTACCATTTATTATTATTTGCATCTTTTAGAGTTTTCTTTTAAATAATCATCCATTGAACATTTAAGTTTTATAACAAATAAGTTGCTCTGGGTACCAGTAAAAAAAAAAAAAAAAATGCAGTAAGTAAAACTTCTTATTAACACATGCATCTTCGCCTGATATGTTCCTGTCATGGGTTGTAAGTATTATATGTTTTGATTTTTTAATCGAGAAACTTTATAAAGGAAACTTATCATATATAACCTTATAATATATATATATATATATATATATATTAGGTGTAACTTTGTTTGTTCGATGAAACAAGGAGTAAACTTATCAACCATGTGACGCAGAAGGACAGTTGGCCAATCAGTTTTAAGGACTTATATTGGAAGTATTTTCAGCAATTCAAGGTGTTTGCTAAAGCAGTGTGGTTAATCATCACTACACGAAATCAATATTATAGGTGAATAAGAATTTTAGTTTTGTTTTCAATTACTTTGTTGTAATTTTGTGTTTTTTTCCTATTTTTTTTTCTAATATGGAATTTTTTTTTCGTGCAAGTGTTTTTGGTTCAACTGGCTTTAAATTTACTATGATCAATATTTTTATGTTTCAGTTTTGTTTTTAATGATGTATTTTCAATTTAGCGTCTAGTTTTATATATAAATAATACAAAAAAATGTAAATGATAGAAAAAAAAACAACATGAAAGTACAATTGTATATAATGTACTATAAATGTACGGAACATGCTGAACAATAAATGTCCTTCACCTAGGGCTACTGCGTGAAGGGAAAAATAAAAAAATACTATATATATATATATATATATATATATATATATATATATATATATATATATATATATATATATATATAAGTTATACATAATATATTTATAACTTTATAAACTTATTATAAAGAAAATAAGTAACTATTTCATTTTAATAAAATAAGGAATGAGCATTCATAAAAGTTAAGCAAAACAATGATTTGTCTAATAACCTGGTGACGGATGCAGCTCCGGTTGGCTTATAGACAAGCCTTTCCAGCGTCGGGATCATGAAGGCTCCAGTTTTACCAGTACCAGTCGGTGCACAGCCACATATATCTCGACCCTCCAGTGCCACTGGGATCGCTTGAGACTGTATAGGCGTAGGGTGAACGAATTTCATAGACTGGATGGCCTAAAATACAATAGGAAAAGTTAGTAAAATTAAAAAAAAAAAATTATAGTTCAATACAATGTTAATGAATCATTGTTGAACGTATAAAATTAATAAATAAATAAATAACCTTAAGAATAGGCCTAGAGAGGTTCATCTCATAAAATGACAAAGATTCATCGCATGGAGGTGCTTCTTCAAATTTAACTTTCTCTTTGTCATCCTCTGATTCGCTTTCTTCATCTTTAATTTCAATACCAGCTTTTTTCATTCTCTTCAACTTCTTTTTTCCTATCTTTTTCGTCTTTTCTTTCAAAGTATCTGAAATAAAAAAAAAAAAGTACGATAGATAATTGACATATTTGATTACATACGTTCAAGAAATCAAGAAAATAAGATTTAGACAAGTAGAATTAAATAATTCTAACGATATATGCCTCCCAACATATCCTAGAAAAATCAAAACTATTATATTATGCAATCTGGATACAATACTTATAATAATTTATTATTTTAATAAATAACATTAAATGATGCTAAAATAATCTAATAGTGTAGAAGGTATCGGAGATCTACCTATGGTGTAGTGATGAGCACAACAATATAATATCAACCAGTGATATTATATAAAGTCATGTACATAATATATCAACATAATTAAAGCAACTATTTAAGTATAAAATATCTGCAGCCCTGACGAATAAGTGACTAAGTGAACCACAATATGCATGAAATGGAGTTATTGCTTATGTTATAGCAACATTTCAAACCAAAGACTGTGAGAATGACACAATTCCGATTCCCTCGGTAAAATGAATTTTGGACAGAATCGTACTTAAACACTTATTCACCACAGTACATATATACATGATGTATATGTAGTGAGGTCCATAAGTTTCCGGCCTGTCCTGCTTACCTTCCTTCAAACATGCCGGGACCTGCACGCCTATGCAGGTCCAAAAGTCTGCTCATTCATTATCCATCACACGCACTTCCTCAGTCCTGTCCGTCAATGTCCAGCCTTGAAGGAAACTCCCCATTTTTACAATGTTCAAACTCGAGTACCGTGGGGTTATTAAATTCTTTTGTAAAGAGGATCTTACTCCTGCGCAAATTAAAGAACACTTGGATTGTGTATACGGGCAGTCCTCCGCCTCGTATTCCCCAGTGAAAGAATGGGCAAAATTATTTAAGATAGGGAGAGAACGTCTAGAAGATGACCTGCGTCCTGGTTGCCCATTGGAAGCTTTCACTTCTGAAACAATCCAACTTGTGGAATCTGAATTGCTGTCTGACCGGCGACTAAAAATCTATATAGCAGCGAGGTTGGGGCTTTCAAAAACAAGTGTTTTGAGGATCATCAAAGAACATTTGCATATGAACAAGATTAGTGCAAGATGGGTTCCAAAAATTCTTTCAGCTGCTCAAAAACAGGAACGAGTTCACTGCTGCAATGAATTTTTACACGAGTATAATGCCGACCCAAAGAGCTCCAAGCAGCAGTGGAAGAACATTTTTTTTAACAATGAAGAAAATTATTTTTCTTATGGTATAGAAATGTTGCCAAAGCGTTTGTTGTATTAAGTGTGTTGAACTTGGAGGAGAATACATCGAAAAACAGTAAGACCAGTTTTTTCTTTCACCTTTCCTTCTATCCCAGGCCGCAAACTTTTGGACCTTACTACATATATTTACAGATACATTGGCAAACTAAACCAACCGTGTACAAGCTCATCAGCTGAGAGTTCAGATTCTGCGGAGTCATTCTCGAGGTCACCGTTCTCTTCCGCATCATCTTCTTCATTTTCATTTGCCTACAAAAAAAAATAAATTAAAATTTGAACAAGTTGGATAAGAAGGGAGGAAAAAAAGGAAGTGGAGCACCTTCAGAAAAGATTCAAATATCATTGAAGAGGATTGGGATGAAAATAAGCAGTGGGCAAAGTAAACATAACTAAGTTAGCATACTTACATAAATAAGCACAAAGTTAACTTACATTTAACTTTGGTTCTAAAATTGTTAGCTTTTCAACTGTACATTATATACTCTCAGGTTATTATTCTTATTATTTCAATCTAAAAACATTTTTCTCCTCTAGTTTATAGTTAAACTATTTCATAGTTGATATTTTGATTTTTATTACTACTGAGAATGAGAGTGCTAATTATTTAAAATAAAACAAAATTAAAAGTTCTTAAGAGAAAGTAATTCTGGAACATCAGCATTTAAGCCAAGTCATTGAAAATGAAGACAATCGAATATTGTCTATTATTTAAACCGACTCGGGCAAAATGCAGAGCTATATCGAATATGTCAGCTTACTCAGACGTGATGCAGCTTACTCATAAGATACTTCTATTAGGGTATATTGAGGGGAAAAAGGAAACATGGGCATCCACGACTTGGATAGGCAGAGGATGTCAAGGGGGATTCAGGAAGCATTTTCGAATCCAGAGCTTGGAGGACCTTGGCACAGGACAGAAAAGAGTGGAGGCGGCAATTTGATGCGGCCTAGACCCTCACTGGGTTGTAGAGCCTGTCTTGATTGATTTATTAAACAAAATTTATTAAATTTTTATCCAAATAAACAATTTCCAAACAAGACTGATTGTGAATAATTATTTCTATATTATGTAATAAAATGAAATACTAACGTCATTTTTTAAGGATTCTCTAGCATTTTTGATCTTCTCATCTGTTTTATTCTTCGCTTTCCTCTTCACGTATTTGTAGAGGTCGTCCCATGGATCTTTGTTATATTCGTTCAACGAAGAAACAAATTCAAACCCTTCATGAAAGTCCTTATTCTTCCTCTTTTTTCTAGCCTTAGGTTGCAACTAAAAATAAAAATAATAAAACTAATTATTGCAAATAACGGTAGCCTTGATTTGTGCATTGGATACTAAAGATCAATAAAATATAAATATTGTGATTAAGTGTATGTTTTATACACACAGGCTTATTTAGGACAAACATATCGTCCTAAGAAGTAAGATAAATATTGAATTTAAACTAGATAATTTTAAATTAGAAGTGTAATATTTTTATGTATTGAATTAACCAAATATTCAACCGTTAATTAATAAAATATTCTTCACCACCACTAGAAACAAACATCTTGATGAAACTGTTACAATATTTCAGTAATAGGAAAATAATTTTGGTACAACTCCATAATACTGACAACTTATCAGTTCAAGGTGACGAACTTGTGCGGTCAACCAGAATTTTTGGCTACTAAGTGCTTCATATTTAACTTTAAAATTCCTGTTCATTTTTACCATAAAAACTGTAACTGCTTTTGTTTTTTGGTCATTTTATTTCATTTTACTGTGCCTAAACCAGTAATAATTTAAATTATGGTTATGGCACTCAACCTCAACTGGATCCTTTATGATTTGCTTATTTCTTAAAGGATCGTAACAAGCAAGTATCAACAAAAATGACCATTAAAAACCGTTTACTTTAAAGCAGTAATAATTTTTATAACTTGAATTAATAAAAAGCTGTTAGCATGAATTCTTCAAGACAATACTATTCGAATCATTTTAACTGTAATAGAACTTTTGCTATGAACAATTTTTTGTTTTTGTCATTTTATTTTTATGAGTATCAGTTCCGCAGACTGTTGCGTCGAGTTGAGTCAAAAGTTTCAACTTTTCATTCTTTTTTAATACATAGAGAATAAAAATGATACTGGGTTTTAGCATGAAAAAAAAGAGTGTAATTATGGGAAATTTCTATTAATCGGGAATCGTTTCATCAAGAAATAAACGTTTCAAATAACATTTTGAACTACAGATGATAACTATTTGTTGAAACATTCATTTCTTGATTAAGAGATTACCGAAGTATACACATTTCCCATAATTGCAGTCTCTTTTCCACACAAAAGCTCATGATAACTTGTAATTTTAGAAAATATTAAAAGAGAAACGAATGAAAAGTTTAAACTTGTTGTTACTCAACTATAAGCAACAACCTGTGGAATAATTACCAGATAAACAAAACAATAATCCAGGTTGATCATTATACTGAAATTAATACAGCATGAATAAAATATAAAACCAATGCTAAATGCTGTTTGAAATACAAATGCAAATAGTATATATTTAAATGGAGTAGAATTTATTTTTCATTTAACCATAAAAAAAATTATCAATCCTTATAAGAGGGACTAAACAAAACTAAAGTACACCTTTTATGAGGCATTTGTAAACTACAACTGAAAAATTCAAATACTTTGATCAACCAAAAGGTAAAGAAACTGTATATATAATATTATTTATTTCTGTGAAACCTTAAAAAGATATGAACTCCAGTGAATGCAGAGGAAAATAAAATGTAACTTAATGTAAGAAAATGTGAGGGAAAATATAAATCAAAATCTCACCTCCTCTTCTTCTTCTGATGATTCTGAATAATCTGGCACTTCATCTTCATCATCAATTGTTTTTATTAAATCTTCAACTGTCATGATTATAGGAAATTATAGACACATTTCTTTCATAAGCAATTCAAAACAAGACCATGCTCTCCAACCTTTCCAAAGAGCTACCACGTGTTTCATTCCAACTTCGCATAAACTTGAAACAAAGGTATTGGCTCCATCCCCATTTGAACCTCCAAAGTGGGGAAAAAACTTAATTTTGAAAGTAACAATTTTTATTTTAACTGCGGTTTATAATCCATTATATAGTATAAGTAATTCCATCGAAATCTATATTATTGATAACGGCATTAAAAATTGAGCTACGTCATTATCAACAACATTAATAAAACAAATTAGAACGTTAGGTGGAATTCTACTCACTCACATCGGGCCCTCCCCCGGCAGCCCTTAAGATGGTTTACATCTTAGGTCGAAACGTTGCCAAGTAAAAAAAGTAAAAAGAGACCTTACATAAATGTTAAGACCGAGGAAAAATTCCAACGAAAAGACATTAAGTCTCCAAACTAAAACAGAAATAGAAAATATCTGTCCAATATTTCGCCCATTCAGGCATCCTCAGGGTAGAAAGAGAATAACAGCAAAACTAAACATGAATAATGCACCCTAGAAACATCTCACCACCTCGAAGGCTCAAATGCAACTAATGAATCTAAAGGAAGGATACTCGACCCCAGCTGGTTAAAGTTAGATAAAAACAGCTGATAGATACTTCAGAAATTCGAAATTCAATATACACTCACCAAATTTCAAAAACCACCACAGGAAAAATAAATAATAGCAAACATCGCAAAACTTAAGACGAAAGACCATATGAAAAAAAGAAAGTAAAATAGCAATTTTCGTTGGAATTTTTCAACGGTCTTAACATTTATGTAAGGTCTCTTTTTTACTTTTCAATATTAATATGTTTTGTGGAGTAGCCGTAGGTCCACCGGTTTCTTGATAATGATAATTTTTTTTTTCTTGCAATTTTACTTCCTTTTTTTCATATGGCTTTTCGTCTTAAGTTTTGTGATGTTTGCTATTATTTATTTTTCCTGTGGTGGTTTTTGAAATTTGGTGAGTGTATATTGAATTTCGAATTTCTGAAGTATCTATCAGCTGTTTTTATCTAACTTTAACCAGCTGAGGTCGAGTATCTTTCCTTTAGATTCATTAGTTGCATTTGAGCCTTCCAGGTGGTGGGATGTTTCTTGTGTGCATTATTCATGTTTTCTTTTGCTGTTATTCTCTTTCTACCCTGAGGATGCCTGAATGGGCGAAATATTGGACAGATAATTTCTATTTCTGTTTTAGTTTGGAGACTTAAGGCTTTTCGTTGGAATTTTTCTATGGTCTTAAAAAAAAAATATATATATATATTATTAAGAATTTATATATATTGCCAATTAATTATTCGTTGGCCACACGTTGGGCGCCAAATGTTAAGAATTTATATGTGGAGAGTTAATTAAAAATTTATTTTAATTCTATCTTTATTTTATTACAGAAAATTGAAATTATAACAGTTTATTAATCTAAATATATTTTATTGACATGAAATCTTTATCTCCGTGGGTCAAATGACAATTATTTTAAATTCGGGATAAATAAAAAGATTTTTAAATAATAAAAACAATTTTTACAGTACAATGACTCAAATAAACACCTACATATATCATCCAATATCAGTCCTGAAACTCCGTCACAAAACAGTCCCTGAATCACAATACAATACACTTCTTCTTGACAACTTGAAGATACTTGCACCCAGGCTGCATTAGTAGAGTAGAATAACTTGGAGGTCCTTTTACGCAGGCTTCCACTGATAGAGGTCCTGTCTCATGGAAGCCTCGTCGCAGAGACAGATGTTTGGAGGTCCTATCTTCAGGACGCCCAATCGCCAAGTGGAGAAATATGGAGATGCGGCCTCTGGCACCTCCACACGTACAGTGCGATGAAATATCGCGGGAGATATATATATATATATATGCATATACTTATATTGTTGTTGTACTGCAATTTAAAATATCTGATGTAATAAGACACAAGCCGTTAATAATATCATTTCATTGTATTTGATTATTATAACCAAGAAGAAGTGCGTTATTACTAAAACAATTTATTGAACAACTTTTCTTATGTTATGATGTAACACGGCCATACAATTTTTTTCTTTAGAGATTCATTGTCAATTGACTACTTAAAATTATTACCTCTAGGAATACTAAAATTTAAAAAAAAATAAAAAGTAATATTAACTTAAAATGCTATTAAAAAAGAAAAAAAAGATAGTTAATACAAATAAATGATTTTAAAAAGAATATTTTTTATGAATAACAATATTTCATAAAATTATTTGTTTATTATCAATCATAAAAAGTATATTTCACAAAAATTACATCACATATTAAACATTTAAAAAAGTTGGTTTATCAAAAGAAGAAGATATAAAGAGGCCAAGATGTAGCAGAGAGGCCAACCAGGCTGTCCAGATCACTCTACACCGCCCCTGGACCTCAGGTAGTTTGCTACAGATCTACGGTTTTTAGCATTAGCCCAGGCTAAGGCAGTCCATCCATTATCAGCCTTGGCATTGATATCGACACCGCGACCAACGAACAGCTCCACCACTGCCAAGTGGCCACGATTAGATGCGATCATTAGCGGTGTGTAGCCTTCAACTGTCCTAAGTCCTGGGTCGGCGCCGGCATCGAGTAGCGCCGTCACTGTGGCAGTGTGCCCATAACATGCTGCGAGGTATAAGGCAGTCTGCTGACTCTTATCCTTCATATCTACCGCCGCCCCGGCTTCGAGCAGCCCCGTAACCACGGAGGTGTGCCCATAACGTGCTGCGAGGTATAAGGCAGTGTGCTGGTCCTCATCCTTCATATCCACCGCTACCCCGGCCTCGAGCAGCGCCAACACCACGGCAGTGTGCCCTTTAGCTGCTGCCAGGTGTAAGGCGGTCTTCTGGTCCTTACCCTTCATATCCACAGCCACCCCGGCATCGAGCAGCGCCCTAACTACCTCGACGTGTCCACTGTGAGCCTCCTGATGTAATATCCCATCGCCATCACTGTCCCCCACAGCCATGTCAGTTGCTTCCTCTATAAGACACCTCAGAACTTCTGGGTTATTATTCACAGCTGCAACGAAGAAAGGACTATCGCCATTGTTATCTTGCTCGCACAACTTAGCGCCAGCGATCAACAGAGAGGTCACTGACCCAATACAGCCACCTTCAGCGGCATAGTGAAGCGCAGTCCTACCTTCTTCGTTCTTTATATCGGGATCAGCTCGGTTTTGTAATAACAAAGTTACAATGTCTGCTTTGCTATTTCTCGAAGCTAACATCAACGGAGTGCTTCCGGTGTTATCCTGGCTGTCCACAGGCACACCCATCCTGAGGAGCATTCTGGCGACCAAAGGATTACTAGCGACATGCAATGGCGTGAGACCGCTCTGATTTTTTACGTTTGCAGGTACTTTCCTGTCTTTCAATATTTTGAGGATTTCGACATTTCCTGAGCTAGCTATGGAATGGACTATACTGTCACCATCTTCCAACTTGACATCTGACAGAACACTGAAATCCGCTCCTTTTTTCATTAACAACTTAATACCCTCGATATTGGCCGCTCTAATGGCTTGAAATAATGGAGTTTCCCCGAGTTGGTTTTTTTCATCCAAGTCAGTTCCTTGTTCTAGTATTGCTTCCATAGCTTCGTTGAATCCCCCAGCAGCAGCAACATGGAGATAGGTGTCTCCTCCAGACAAACGCTTGTCATATTTGGCTCCCGCGTTCAACAGAGCCCTCACAGAAGATGCGCTGTTATGTCTGACTGCCACTTCTAGTGGAGTGGCATTACTACAGTTCACAGCTTCCAAGTCCGCGTTCAGGAAAGCAAGAGCTTTGATGGTGGCACTGCAGCCGTCTCTTACGGCCATATGCAGAAAGCGGTCCCCAGACTGAGTCGACCCACACACATCTGCTCCTTCACTCGCCAGTTCAAAGATATCTCTGGGACTGTTATTAGCCACGGCGCTTTCAAGTAGAGTAGCTAAATCGCAATTGCTATCCTGGAAAACAGAAAATTATTATTAGTAAAAGTCATGCTGTATATTCGTTACTTCAGTTGGCCATATATTAGACTGAAAAAACTCTTGATTGATAATGTTAAAAATGAAATCGATTTCAATATCGATTAATCTCAATTCTACTTTTTTACTTCCTGTGATGGTTTCGACATTAGAGTCGATATTACATATTTTGTTATTTACTTCAGCTTATAAATTTTAGAATATACTTGACGTGGGTTTCATTGTTTAGTTTGGATTGCACCCATGAATAAGAAATTATTTATTTATTTGTAGATTAATTTATCATATATTACGGTGTTTGTTTTTTAATAATATTGTTTAGGTAATAGCATAACATCGATTTATCTATTTCACATTTAAGTAAAAATTAGGATCGAGTTTTTCGATAAGTTACGAACAGTTAAAGATTACGATACTTATTTTACTTTGTACAATTCTGTTTACATTTCAAATGCGTTATGGAATAACAAAACATATTTACAATAAAATGTTCATATCTGAGAATGCAAAAATAAGACATTACAGCACTGAAAAAAGAATGGGTACTAGTATGTTTAAGGGCCTGCTGACATCAGCGCGCTCAGGTGTCACTTACCTCAACTATTTGGACATTGTCAGGTTATGCATGAATTTTAAATAGGCATTGCCTTTCATTATGATACAACAGACAGAAACATGTAGACAAAATTAAACTAGAAATAATAAAACATTTATTACAAGCAATATTCATTAAATAACAATTTGAAATTAAAATATGATAATTGTTTTAATGTTTTTATTTTAAATAGAAAAGATTTGCCCGGGCAAATCTTTTCTCTTTAAAATAAAAACATTTAAAAATTTAAAAAATTATCATATTTTAGTTACAAATTGTTATTTAATCTTTAAAATAGAAATATTTAAAATATGATGTTATATAAACAATGAAGGATTTATTCCAAACAATGCTGATTAAAAAGAACTATATCTTCAAAAATTGCATCAAAAGGGTCTCTTCCCTCTAACTTCGTTATATAAAATGGACAATAGTCTCCAAAAGTAATGTACTATTCCTCAACCACGTATTTAATCGAGTACCCAGGGTCTTGTTGCATCCTTTTTTCTGGCATCTCCATCTAATTTTATTCCCCACTTGCAGTTTCATATCATGTCCATTTCCACAACGCATTTTCTGCGGAATGACATTCCTGAAGAAACCTAACAGCTCATTTTTCATCGTTCACCGTGCGAAAAATCTTCTTCAAATTCCAAGTCATATTTGAAGAAAATAATCAAAAACACATTCACGTTCAACATCACATAAACAATAACAAAACAATAGAAAGGTTACTATAACAGTAGGAGATGGTTAAGAAAAGTGACACCTGAGCGCGCTGATGTCAGCAGGCCCTTAAACATACTAGTACCAAAGAATGACCTTTCGCAAGTGAATGCCTAGCACTCAATTATAAGTTGGACAGACTAGAAGTATTGGAGGGAAGAATAATGAGGAAGATTTTGGGTTAGGACGAAGCGATGATGAGCTATATCAAAACATAGAAAAAAATAACAGCAAATATAAGGAAAAAAAGACTGGTGTTTTTTGGGCATTTATTCAGAATTGATGACAATAGGCAGTCAAAAGGGATCTTTAAGTATCTCTGGGAAAAATAAATTAACTACAGACTGGATCCGAGAAATTAAAAATGCACAACATAAAAGCAGAAGCTGCAACACAGAAAGATGTCTTCAGGAGGATGTTGTTGGACTTGGGATTGCAGGGTGCAACAAGAACAGGCAGAAAGTGCTCGCAAGAAAGAAAAAAGGGACAAGATGAGAGAGCATTGGTGGAGAAGAAAGCTACAAATGGGAAGGAATTGAAATTGAAACAAAACGAAGGGAAAGAAACAGCAAAGAAATAATCTCCATTTCTTTCTATAAATTTCTGCCAACCATCTGTATAGAATTTGGAATACTTAGAATTTATAATTTTAGAAAAGGCATTTTCTAATGTTCTTGATTAGATACATTTATTTTTCTGTAAATAGTTATTTTTCTAAAAATAATCAGTACGTCATGTGTGGCAGGGTCTCCTAGCCAAGCTCTAACAGTTTTCGGGAAGTCCAAAGTGAGATATTCGGCCGAGCGTTGCCATACAACAGAATGGGCTCCTTTCTATTGACTAAAGAAGGCTTCATTATTTATATTAATTAATAATAATTGTTAAAAAAACTTTTGGTGATTTAATTTAGAAAATAAAGCTTTGAAGATATCTGTTTTTAAATTTATTATGTAGTTAAAATTAAGTTATGAAAGTAAAAGGTAACTAAAACTTTTATACATGTACATATAAATACATATATATGTTAAATTGTGCCGATCCCATTGGCCCTGAAGATGACCTGCAATGTGGGTCGAAACGTTGGCGTACCAAAAGTTCTACCTATATAAGAAAATTTTCTTGATCTCCACCCGGACAATTTTCTTCCTCATAAATGTTAAACCTTCACTTTCAATCATAAAAGTGAACTTTTTAATTAGGTCTCCGAAAATCCCGCTTTGACATCTTAGTAAAGACTGAATTATTTCCAAGTAGCAAAATGTTACAGAGGTAAAGAAACATTTTTGTTCGAACGAGGAATAATAAGTGTTTACAATTATAAAAGTCAAATGTCCAATGAACATGAACAGGCCACCATTTGGAGGGGCATTTTAAAGAAAATATAAAATCCTGAATATTTTCCAGACAACCCTATACAAACTGATCTACACCATTAGCCTGAATTTTAAAACAAGGTCTATTTGATATAATTAAAAGAGATACCTCCAATAATGCCCTGAACTCGACACCAGGGATCCTATACTGCTTGGCCAGCGCGGACATTATTGCCAGCACATGAGCAGGCAACTTCAGCGTGCCGTCTTTTAGTAGCTGCAGGAGAAGAGCCATAGCGTCCTCTATGTCAGTCCTGGGAAAGGAGAAGTCCTCTAAGAGCCACACCCTAAGGTGCCTAGAGCGCAGGCGGTCGACCTCCTGACAGATGTCGGCCAATAATATACATGACATTACGTCCCCTGTTACAAGAGAGTGGAGCAGTGCTAGCAGTAGGCACTGCGGCGAGCTCAGTTCCAAGTCAGCGATCGACGAGGGACTATAGATGTTAGCTCGGGCTCCGTAGGCAGCGCCGGACAGCATCTTGCGATGGCACTGGTTGGCAACCTTCTTCATTGCTGGGCTAGGAACCATCTCTTCCAACTGGAAAAACAAAATTAGCTGTTGTAACAAGAATATAATAATAAAAATATTTATCTCAGATCGATCTTCTTTTGGAAACCTGCCCCAAGGAATTCTCATGGAAGCACGTTTGGAGAAGCCTCCCGTTGAAGGCACTCCTGGCGTGGTTCGTAACAAGAATATAAAAGTAAATAAAGATGAAAGGTGAATGTTTCAGTTATTCTTATAATACATATCTTTCAAGTGAAAACTTCTTTAGCCGCATTTGCCAGAGAGTAAAATCGCATAGTCACATAGTATCAATATGATACTAGCGACACCTAGGGACTTGTGTTTGAGTCATTTGAGTTCTTATCAGCTTTGGACTAGAGTCTAGGGAGTAAATAACAAGGAGGAGTTCGGCTGAGATCGGCTCCCTTCGGATTCCCGAACCCCTATCCGCCAACTAGTAACAACTGTCTTTCCGTTTTGTATCTTTTAATACCTTCTGTTTACTATCAAGGGCGGATTTAGGGGGGGCACGGGGGCATGTGCCCCCACATTGTACATACTTGGCAAATTATATTATCATAGTTGTTAAAATATATTAATATATTTTATTAATATATTTTAAACCCCCACACAGTACATACTTCGGAAATTACAAAAAAAAATTAATAAAAATTTTATGATTTCAATTTGTGTTTTCCTAATTCATAAAAGAAACACATAAAAATGGTAACTATTCACCAGGAATTGTATGACATATTTTGATACCATACTTATTAGCAAATTACATTAGTATAGTTTTCAAAATAATAGAAATAACATGAGTGAAAGTGAAACTATTGTTTTGATATTTTAATAAACCTTTGAAACCTTTCTATAAATATAATATTTCTAATATAAGTTATTGTTGATTTATTGGCCCCCATGCCCCTTCTGCCTATGCCCATCCGCATGGGCCGCTTGGTGAGACAACAATGAAGTAATTAGCGTCATTGGCTAAAATAACAAAAAAAGCGTGATTCAGGAGCTTCTGCAGCACCTATTTCCGGATAAATCACTATTATACAAAACCAAAGTATTAACTATTACATGTATTATTTATTGGTTCTAATAAAAGAAAAATAATATGATTATTAAATAATTAAACAACCACTTATAATGATATTTTGTAAATAAAAAATACGGATTTGTTATCAAAATATGTCATAGAATTCCTGGTGAACAATAACCAATTTTATGTGTTTTTTTTATGAATTAGGAAAACACATATTGAAATCTTATAATTTTTATTAATTAAAAGATAGAAAACGGAAAGACAGTTGCTACTAGTTGGCGGATATGGGTTCGGGAATCCGAAGGGAGCCGATCTCAGCCGAACTCCTCCTTGTTATTTACTCCCTAGACTCCAGTTCAGCTTTGGATTGTTGTCTATTCATTTACCGCAACAAGAACGGCTAATCGGATGATGCTACAATAGTAGTTCTAATTTTAGTCTACGCGAAGAGCGACTCCCAAAACTTTGTTTTAATTGGCTTAAATCAAATAGACAAGGATAAGCCTGGCAAAGACTTGGGTGTCCCAATTTAGAGCAATAGCCGAGCAAAATGCCTTTGCAGAAGAGCTTTCTCTTCACCATACAAATGGACTTCTTCGATACAAAGACGAACCATAACCAATATTTCTCAGCCGACATTCAAAGAACTCTAAATTCAACCAACTACCCTTTATATAGAATTCTATGCAGTTACAATGCTCCCGACCCCGAAACGTACCTCACATTCAAGTTCATATAAAGAAATTGAAATGTGTCATCCAATTAAGAGTTGCTAATCCAGAACAAATCAGAATCTATGGGAAAAACACAACATATTTGTTCAAGTCACAAGAAACCTGTATATCATGCAATCAATTTATCTACAATAATCTACATCACATTCTCCTTCACTGCCCAGCACACAATGAATATAGACAATTTCTTCTGATAACCGAAGTATCCAAGCTATACTCAATATCGACAGTGCAGATAAGTTACATAAAGTGTATTATTACATGATGGGAGTTCAAAAAGTGATAAATTGTTTATCATAGACCATTTTCTATTAAGTGTTTGTTTTTGTTTATTTTTATTGTTTCCATCATAGCACCAGCAATTGTTTATCCTTTAATCTGTTATTTATGTTTTGAAAACCATAATCTGTTACTAAATTTTATTTTTATTTTCATTTTGAAATGATATGTACTAATATATCAAAATTAATTTTGATATATCAAAATATCAAAATTAATTTTGATAAGCCAAAGATTTTGCATAGAGAGAGAAAAACACAGTAAAGAGAAGATATTTAAAGGCACTTTATATAAATGACAATAAAAATAGCATAGTAAATGACAGAAAAGAGGCTGGAGAAATAAGCAAACTGTATTCATCCGTCGTTTTCAAATTAAAAAAGCAATAATATATAATAGGATTTTTAACTTCAAAGCAAGGCCAGTAATGAATACTTATAACCTGACCCAATAACCTACCAATATATTTCATATATATTTTGACTGTTTCCATATAATATTTGTAAATTTTCATATTGTGATTAGACTATTTAAATCTAAAATAAATTAATTTAATAATTATGTATTTTGATTTTTGTTGTTTGTTTTTAAAAAAAATAAAAATAATTTAATACATAAAGATTTTTAAATAGCAGTAATATACACAAATAATATAATCATAATAACTCACATTACCTTACATATCAAAGTTGAAGCCAGTAGTGGACAATTGACCATGGCAGGATAGTGAATCCCCAGGAAAATGAGGAAAAAAAAAAATTTTTAAATATTTCATTATTGAGGTATCTATGCTTGGTTTTGCGGTACTTTTCCAATCTAACGACGACCTACCCCAGCACGCTCCTCTGGCACTTACCTCAACTATTTGGCACCTGTCAGGTTATGATGCCTGAAATGTATTTGAAATAGTAAACAGACAACAGGATTCTTAGGAAATGAAATAGGAGATGATATACAGCTAAAATATGATTATTTTTTTTGTATTTCTTTCAAAGAAAAATAGCTAAAAATGAAAGAAAAACAAAAAAAAAAATCATATTTTAGCTGTATATCATATTTTCTCTTTAAATTTAAAATATATAAATAAGACTAAATAAATAAGAACGTAAAAAATAACATTTATTATAAACAAAATTCATTACAAATAACAATATCACATCAAACAGTGTCGTATATACAGAACAATCAAAACAATTAACCATAAAACATCACATTGTAGTTAAATGTAATTATTTATGTTTAAAATTTAAATATTTAAAATAGAAAATAAAGAATAACATCTAATAAACAGTTATTATAATCAATCTTGATGTAAAGGTAAGATACTATTTCTTAGCCATGCATTAACTCGAATACCGATGATGTTATTGCATCCTTTAACATTGCATCTCCATCTAATCACATTCCCCAGTTGAAGCTTCATATTATTTTCCTTTCTACATGACATTTTCCGGGGAATGACGTTCCGCTCCTGTAGAAATACCACAGCTGACTTTTCATCAATCACCTCCCGAAAAATCTTCATCAAATTCCAACTCATATTGTATAATTAAAATGAAAACAAATAAACGTCCACTAAACACAAACAATAACAAAGGACTGAGGAAGGTTTCGCTAACAGTAAGAGGTAGTTAACGAAACTGCCACTTGGGGCACTGGGGTAGGTCGTCGTTAGATTGGAAAAGAACCGGTTTTGCTAACTGTTTTGGGACGTTTTTTTGTTTTTGGATTGTATAACGTATTTATGATTGTTTTTTTGCAGAATTTTTGACTTATAACTTTTTTTAAAGTCATTGTTTAGAATGTTGATGTATATTAATATTGAAAATGGCATTTAAGTTGCCGAAACGTCTGGTTTATGAAAGAATAAAATAAATTGACTGGAAGCTGGTTTTTTTCGAAGATAAAATTTACAATGAAAGATTTATTCCAAACAATGCTCATTAAAAAGAACAATATCTTCAAAAATTGCATCAAAAGGGTCTCTTCCCTTTAACTTCGTTAAAATCCGTCCTCTGTTGCTTTTTCTTCTAGTATATATACTTTCATCAATTTCTACATACATCCCAGGGCCTCCAATAGTTGTTGAACTTCTTTCTATTTTATAAGCACAAACCTCTCTCATATAATTACAATAATCAATTACTGAACAATGAGACTTGTTCAGCTGTTTGTGACAGAACTTTATGGAAGTCGGTATGTTTTAAGTATCTCGTCTTGCTTTCAAATATATTTCAGGCAGGATAACCTGACAGGCTGCAAATAGTTGAGGTAAGTGCCAGAGGAGCGTGCTGGGGTAGGTCGTCATTAGATTGGAAAAGTACCTTCGATTTATTTAGGGAACATTCATGGATGGGCTAAGCTAGCTCAACACGACCTGAGATCTTGTTAAATATTAAAGACCATCGATTCATCTTCACTATCCATATTTTTGGCAATAATTCAAAAAGAAAAAAATCCTATGAACTCATAATAAAACCTACCGGAATTGAAAAAACTATAATTCACTAGCATACAGCGTACTTTTATTCCTGAAACTATTCAGGGCTAAATCCCTTCCCTTCTAATTAATTGGATCTAAATGTTTTGACGAAAATAAAAAGTAATGAATTACGCTAAGATAAATGAAAACGAGCTTTTCAACTCTTAAAGTCTATAATTTTGTAGCGAAAAAATAAGTCTGAGATACTTACTGCGAATAAATAGATACGTTTCTCTACTGGTTACTGAATCAAAAGTGACTTTATCGTCGTATGAACTGATAATTCTTAATATATACATTGATAAGCTCTTATCATTTTTCACTCTCTTGAGATTAGAATTGAAGGAAATATACGCAATAGTTGATTTAATAAACTTCAATAAAATATATTTTTAATGCGAATACAATTTATTTTAAAAAATTCCCACAACAAACCCTTAAATACCGAATGTAGCAAGCAGCGTACAATTTTGGCCAACATTGAGTCAGGTCTAGTCGTGCAAAAGAAAGCTTCCACAGCCAATAGGCACCTGGCAATAAATCGCGTTAATTAAGACATAATAAAAGCTGTTTATATTTCTCCTTGTTTATTTTATTTTAGATTCGGTCAATAAATGTAACGCTATCTATTGGAGATAAAACGACAAGAAACAGCTCGCCGTTTCAGGCTACTTTATTTTATCTGATTTATTACCTGATGCCAATTGGCCGTAGAAGCTTTCTTTTGCACTTTTCATGACAAAAACATAGTTTGATATGATTTACATGAAGTCGTGTTCAGGTGAAATGCAAATACAAAATTAACACTTATATTGTGCACTTGTATCAATTGTATTTACAAACTGATGACAGAGTGTTCTTCACTTCATCAACAAATACATCTGTGTCGTATTCGCATGTTCATATTATATCTATACTTTTCAAGACTGTTTTTTTTTTTTTATATGGTTTTTGTTACTTGTTATTTTTTTTTCTAATTTATTTTTCTCCGGAACGAAACCCTCATCCGGGTGTTTAAATTCGAGGGAATGCAAAAGATATTGATTTAAAAATTCCCTCAGATTTCAGCAAGAGTCCAACAGTGCCTTTCGCCTTTTGACTATTTCGATTTGTCTCAATGGAGATCAAGGTCTTCTGTACAATCTCTTAGGCTTTTCAATATGAGACCATTCTACGAGAGGACTATAGGAAAAACTTATGGATGGAATTATTGCGATATTTTCATGATATCGATAATAATTCCAATATATTAGGAATAATAATGAATCTTTCCAAAGATGGATAATATATTATTGCTATTTCATTTTAAGAACAATGTGTTAGTTACGATGACGTCAGTCTTAAAATTGCAGGTATAAAAGCACTCAAAGCATTATTTTTAGAACTGGTAAGGATAAGAAACCAATACTCGCCTCTGTTCTCTTCATAATATTAAATTATTCTGAATATAAATCTTTTCTGGAGATGCGTCATCTTCGTAAAGTGAAAGAAAAGACACGAGATAGGATACGCCACAGTACCAACCGGACAGTACTCTAAGTTAAGCTGGCTGAGACCATCCTAGAGGAGCATAAGCTAAGGTGGTTCCGTCACCTTAGGATGGACCAGGAGAGAACTGCCAGGACGTACGAAACTCGCTTGGAGGATAAAAGACCAAGAGGAAGACCGCACACCTGCTTGTTCGCATGCGCGAGCAGTTACATTTCTAAAAGTTACCTTCTATTTATTGTTATTCTATGTTATTGCTACCTTCTATTAAGTTAAGTTATTTAAGTGGCAAAATAATAATTTATTTATGCTTGTTTATATTTCAAAGCCTTGGAGTTTTACAGCTGAAGAGACTAAAAAGTTATGATTAATAGTCACTCACTCAGCTACAGTCCTTGTAGGAACTGGGCCTCCTCCAACTATTTGCTCCACTCCGATGATTAATAATACTATTCTTAATTAACTTCAATTTCCTTGATAAAAAGCTCAGGGTAGGTTTTTAATCAGATCAATAAAAATCTTTTAACTAATTTTTAGTAGTTTTCAATAGTTAATTATGCACCTAGGGACTAAAGAAGGTCATTATTCCATTCATTAATTAAGAATTTCATTATTCCAGCTGTAAATTTGTACCCGAGCGAATGCGAGGGTACAATTCGAGTTTGTTCCCAAGCGAAATTATCTTTACTCAGGAGAACAAGCCGAGACAGTAAAGTATTGCTGGGAGTAATGACCAATTTAGTCCCGAGGGGCATACAACATTTTATCTCCAGGTGGGGTGTAAACAGGCAAACTATACGCTATAATATTTTATGGTACTAGTATGTTTAAGGGCCTGCTGACATCAGCGCGCTCAGGTGTCACTTTTCTTAACCATCTCCTACTGTTATAGTAACCTTTCTATTGTTTTGTTATTGTTTATGTCAAGTTGAACGTGAATGTGTTTTTGATTATTTTCTTTACATATGACTTGGAATTTGAAGATTTTTCGCACGGTGAACGATGAAAAATCAGCTGTTAGGTTTCTTCAGTAGCGGAATGTCATTCCGCAGAAAATGCATTGTGGAAATGGACATGATATGAAACTGCAAGTGGGGAATAAAATTAGATGGAGATGCCAGAAAAAAGGATGCAACAAGACCCTGGGTATTCGATTAAATACGTGGTTGAGGAATAGTACATTACATTTGGAGACTATTGTCCATTTTATATAACGAAGTTGGAGGGAAGAGACCCTTTTGATGCAATTTTTGAAGATATTGTTCTTTTTAATGAGCATTGTTTGGAATAAATCTTTCATTGTTTATCATAACATCATATTTTAAATATTTCTATTTTTAAGATTAAATAACAATTTGTAACTAAAATATGATAATTTTTTTAATTTTTAAATGTTTTTATTTTAAAATTAAAAAAATTATCATATTTTAGTTACAAATTGTTATTTAATGAATATTGCTTGTAATAAATGTTTTATTATTTCTAGTTTAATTTTGTCTACATGTTTCTCATTTATTTCATTTCCTATAAATCTGTTGTATCATAGTGACTATTTAAAATTCCTGCATAACCTGTCAAGGTCCAAATAGTTGAGGTAAGTGACACCTGAGCGCGCTGATGTCAGCAGGCCCTTAAACATACTAGTACCTATTTTATATAATGTTATGTTTTACAATAAATTTTAATTTATAATTTTAATGTTTTTAAACAAAGCAGATTTTAATGGCCGGTGTGACAGGTGTAGCAACCTAACCCTCAACTTTTTCAGTACAAAACCTACATTATTTGGACGAATTAGGTTGTCATCATTTTACTTTATTCCCTAGGGAATAAAGTTAACTTTTTGACTCAATTTCTAATGCACAGGGAGAAAAGATGTACTTTAGTCCTAATTAATTGAGCCCAAAACACATGTTTTTGTACCAGCTGGAGATAAAATTATTTATAGCATCCTTTTTTATGTAAATGTATATTTGTATGTATATACAAATATAAATATATATAGCCTACTGTAGCTATCCAAAACAATTTAGTCCAACATTCAGAGTAAAATTCTATTTCTCAACCACAATGATAAAGAATGATGAACAAATATAACCATCTGGACAGTTGTTATTAATCCGCTTTAAAAAAAAACAAAAAAACAATTATCAATTCATTACAATGAAGTTTCTTATATTTTTTATCAATGGTAATTCCCTCTTTGAATTTAAAATTTAAAAACAATTAGAGAAAAGATCTTTCAAATTTCAAATATTCTGAAACAGTTTTCAAGACTTAGAATATCTCAACATTAAGCTCTAACAGTCTTAGACTTTCCTTAGCAAACACAAACAATAACAATTACAAACAATTGTAACCGAGTTAATTCTCGCTCAATTTTCAAGCCTGAAAATGAAAAACTAAGGTACTCTTCCAATCTAATGACGACCTACCCCAGCGCCCCAACTGTCAGTTTCCTTAACTACCTGCTACTGTTCCCGTAACTTTTCTTAGTCCTTTGTTATTGTTTGTGTCAAGTGGACGTTTATTTGTTTTCATGTTAATTATACAATATGAGTTGGAATTTAATGAAGATTTTTCGCGAGGTGATTGATCAAAAGTCAGCTGTGTTATTTCTACAGGAGCGGAACGTCATTCCCCGTTAAATGTCTTGTAGAAAGGGACATAATATGAAACTGCAACTGAATATTGTTCTTTTTAATGAACATTGTTTATAATTTTTGTAACATATTGTTCTTTTTAATTAATATTGTTTATAATTGTTGTATTTAATCAATATTGTTTATAATAAATGTTTTATTATATCTTATTATTTATTTTCTATTTTAAATATTTCAATTTGAAACATAAATAATTTAACTACAATGTGATGTTTTTTGTTAAATTGTTTTGATTGTTCTGTATATACGACACCGTTTTGATGTGATATTGTTATTTTTAATGAATTTTGTTTATAATAAATGTTTTATTTTATCTTCTTATTTATTCAGTAGTTTATACATTTTAAATTTAAAGAGAAATTGTGATATACAACTAAAATATGATTTTTTTTTTATTGTTTTTATTTTTAGCTATTTTTCTTTTAAAGAGAAAGGATTTGCCCGGGCAAATCCTTTCTCTTTAAAAGAAAAATAGCTAAAAATAAAAACAATAAAAAAAAAAAAAATCATATTTTAGTTGTATATCATCTCCTATTCCATTTCCTAAGAATCCTCTTGTATGATAATGAAAGAATACTATTTCAAATATATTTCAGGCAGCATAACCTGACAGGGTCCAAATAGTTGAGGTAAGTGCCAGAGGAGCTGGGGTAGGTCCTCCTTAGATTGGAAAAGTACCAAAACTAATTTAGATTTTAAAAATTAAATTTTTTATTTAAAAATAAAATAAAAAATAAGCTGGTTTCAAATTAGAAATTTGTAACGCACTTCTAAAATTGCCAAACCTTTAAATTAGTGCCATTAATAACTAGATTTAAGTGTAAACAGGTCGAAAATGTTCAAAGACATAATGCTATTTGAGCTTTTGTCCTTTTTTCCTTCAATTCCCATTAAAAATAAGATTTTTAAACGCATTTATAAAAAAATGGCAACTACATGCGGAAGATTTTACTGCAAGGATTATTTAAATGTTAAAAGTAGAATATTTTTTTTTTTTATTTTTTTATAATTATTGGTCATTTTTTATGAGTTATAAATATTTTTATTTTTTAAAGAGAAAAGATAGGCCCTCGACCGGGATTTGAACCCGGAACCTTTGTCTCACCGTGACATCGCTCTGCCAATTGAGCTATCCAAGGCACTTCTCGGTCGAGGACAAAGCTTCTCTCTTTTAGATCCTAAAGCCCCAGTGTGCTCCCGCCATTTTTGCGATGAATACACTAGAACGAAGTTCTTTGAACATTAATTTTAATTTAGGATCTTATTGACTTTCGTCATATTATTATTTATTATTTTTTATAATTATTGGTCATTTTTTATGAGTTATAAATATTTTTATTTTTTAAAGAGAAAAGATAGGCCCTCGACCGGGATTTGAACCCGGAACCTTTGTCTCACCGTGACATCGCTCTGCCAATTGAGCTATCCAAGGCACTTCTCGGTCGAGGACAAAGCTTCTCTCTTTTAGATCCTAAAGCCCCAGTGTGCTCCCGCCATTTTTGCGATGAATACACTAGAACGAAGTTCTTTGAACATTAATTTTAAAGGTTCCGGGTTCAAATCCCGGTCGAGGGCCTATCTTTTCTCTTTAAAAAATAAAAATATTTATAACTCATAAAAAATGACCAATAATTATAAAAAATTATAAATAATAATATGTCAATTATAAGTCAATAAGATCCTAAATTAAAATTAATGTTCAAAGAACTTCGTTCTAGTGTATTCATCGCAAAAATGGCGGTAGCACACTGGGGCTTAAGGATCTAAAAGAGAGAAGCTTTGTCCTCGACCGAGAAGTGCCTTGGATAGCTCAATTGGCAGAGCGATGTCACGGTGAGACAAAGGTTCCGGGTTCAAATCCCGGTCGAGGGCCTATCTTTTCTCTTTAAAAAATAAAAGTAGAATAGTATGGTATCAAAAAATTATCCCGGACAGACTCGGAACATGATTAAACCCTTACATAAATATTTTACTTCTTGATTATATAAAAAACAGTAAAATATGCAATTAGGTGCAGATATTAATTTCCAATAAACCATGAAAACATTATATACTTACCTCGAAAACAACTGAGGAAAATATATCACTGGTCAATCAAACCATATAACTAATTATTACTAAAACTATAAAACTAATTAAACATAAAAACCATACTGAGTGATCTGTCGTGTCGTCGAAGACTTGTGTTCAACTGTCGTTTCAGATAAGTGAGAGCGGCTTATCGTCCCGATATTGTGCCGAGCAGATAAGCCAGATAGTTATCAATCAGGGAATACCAATTTTGATAGCATTTATTGAATAGCGGTATTTCTAGGTTTGGCCATTATTTAAGGGTAAATACTCCACTGTGCGCCGCAGCCAAGTGGTTAAGGCTCAAGGAAATCACTTATACAGCACATAATATGGATGTTGATGTTTAAATTTAATGAATAAAGTTGGAACAAATCAAATAATCAGCTTAAACGTCTTATTTATCAATATTTCAAAATTGTCCTAATAACACTGCTTTTTGTAGAATTTCTACTTCCTTCTTCAGTTCAAGGATTTTTCCGTTTCATCAGGAATAGGCCATTGTACTGAGATTGGTAGTACTTCAACCTTCACCAGCCTATAAAGATGCTTCAACTCTTCGCTAAGCTCCTGATATTTCCGGATTGTTTTCGCTATTGATTTTTGCACGTTATCATCGAAAGGAGTGCCAACGGTACAATATAGTTTTTTTAAGCGTAAAATACATGTTTGAGAAAAGTATATGAGTTCAGCACGGAAGGGACTTTGTAGAGACTAAATATTCTATTGCAACATAAAATAATACCCACTTTATATTTTTTTTAATAATTATTAATATACATCTATTATATTATTTTTCCATTATGTTGTAGATTTAGGAATTTTTTAACAGAGTGCCTGAAATTTTCTAGAATTGTTTTTCATTGAAATAGAGGAGGGATTGCCGCAACTTTACTCAGAAATTCTAATTAGTATTTGTCAATTTAACGTGCCTTGATTCTGATTCAAGGTAGGCAAAGGATAGCCTCTTCAGAATGTAACTTTAAACCAAAATTACTATGTTTTAATCCACTCATAAGAAATTATTCAGTAATATTTAAAAGGCGTAGTAAGTTCAATGTGAATATATGTCCTTATGATGAGATACCATAAACTCTTATGTTTGGTAACTATAGTAGTTATCTATTTTAAGAAAATGTTTCTATTGGGACTAAAAAACAAAATTAATAATTAAACAACATGTGTATCACCATAACCCCCTTTAGCTAACGATTGTGCAGAGAAATGTTTCACGCTCAACCGCCAGATTTTCCCAACATCTTTTAATAGAGATTAGGTGATCCCCAGGAGGTATTACATATCCCTCAGCCTCCGCCTGCCACTGTTGACAAATTAAATAAGTCGATAATCTGATTGGATGATTATATGTGTAAACATCTTCCACGGCTGGATTCGAAGCTGGGACCTACTGCTCAGAAGGTCCGCGCTATACACAATGAGCTAGCCCTCATCCTCAACCTAAAGATATCACAATTTCCACAAATTGGTACACGTAATATTATTGAAATAAAAATGGTTCTTCACAATAAACCATTTTTTTATTTTTATTTATTTTATTTTATTGATATTTACAACTGTAATAACATTACATCAAGTAAATTGGCTGTATGAACAAAGGACATGAACAAAAAAAATCACTTGTGGAGAAACTATCCATTGATAGCACTCCAATGAAGTTTTATAGTAGAAGGTCTCGAGGCCATCTTCTTTTCAGACGCCTCGGAGGGTTATCAGGAATAGTATGGGAAGCAAGTCGAGAGACTAGCGGATTTAAGTGTGTATGGAGCTTTTCATGGAAGGATAGGTATCTAGTTTGGGCCAAATCAGCAACATATGGGATATTAAGATCATGATGGATGAGTTTGTTTGTGACATAATAAGGAGCATTAAGGATTTTACGTAGGATTTTGGATTGTAAGGATTGGATGCGAGATGAATTGGATGGTTTAGTAGAGCCCCAAAGCTCAACTCCGTATGTCCAAATAGGTCTAATAAACCATTAAATTGTAATTTGCAGAATTTTAATATCGCTTTAGAAACTTGATTAGACCAGTTTGTGGAAGTTACTTTCCTAAGTTTGTAAGCTAGGAAGAAATGCTGCTGCTTCAAAATATAGATATCGCCACTTGCTACAGTTTATTAAAATCGTTAAATTAAACTCATCTCCGCAGCTTAGCAAATTATTTATTAAATCACCAAAAGTCATCGGTCATAGCCAGAAGGAACATGGAACTGCATTGGACATTAACAATATATATATATATATATATATATATATGTAAAATATAAACAGCAGCATTTACCTTCAGAAACAGCCTGCAACAACTTATGTATCAAAGAATTGTATGGAATATAAACAATAGCAGATATTTAGATTACTTTAAATATCAAGAACTAATCCGTTATCAGTATTATTTAAGACACCATTTCTTAATTAAATAGCGGTCTAATTATCTATTCCCTAATTTTTTCTAATATAAAAAGGATATCTAAATTAATATATATCCATATTAATATTATAAATGCGAAAGTAACTCTGTCCGTCTGTCACAGACGTTATCACGGCCAAACCGATTTAAATGAAATTTGGTACGAGATAGTCTAGAGCCTGAGAAAGGACATAGGCTACTTTTTAATGCGATAAAAAGGGTTATAAGGGGTTGAAATAGGGGGATGATTTAATATAACTAATTTAATTTTAAATAAATTATAACCATATGTTTTAATGCTTTTACACCATGTGCGTAGGCCAACCTATTTCAAAGATCTCAAAAAGCTCAATAATCAAGAGTTTTAACATTTCGAGAGGTATGTGAGGCAACAGGGTAATTAGAGAGTGATAATCATTGGGATACAACTCTGGAAGAGGCTGCACAATGCAAATCTGCGCCCAAGGTGAGAGAACTGTTCGCTATATTAATAGCGACCTGTGGACTTCCAAACCCTCAAGAATTGTGGGAAAAGTATAAAAATGACATAGAGGATGATATTTTACACATATTACAAGAACAGAATCCGAATGTTTCATATCATGATTTAATTTACAATGACAAGTATGGGTAATTTACAATGAGTGGTATGGGTGATACCAAGCCATTTTTAATTCATACTGAAGTAGTGAGCTTCAGATACTTCTTCTACTTAACCTATGAAAGGTAGAAAAAAAATGTTACATTTTTTCCATGTTTTGTATTATACATTTCAGAAAAATAAATGTAGGGCAAGAGGAAACTACATTTTTTGAAGGTCCATATTGACTATTTAAAGTGAAAAACCAAAAATTGTTTTTTTATTTCTTTAAACTAGGCCTGAACTACAAGTTTTACCTAAATCGTTTTTCTGAATTTTGTTTCGTTTAAAGTTTGATCCACTTGAAATGGGACACCCTGTATATACATATATCATCAAACGAAGAAGAAGTAAGTGGCCAAGATGGAGCAGAGAAGCCAACCAGGCTGTCTATATCACTCTATACAACCCCTGGACCTCAGGTAGTCTGCTACAGCTTTGTGCTTGTTGAGATTAGCATGGATTAAGGCAGTATCTCCATCAACATCCCTGGCATCTATATTGACACCACGGCTAACGAGCAGCTCCACAACTGCCAAGCAGCCATTATAAGATGCGATCATTAGTGGTGTGCAGCCTTCAACTGACCGAGCTTCTGGGTCTGCCCCAGCATCGAGCAGTGCCGTCACCACGGCAGTTTGGTAGTGTATTGATGCCACGTATAAGGCGGTGAACTGGTCCTTATCCTTCATATCCACCATCGCCCCGGCATCGAGCAGAGCTGCAACCACGGCAGTGTGCCCTTTAGCTGCTGCCAGGTGTAAGGCGGTCTTCTGGTCCTTACCCATCATATCCACCGCCACCCCGGCATCGAGCAGCGCCCTAACTACCTCGACGTGTCCACTGCTAGCCTCCTGATGTAATATCCCATCGCCATCACTGTCCCCCACAGCCAAGTCAGTTGCTCCCTCTATAAGCAACCTCAGAACTTCTGGGTTATTATTCACAGCTGCAACGAAGACAGGACTATCGCCTTTGTTATCTTGCTCGCACAACTTGGCGCCAGCGATCAACAGAGAGGTCACCGACCCAATACATCCACCTTCAGCGGCGTAGTGAAGCGCAGTCCTACCTTCATTGTTCTTTATATTGGGATCAGCTCGGTTTTGTAATAATAAAGTTACAATGTCTGCTTTGCTATTTCTCGAAGCCAACATCAACGGAGTGCTTCCGGTGTTATCCTGGCTGTCCACAGGCGCACCCATCCTGAGGAGCATTCTAACGACCAAAAAATTACTAGCGACATGCAATGGCGTGAGGCCGCTCTGATTTTTTATGTTTGCAGGTACTTTCCTGTCTTTCAATATTTTGAGGATTTCGACATTTCCTGAGCTAGCTATGGAATGGACTATACTGTCACCATCTTTCAACTTGACATCTGACAGAACAATGAAATCCGCTCCTTTTTTCATTAACAACTTAATTCCCTGGATGTTACCCGCTTTAACGGCCTGAAATAATGGAGTTTCCCCGAGTTGGTTTTTTTCATCCAAGTCAGTTTCTTGTTCTAGCATTGCTTCCATAGCTTCGTTGAATCCCCCAGCAGCAGCAACATGGAGATAGGTATCTCCTCCAGACAAACGCTTGTCATATTTGGCTCCGGCGTTCAACAGAGCCCTCACAGAAGATGCGCTATTATTTCTGACTGCCACTTCTAGTGGAGAGGCATTACTAGAGTTCATAGCTTCCAAGTCCGCGTTCAGGAAAACAAGAGCTTTGATGGTGGCACTACAGCCGTCTCTTATGGCCATATGCAGAAAGCGGTCCCCAGACTGAGTCGACCCACACACATCTGCTCCTTCACTCACCAGTTCAAAGATATCTCTGGGACTATTATTAGCCACGGCGTTTTCAAGTAAAGTAGCTAAATCGCAATTGCTATCCTGGAAAACAGAAAATTATTATTAGTAAAAGTCATGCTGTATATTCGTTACTTCAGTTGGCCATATATTAGAATGAAAAAACTCTTGATTGATAATGTTAAAAATGAAATCGATTTGAATATCGATTAATCTCAATTCTACTTTTTTTACTTCCTGTGATGGATTCGACATTAGAGTCGATATTATATATTCTGGTATTTACTTTAGCTTATAAATTTTAGAATATACTTGACGTGGGTTTCATTGCTTAGTTTGGATTGCTCCCATGTATAAGAAATTATTTATTTATTTGTAGATTAATTTATCATATATTACGGTGTTTGTTTTTTAATAATATTGTTTAGGTAATAGCATAACATCAATTTATCTATTTCACATTAAAGTGCCATGTACGAGGATCGAGTTTTTTGATAAGTTACAAATAGTTAAAGATTACGATCCTTTTTTACTTTGTACAATTCTGTTTACATTTCGAATGCGTTATAGAATAACAAAAAATATTTACAATAAAAAGTTTATATCAAAGAATGCAAAAATAATACATTACAGCAATGAAAAATAGAATGCACCTACGCAAGTGAAATCCTCAATATGTTCCTGACAACCCTATACATACTGAACTACACCATTAGCCTGAACAAAAAATAATTTTAAAACAAGGTCTATTTGATATAATTAAAAGAGATACCTCCAACAATGCCCTGAACTGGACACAAGGGATCCTATACTGCTTGGCCAGCGCAGACATTATTGCCAGCACATGAGCAGGCAACTTCAGCATACCGTCTTTTAGTAGCTGCAGAAGGAGAGCCATAGCGTCCTCTATGTCAGTCCTGGGAAAGGAGAAGTCCTCTAAGAGCCACACCCTAAGGTGCCTAGAGCGCAGGCGGTCGACCTGCTGGCAGATGTCGGCCAATAATATACATGACATTACGTCCCCTGTTGCTAGCGAGTGTAGTAGTGCTAGCAGTAGGCACTGCGGCGTGCTCAGTTCCATTTCAGCGATCGACGAGGGACTGTAGATGTTAGCTCGGGCTCCATAATCAGCGCCGGACAGCATCTTGCGATGGCACTGGTTGGCAATATTCTTCATTGCTGGGCTAGGAACCATCTCTTCCAACTGGAAAAATGAAATTAGCTATAATAACAAGAATATAATAATAATAAAAATATTTATCTCAGAAATTATACAAATGCCATTTGGCACTTATTGTGTTTTCAATCTCCTTATGAAAACCTCTCCTAAGGGATTCTCGTGAAAGCGTGAATGGAGAAGCCTCCCATTGAAGGCCCTCCTAGCGTGGTTCGTAACAGGAATATAAAAGTAAATAAAGATGAAAGGTGAATGTTTCAGTTATTCTTATAATACATATCTTTCAAGTGAAAACTTCTTTAGCCGCATTTGCCAGAGAGTAAAATCGCATAGCAGATGATGCTACAGTGGGAGCCCTAAATTTTGCCTGTTCTGGTATAATTAGGAAATGGATATTTAAAGAGTAACTGACTCCTCACAGGCTTGGGACCATTTGTATTTCCCCTCTGAAGGACAGCATAACTAAGGATTATTTACTCCCTTTAAAAAATCCTAGGGCCACCTGCCAGACTGCGAATCCACGATCTTTGGCTTATTAGTTCGTCATGCTAGACCATAGTTGCCCCCTGCTTTAGATTGGAATGCGATTGATATAAGAATAACCATATTTACTCAATTGGTCGTTCGATAGATAACTAATTGATACTAAAAAATGTAAATGTTTTAGATAATCATTATTTAAATGCTTAATTGTCGAATCATTGTAAAATAGTGAGTACTTAATATTTTTAAGTATTTATTTGTTCTGATTTTTGAATCTGCAATACTTCCTGCAATGAATATTTCATAGTGGAGTTATTTTACTCGCCTGGTATGACAGATTTCTAGTTGTTTGACGCGGATTTTAAAATTGAAAATTTTTTCCCTATATTTTCGACGAAAACATCCCTATTTCATCCTGTCAAAAGCCATTTTATGACCTTTTCCACATAATTTCATCTTTGAAATTATTCCGTACTTCTGAAGGTATTTCATAGATTATTCTTACAAATACAGCTAATCCTAAACAGTTATTCTATTCATTTTAAATAGAAAATAACAAAGTTAATAAGACAAAAACGCCAAATTAAGTTTAATAGACAATAAAGAATATTTAAATAGACTGTAAACACAATTAACAAGACAAAATCATTAATAAATGGAAAACTAATGTAATAGAACACATAAATAACTAAAATGAGGCAAGTGATAAGAAGAGGTAACATGAGATAGGTGGGTAGGTTTCATGGAGGCCTGCTAAATCACAAGTACCAACTTTGATAATAAATATAATTTCTCAAAATTATCTGCTTAAATTGCCATAAATAAAATTTGCAAAATGATTATTTATTATTTTATATCATACACCGAGAGATTAATAATGTTCCAAATAATATATTTAAGTAAAACATAATAGGAACAATTTTAAAGAAATATGAATAAATAACTTGGGATGAAAGTCAATTCCAGTCTCTTTTTAAAAAAAGTTGACACAGGCTGTACTCTTTTAGAATTTTTAGACCTCAGGAGACTTATGAGTCCAATATACAGAAAGGAATGTTTTATTTCAGAGTTAATAATCATCTTCGGGTTTTTTATCATGTGCAAATGCGATACACTCGGTAGAAAACAGTATAATGCAGGCAGTATCGTCGATCAAGTGAGTCCTTTATCACTTTTCATTTATATTTGTTGCATGTTAAGGTTCAAAATTAGTAAAGGACTTACTTGGTCGACTATACATTACTATTTAATTATCGCCACGAATAAATAATAAATATCTACACAATAAATAATAAATATCAGCACAATAAATATCACAGAAATAACTAAAATAAGAGGGTAACGACTGAAATTTTATGAACTCGACTGTACATGGCTTAGGACAACAGACTTCTAATGAATTTCCTTTTTTGTTTAAAAACAGAACATGGTGTGACTTTGTTGTATTTTTCTATCGTCGTAGAAACTTAAGTGTTGTCCACAAATTTTTAGTTGTGTTGGACTTGTCCCCCATCTCTGTTTTGAACCCACAAATGCATGAAATGATAAAATAAAAATAATAATATATATAGCTCAGTGGTATAGCGATGAGTTGCCGTGACGATTGTCCCGAGTTCAAATCTGGGATTGGACCCTGTGGGATCTGGAGACCATGATGGGTCTCACCCAGCCCCTGTAAATTGGGTCCACTTAATTAGGAGAAAACCTGGCAGTTGAGCAGGATCTAGGACGTCACCTCTTCTAATCTTCTAAGAATCTTTCTTCCCCAAGTACTCAAGTGCTGCTTGGATAGAGTCCACGCCTCTCCACCAAACATGACCATTGGACTAAGTACCGTCTAAAATACCCTTATTTTGAGGCTTCAAGTTACATCTTTATTTCAGAACATGTTTCTAAGGGACCAATAGCATCTCGTACCGTCCTCGATTCTCGCTTTTATTTCCTGTTCCAGTCTGTTACAATTGTGCCAAGATACATAAATGTTCTAGCATTTTAAAACTGCACCCTCTTCCTCGGAGATATCCACTGCACGACAGTTTCCAGGATGAGAGTAGGTCCTTTCCAAAAATCCCTCCGAGAACGCGTTTTGATTTCTCGTTGTGATGATCACATCCTCAGCAAATACGAGGTATTGAGTCATGCTATTGTTACGGGCTACTGGGTATTAAAATGAATTAAACAATTCCTTAATTAAAGATACTAATATTTATTAACAAAAGTGATAAAAAGGATACAAGTAAACTATTAACAATTAAATTATTGAACTAATATAAATTTATAATAACAATATTTTAAATATTTATTATCTAGGCCTAACTCCTATTTAATTATTACAATAATATTAGATATTACTAATTATAGATAGCTTAACTAGTTACAATAGTTTCTATGAATATATTACACTACAATTTATAACTAATAATTAACACTTACAGTTCACTAGTCCACCGACCGTAAGATTCTCCAAGTATGACAAACTGACACACAGTAACAAACAGAAACAGTTTATTACACTCGCGAGACTGTCACAGTTCACTGATACACTTACTACATGGGCCGGTTCAACACTGACTAGTTAATCACACTGACACTCACTTATCACAGATCTTGCGTGGTCTACTATCAGGCTAAGACTGACTGGCTCGAGGTGAGGGAAGTATTTAAATAGGCAAGGCCGAACATTCTAGAACACGGAGGGACCAGATAATTCTGGAATCTTCTTAATCCTTTTCCGACCAAAGGAAACGATCTAGAACGGTCCTAATCCTATTTTAACTTCTCCCGCTGACGGACTTAAGCCGCTAATCCCCCGCTTCCGCCTTCCTTTGTGCGGCTGTAACACTATTATAAATACATTCTTTTTTAGAATTTAAATAAATTAACCACTGAATGGCTTTAGTCAGACTAATTTTTAAGAAGAAAATCCTAAGCATTGTTCAAGCCCACGCGACAACTGCTGATTCGACAGAAAAAGATAAAATAGGACAAGAATTGCTCAAGATAAAGTTATGTGGCCGAAATTAATGTCCAACTCCACTTGCCAATAGAGCTGCTCACTCCACTCAAGTTAGACCTTACTCCCATAACGGAAGGCCTATACAGAGATACTATATTATTACATTAATTAATTCATCTTTCAACAAGAAAAATCTTATTATTTACTATTGTTATTTAAGTTACAATATTAGGCACTATAAAAATATGTATATATTTTTGTAAATATTAGTAGTTTTTTGTAAACCCTTCTGTTTTATAATTCTCTTTATAATAAAGGCTTAATTCATTCATTCATTCATTATAACTACATCACTCAATTATGATCATCTGCAGCAGCAAATTAAACAAAACTGGAGACATAGGATCTCCTTGGTTAACTCCTTTTTGAACAGAGAAGTCAGGAAATTTCTACCTGGATCTTTACCAAACCGCTACTAAACTGTAATGTCATCCTTATCAATCTGATACATTTTTTTTAGGTACCCAAGAAACATCAGGATTTCGTTCAGCTCATTTCTTTCTACGCTATCACTTGCCTGTTTGTAGTCAATGAAGAGGTGGTGCAGATCTAAATTCGATCCATTACATTTCTCAAGCAAGTTCCTCATGGCAAAGATATTTGACACATTAAAGTTCGTGTTTTGTATTTGAAGAAATGTTTTCATCATGTTTTATTCAAGACTAAAAAAAGCCCATCAAATGGATTTTGACAAGGATAGAAATGGAGATGTCTTCGTCGAAAGTAATGGAAAAACATTTATGTAAGAAGAGGGGCGCGGGTAGAAGAATTTTCATATTTTTTTATTACATTTTGTATATATTCATTATTATGAATCAGAAGGTAGGTGTTATCAGTATCAGAATTATCAGTGTTCAGGTTATAAATAATGCCGGGTATAAGTCTCTGGAGACCGGCTAATACACAAGTACCAAGATTTTAATTGGTGCGTTTTAATATCGGTAGTAAGTATAATGAATATTTTCAGAAGCGAAGATAGCTCGTTGATAAAAACTGATAATATTCATAAAGGAGGGTGTGGTTGACTCTGATTGGGCCACTTGTCGTAAAAGCTGATTGTTCCTCACCTCAGCCCCGCTAGGCGGCGCTATTACAGAGCAATCACCTTCTTTTCTTTTTATCGCTTTCTATTTGCATCTTTTTATAGCAGCTTATTTGATTACTTTTTCTGATTTACTCCAGGTATCTTGAGGCCAATGTATGCAAAGGGAAATTAATTTTGGTAAAACGTGGCAATACTTTATTTATATTTAACTAGCTTTTGCTCACGGCTTCACTCGCGTGGAATTTGGTCTGCCACATAAAGTTTTGTGACATTTTAAATAAATAATTTAAATAGGAGAACAAAAAACCTATTTCCAGTAAAAAAAAAATGTTTATGCTTTATTTTCGAGATATGTTTCGGCCTAGGCCATTCTCAATCTTCTATTCTAATTGTTTCATTTTTTTACTTATTATATGGTTAACAATTTGGCCATAAGTCATTCATCTGTAAAAACGTGCATAAATTCTATAATTATAACAATATAAATAATTCAATAAATAAAACTGTATATAAAATATTTTTATTGTCCAACAAATAACCAAAAATAAAGCATAGATACCTCAATATAAGCTGTTTTATTCCATTTAAACTTTTTTTTCAAATTCAGAGGGAACCATATCCTCCATAGTCATTTAATAATAAGTCAACCTTTGATCTTAGTATATTATGATCTTTCATATTATTTTTGAAATTATTTAAATAAAATAATATTTAATATTATACATAAACAACTCTCAAATTAAATAAATGAGTACAAATTTTTACAGATGAATGACTTATGGTCAAATTGTTAACCATATAATAAGTAAAAAAAATGAAACAATCAGAATAGAAGATTGAGAATGGCCTAGGCCGAAACGTATCTCGAAAATAAAGAATAAAAATTTTTTTTTTCTGGAAATAGCTTTTTTTGTTCTCCTATTTAAAGAATATATTTTATGATTGAGTCCAGTTGAAATTTAAAAAAAAATAAATAATTTAATTTTTTTTAACAATAAGTTACTCGTACATCCGAAATTTCAGATGTCTAACTTCAAAACTGACGGATTCCATACAATCTTTGAACCCCTATTGTAATAAGGGGGAAACCCTTAGAGTGGAATTGTCCAAATAGCGCTCATTTACGCTATACAAAGAACCTATCTGCGAATATCAAGATGCTAAGTTTTTTTTTTTTTTTTTTTTTTTTTTTTTTATTATGGCTTTAAGACTTAATTTCAAAGTCCTATTTTGCCAGCAAACTATGATCTCACATGCAAACCGCAGATCTCACAATTTGGTGTCGCCTTTATTTTCATCAGATTTAAAAATTTGGTGGTATTACCATGGTTAGTTCTTAATCTAATCAGGTTAGTCACCTCACTTCTCTTTAAAGCTATTCCAATCAAAACGAACCATGGTTTTAAAGCAATTTTTGGTAGGATTGAATAGTGATCCTTCCCCTTGCTCTGGGACTCCCAATCATATAATCCCTGCCATTCTTTCACAATTGTAGCACTCAAAAAGCGCAAGGTATCGATTTTAGGAATTTTAATATTAAGCCTTTTTGCTTTGGTAGTGTTTCGCGCAATTTGATCTGCAGTTTCATTTCCGCTAATACCTACATGTCCTGGTACCCACTGGAAATAATATTTATTGTTGGAAGAGGCAATTGAATTTAAAATGTTTAGTAGAATGTAATTGGTGATTGAGTGTCTGTGTACGTTTTGTAAGCATTGGCAGACGGAGGCCGAGTCTGTGAGGATAACAATTTTACTATTTTTATAAGTGGAGTTGCTATGTTCTGTAGCCTTGAAAACAGCAAGAAGTTCTGCATGGAAGATACTGAATTTATTTGGGATGGAGTAAGACAGATTGATCATTTTTTGTGGATCATAGACGGCTATTGAGCATGTATTGATGGTTTTGGAGGCGTCAGTATAAATTTTAATATGGCTGTGGTATCTGTCATTTATTTCACTGAGGGTGTGGAGTTTTAGTAAATATGGAGGTAATGAGTTTTTGTTATTTATATTTGGCAATTTATATTGGCTGTAGTAAAGAATTAAGGATTTCGGGATATGTGTACAAAGGTCTAGAGGACCATGGGAAATATGAATTGTTTTGAGTATGTGTTTTGACTCCAGCCAGCAGCTTTTTAAATTTGGCATAAATATTTTTCCCTCCAGGATATTGTTACTCGTGAAATTTGACTGGTTGGAGTAAATTTTGAATAAGGATTTTGTTGTCAACCATTTCCTACGCAAAGGGAGAGGGATTTCGCCAGCTTCGGCTAACAGGGCGTTTGTTGGTGTTGTTTTGAAAGCTCCGATACATATCCGTAAGGCTAAATTTTGAATTGTATTTAATTTGTTAATTAACGGAGATTTAGTTTCTTGATAGATTATGCAAGCATAATCGATAATTGACCGTACTATGGATTTGTATAATGTAATCATATTAGAAGGATGTGTGCCCCAAGACACGCCTGCAAGAGATTTTAGGATGGTTAAGTTTTTTCGTGATTTGTTGTATGTGTTAATGATATGGTCCCGGAAATTAAGTTTATAGTCTAATATTACCCCTAAAAATTTTATTTTATTTACTGGCTCGATGGTGTAATTGTCAAAATGAATTTTGAAGTCATTAATGTTAATTTTTCTTTTCCGGGTAAAAGGGATCAAGCATGATTTCCCGGGATTGATTTTTAAGTTAATGTTACTGAAAGAGTTAATTGAGGTTAATAGAGCTTTTTCCATGATGAGCTTTCCCTCGTTGGCGGATTTAACTATGCTGTAAAGTATGAAATCGTCTGCGTACTGGATCATCCTGCAATTTGAAGGAGTGTTGTTAATTATTCTAGATGTATATATATTAAATAGAATGGGACTGAGGCTATCTCCTTGAGGTAGGCCATTAAACGAATCATAGGATACCGGCCCTTCATCTGTACGAATGATGTAGGTCTGGTAAGATAAATAATTGATTATCCAGTTTGTGATGAGCTGAGGTATCCCTACTTCTACTAAAATTGATTTGAGCGTGTTTATTTTGACGTTGTCATAGGCTTTTTCAATATCTAGCACTGCAGCCAATAAAATTTTTTTCTCATGGAAAGCACGACCAATCTCATTTGTTAGCGACAACAAACAGTTCGTGGTAGACCTGTTTTTCCTGAAACCATAGCATTCATTGTTGAGAATTTTATTTTTTTCCAAAAACCACTCGAGCCTTGCTTTAACAATGTTATTAAAAACTTTAGCCAAGCATGATATAAGGGCTATTGGTCTGTAGGATTCTACTAGCTCGGGATCTTTTCCAGGTTTAAGAATGGGAAATATTAGGATATTTCTCCAGGCTGTGGGAACTTTGGAGCTGCGCCACGTGTAATTGAAGGCCTGCAATAGCTTAAGTTTGATTGTCCAAGGAGCAAGATTTATCATTTCATAATTGATTTCGTCGAGGCCGGGTGCTGTTCCTTTGCGCCCAGCAAGAGCTGCTTCAAATTCTCTTTCATTAAATGGTTGATTTAAGATGTCAGATTCGTCTATACCGCCATATTGTTGGTGTTGTCGAGGTTCGAAAATATGACATAATCTTTCTATGAATGTGACAGCCAGATTTTTGTTAGTTGTAATATGGTTTACCTTCGCTATATACCTCCCCCTTAGGCATGAGATTTCGTTCCACATTATTCCATAGTCATGGGGATTAATGTTTGTAAAGTTTTGCCAGGAGTCTCTTTTTGCTTTCTTTATTAAGGATTTGCATTTGTTGATTTTCGCCCTCATGCTTTTGTGGTTTTCGATAGTCATATTAGAGCAATATGTTTTGATAGCTGTTTTCTTTTCTTTATATGCTTTAGCTATTTCCTCGTTCCACCAGCATTTGGGATTGAAGTTCTGATTTTTGTTTGGATGAGATCGAGGTATAGAGGACTCTCCAGCATGGTTTAGAATAGATGTCAATTCTTCGATAGTAGTTAAGTCTCTATTAATTAGTTCTAGGCTAGAATTATTTAATATGTCGGTATATTTTTCCAAGTTAAGTTTTTTATAGTTTCTTTTGCAGTACATTTTTCCGGAAAAATTCATAGCTTTCATTTCAATTACTATGACTTTATGGTCACTGCCCAAAGTTTCATGTAGAGCTTCCCAAGAAAATTTGTGACTAATGTATGAACTACAAAAGGTTAAATCTACGATACTAGGATTTTGCCCTGGTCGTGGTAATCTTGTTATTACACCAGGGTCATTTATAAGGCTTAAAGAGGATTTTTGTAACTCCTGGAAAAACATGTCGCCTCTAGGTGTATCCACAAAGCTTCCGAAATAAGTAGAGTGAGCGTTTAGGTCTCCCCCCATAATTACACAGTACTCAGATTTTGGAAAAGTGGATTCGATCGAAAACAGAAGGTTTATGTTATTTAGAGTGATTTTAGCCGAGGGTGGTATATAAACTGATATAACTATCAATTTGGGTCTGGTGTTAACCACTTTGATACCTATAGCTTCGATATTTCCAAGATTGGGTAATGTTATTTTTTCGAAATTCAGTGAGGTATGTAGGAAGATTCCGACACCGCCGTATGAATCGCGGCGATTTTTTTTTATGATGTGGTAGTTATTTGTGTGGTATGTTTTCTGGTTATTGAACCACGTTTCTTGTAGAAGGGCAATGTGGATTTTTTTAATATTTAAATAATTTATGATTTCCTGAAATTTATTGTTAACACTACGGCAATTGTGCTGAAGTATTTTTAATTTATTTATACCAAAATGTTTATATTGTTGAACCATTTAGTATATTAGGTAGAATAAGTTAATTGATAAAAGATTGGGAGCTATTGTAGATTAAGTATCATTTATTAAAATGCACATAATTGAGTTGCTATTATATGAAATATGTGTGAGTTAAGATATCTTAAAATAATATATGCAATAAAATAAGAAAAGGGAAATTGATAAATTATTAGAAATGTTATAAATGTTATAAATTATTAGTAATGTTATTGAATTTATTGAAAAGGATTACTTAGTATAACGGTTTCACTTGTCGTAAGGTAGTAGCGAGAAGTGAACTATGTTACTTGATTTGTTTTGTTCAGCGAAAATATGTAGATTTTGCGAGTAAGAAGTATGTGAGCAAGCATACAAACTTTGCTCCCTCTTAGGGATAGAATTTCGGAAAATCTTTTCTTATCAGATGTCTAGGTCATACAAAGAACATGCTAAGTTCACCCTCCAAGTTTCAGGTCTCTACGATTAGCGGTTTACGCTGTGCGTTGATCCGTCAGTCATTCAGAACAAAGCATTTTATATGTATAGATGTTATGGGTTATAAAATAAGTTTAAGTTTAATAAGGAGGACCAATGTTTGGGTTTACAAAATAACCATACTTTTAATTAGATTAGTTTAGATCAGATCACTTACATAAAAAGCAATACATATACAAATGTTAGTTTTGTATAATATGACTATACTGTTGATCTCATGAGGGTAAGTTTAATCAAAGTCATGCCTGGCCGGCTGGTGTATACACACTCACTTTCTCTACACAGCTTGACTTCATCTGGTCTACTGGCCTGAATCACAAGGCGCATGCGCGCACTGTCGACACTTGTTTAATGTTTCTTATGTCCACCAAAATTAGGTATTACAAATATTTAGATACTATTACTTACTTCAATAAGTCAAAAATAAAAATAAATAAAATTAAGATATACTTTAATATGTTTTTACTATTATAGTGTCGCCAACAATAGATTATGACCAAATTACACAAAATCATTAAAAATTGTAGCCTGTGTGTTATTCTGATGTATAACCTTCCTATAGGAATATAGGTTATACATCAGAATAACACTATTCAATATAATAATAATAAGTTTCATTTTTTTTTTCCTCTTTCTTCTATGTACATTTTTACATTTACATGGTTTTAAAAAGAAAAAAAGGCCCTTCCTTCTTTGGGCATAAGCCTCTCCCAATTTACCCCCACTACGTCTGATCTGTTTCAAGCAGAACGGTGCCATAATACTCGGATGAAGTTTTGTATGTCGTCCCGCCATCTCGTAGATGGTCTACCTCTTCTCCTAGTGTGGTGTATTGGATACCAATCCCCAATGTGTTGATCCCATTCTTGCAATGTGTCCAGCCTACTTCCATTTAAGATCAGATACTAATGTGTCCAGCCTACTTCCATTTAAGATCAGATACTGTCTTGAGAATATCGCGCGTACCAGTCAGCTTCCGTAGTTTTTCTTCCTTCTACTTTTCCTTAACATACTTCGCTCCATTGTACGTTGAGTGATTGCTAGTGATTTAGATATATCGTTAATTAGAATCCAAGTTTGGCATCCATAAGTTAAAGAAGGAATCAAAAACATTTTTCTTGTGATGTATGGCCATGTTGTTTTTGAAAATATTTTTGTGTGACCACAATTTGGACCATCCTATTTTAATCCTTCTATTCACCTCTTTCTTTCATCTATCTGGAAATGATATGAGTTTCGCATTTATATCCTGTAAATAACTATGTTACTTGATTTGTTTGTTCAGTGAAAATAGGTAGATTTTGCGTGTAAGAAACACGTGAGCAAGCTACTCACGGGGGAGCCCCGTAGCAATGCTAACAATAATTAACAATTAAATTAAATAATCGCGATTACCTTCTGACCAAATATTGGAGGTAACATTGAGAATGTGTTACATCCAAGTACTTTTAAATAATTTATCATTATATTAAGACCAAATTACACAAAATCATTATAAATTGTAGCCTATGTGTTATTCTAATGTATAACCTATATTACTGTTTCCCAATATCTTACCACAAGAAACAGCTAACAGAAGAAACAATTAAAAAATGGAACACTACATGCACTTCATCGACTTCAAATTAACACAATTTTTAACAGAATACGGAAACACAAAACATTATTTGAAACAATTTAATATTATAAGAACAGACGCATGTGATGAAGATAGACTGACTCACACTTTCAGACACATACTGTATGACTGTTCACGATACGACTGACAAAGAATTAAATTAATAAAAAACATAATACTCAATCGAGGGACTTGGCCTGAGACAGAACATTTAATTTTCTCTAAATTTAAAACTGACTTAGAATCATTTATAAAAGACATACATTTTGATCAGCTCTAGGACATAAGAAGGGCAATTCACCAGATACATAGTTTTTCATTTTTTATTGTAACTTTTATGTGTATATGAGTCTGGCCCAAGCTGTCAACAGTGTTAGATCGTGTCCGTGTTCACTTCCTTAAAAGTTAAAGTTAAACTCGCTTCTTAAGTGCAATTTTTGGTACGATTCGGCAGTTTATATTAAACATTGTGCTTACAAAGTTTGGAGGCGCTTAGAAGAGTGTAGAGGAACAAACGAAACCAATTTTCTAGGACGTTTCGCAGCCTTATCAGTTAGGATTAAGCAAGAAATATTCTGTTCACCCCCATTCCGCAAACCATCTTATCTGAAGGTCAGATTATACCAATATAAATAAATATGTCAGTCACAAATGAAGAAATCCTTATAGTTATTAATAAAAACAACGAGGAGTCAAAAAGCTCATTGAATAAATTAACTGAATTGTTGGACTCGTTAATCAGCGAAGTGTCTGAGATAAGGAAAAAATGTAAGGATCAAGAAACAAAAATAAACTTTCTCGAAAATGAAATAAAAAAGCTGAGAAAAGACAAAAAAAGAAACAACTTTTTGGTTTTTGGGATTGTAATAAAGCTAAATATTTTAAAAAATATACCTCCTTGTCAAACAGAATTTACTTCCACTCAGGGGATTTGAATGCAGTCTACGATAACTTTGTTACATGCATGTCCGAATCTTTAATTGACTCTGGCCTAATGGTATACAAAAACCAAAATAATAAGGTAAATTTTGAGGCAAAAAATAAATGGTTTGACACCGAATGTTGGAAACTAAAAAGAAGTCTCCGAAGAAAATACAAACTCATGCTAAAACACAATTTCTCTCACAATGCGGTCGTAGATTATTTTCATTCAAAGGATAATTTTAGAAAACTGCTAAACAATAAAAAAAAGGAATACAGGGAAAACATCATTATTAAATTGCAGAATGTTAAGAATAGCAACGAATTTTGGAAAGCAGTGAATTCTTTTAGACCTTTTAAAATGTCGCCTAATGAAATAAGTATTGATGAGTGGGTAAATCATTATAGTTTACTGTATGGACAAAAACATATTTTAGAAATTAAGTTTTTCTCAGTAACTCACCCAGTTTTAGATCTGCCATTTTCTTTAGATGAACTCCAGAACTGTATTAAACTTAGGAAAAATAATAAATCTCCCGGTTTCGATAATATAACCTATGAAGTCTTTAAAAGTTTAACTCCGGAGTGGGAACATTACCTGCTAAATCTCTTCAATAATATAATGGAAACGGAAGAAATTCCAATCTTATGGTCTAAATCAAAACTAATTCTACTACACAAAAAGGGGAACAAAAAAGATGTAGATAATTACCGAGGTATATCCCTGATCAACAATATCACAAAACTATTCACAGCTATTTTGGCTTATAGATTACAGGATTGGGCCGAAAGTGAAAAACTGATCCCCGAAGAACAGGCAGGGTTTAGAACAGGAAGAGGATGTGTCGAGCACATTTTTTCGCTTATGGCATTGATTGGCATTAATCTTCGTAATAGGGGGAGTTATGTTTTTGCTACATTTATTGATTTCAAAAAGGCATTTGATTCCATAAACCACCCCCTTCTCTGGCAAAAACTGTTCGACATTGGTGTCAGTGGTAAAATAATAAGATTACTGAAAGCCCTCTACGACAATGTAATAATGCAAATTCAAATCGGCGACAAATTATCCGAGGAGATAGGTATTAGTTCCGGTCTCTTACAAGAGGAGAGTCTCAGTCCAACCCTCTTTATCTTATTTCTGTCGGATATAATTACGTTTTTCCAAAATAATGGTGCCAAAGGAGTCCCCATTGATGATAAAAACGAAGTTAAAATGCTCCTATTAGCCGACGATATAGTACTATTAAATACTTCATGGCATGATACTCATAGAAACCTAGAATTAATGGAATTATATTGCGTTCAAAATTCATTAATTTTAAATCCTGAAAAATCTAAAACATTAGTGTTGCATAAATCCCCCAAAATAAAAAAACTAAAGCCACTATTTTGGAATGCTAAAATACTGGAATATACAAAATCTTACACCTATTTAGGAGTCCCATTTTCATCTTCCGGAAGGTTCTTTCTGGCATCTGAGTATTTTATTGAAAAATCTAACATAGCAGGTGCGAAAGTGAGAGACATTCTCAGAAGAGGTAAAAGTGATGCATGGGAGACAAAAATGACACTCTTTGATTCTATGGTATCCTCAACGCTCCTTTATGCTGCAGAAATTTGGAGTTTAAACTATTATACAAACATAGAAGTAGCTCAATTAAAATTCTTAATATACCTATATTATTGGCTGAAATGCACTCCAAATTATATTGTACGTCTAGAAACAGGTCGTAACCCACTTATCGTAACAATCCTAAAGAAAATTGTTAACTTCTGCCTAAAAATACTGTCTATCCCTGATTATAGATTACCCCGTAAATGTTTCGATAGACTTTTGGAGCTAGATAAGAAAAAACAGGACTTGACTTTTAACTGGATCTCACAACTTAAAATGGTAGCTACAACCTATCATATTGAAGAATATTTTGCAGATTTTCATAACCCCAATGTTTTATTAGCTAATAAACATGCTATTCTTGAAAAAGTAACAAATCACTTACTGTAGAAGGATATTGATAGAGCTCTTAACTCAAATTACAATCCAATATACAGAACTATTTGCACCTATACCAACCCTGAACCTGAAAGCTATTTAAAATTTAAGATAAACATAGAAAAATCAAGAACCGTGAGTCAAATAAGAATTTCAAACCCTGAATGCCTGAAAATATTTTATAGGAACAACACCTGTGTTCTCAGAACTGATGAAAAATGTCAGTGGTGCCATGGGACCATATTCAATAGTTTGAAGCATATAATATTGCATTGTAAATTTTTTGTTAACACACGGAAACAATTTCTGCAAAAATATATTGTCCAGCATGAGGATGAATTATCACTTCAAAATGTACTCACTATGGACAGCGTAGAAAAATTTAACAAAATTTTTTTCTATCTTCAGTTTATATGTAAAAATTCGGAATCCGGGCTTTAATTGTGGTTTATGATTTCGGGTACTTCTACAATACCTTGATTGTAATGTATAGAAAGAATAACTGTTACAATAAAGTATCAGCGGGTTAGTACCTAAATACATTAATTCCATTGTATTTTATTTATCTATTTCCTTAGGTATATGCCTTATTTGTTTGGAATATTGTTATTCTTTTGTTATAATTGATACTGTTCTGTTCTGACTAAAAAATTTTGTTTATTTATTTATTAAACGAGTGTTGATTATTTAATTATTGTAAAATATTTACATATTGTAGATAGTGTATAACTGTAAATAAAAATAACTGTAATTAACTAACGATACACTAATTACTAAAAATTAACACTAAGTGGGCCAGACTCAATGGCTACAATGTTATACATTAAAGCCAATAAAGAATTTATTATATATAATACTTTTATGTGTATACATTTTTATTATGTACTGTCGCTTATCATAATGTATAACTTATGAATTGATGTTTTTAGTTATATGATTTATATTATAAAAGCTTTCATGTTTGTTAATTTGTATATTTGTTAATTTTTTTTTTCATAATACAATTTAGGATTACAAATTTAATTTTAATATTATTCTCATGTGTAAAATTTCAATTTAGTCAAACTGAAAATTTTTAATTTCTTCTAGCGTTAACTTATACTAAAATGTATTCGGTAATTATAATACTAAACTGATAAGTAATTATTAAAATCACATGTAATATCTTTTAATGCTTATTTAAGTATGGAGCATGTCCTAATATTAGTAAATGGTCTCTCCATGGGGTTACCATGGGGGGGGGGACAAAAAAAAACAAGCTATATTGCTGTAAAGTTTCATTCAAATCCGTTCCATAGTTTTTGTGTGAAAGAGTAACAAACATACAAACATTCGCATTTAAAATATTAGTAGAATTTATGTTAATTTACTTTTGTTCTATTATGAAATAAAATGCCAATATCAATAAAAATTCAAATGAGAATTAGTAATTCAAGTAACTTTATATTAAGTATTTTCTTATCAAGACCAAAACAAATAATTTTAAATACCTTTCTATCAGAATCGTTTTATGTACTTATTAACAACATATAAACACTATATTAAACAAATCAAAAAAATAACAAGACAATTTACCTTAAGAGCACAATTTTAAATAGGTTTTCAACAAGTATCTCTCTCGACTGTTCTCGACTGGGGACCTACGTAGAACTTCTACCGGTAATACCGATATGGTATCGATAATTTTCCTTATATCGATATCGGTTTGGACATGTGAATATCTAAACAGTTGAATAAACTTTTTTTTCTCATTGCGATACATCGGCAATTAGTTTCGTTATTTCGATAATATTTTTGATTAACGGATCAAAAAAATATCTGTACATATTTAACCACGTAATTAAAAGAAAACAATAATATATATGGATGTGGTAGCACATTCTTTCGATTTTGTCGAAATATCGAATCTTGATTCCGATATATGGCAAAGGGCTGATATCTATATTTTTTATTATCGGAAGAAACCTATCTACACATATTTAAGAATTGAATTAAAAGAAAAAATTAATATATATGGATATATATATATATATACCCCTATATATTTTTATTATATATATATACCCCATGGATATATATATATATATATACCCCAACTATTTCTTCCTTATATATGGATATAGTAGCACATTCTTTCGATATTATCGAAATATCGAAACTTGATTCCCAATGATAATATCGAAAGATAGTTGGGAATGAACTGGCGGATGCTAGAGCTAAAGAGGCCACTCAGAATAATAGTTATGTTCTTAGTTATGAGAAGTATCCAACTAGTTTTATTAGACGAACCCTACACGATCACGCTGTTACAGAATGGGAACGAGCTTGGGCGGAATGTACAAAAGGGCTGCTGACTAAACAATACTTTCCTAAAGTACATCATAGATTATCTATGAAACATTTTGAAATTAATTATAAGCTAACCCAATTCATTACAGGTCATGTGGGCCATTTAATGAATATTTGTTTAAGCTGAAAATTATTAACAGCCCGAAATGTACTTGTAATGCGGAAATACCTCAATGTCCTGGACACTATATGTACACTATGTATTGTGTATTGCTCTTTGAGGGAACGGTATTCTCAAAGATCGGTATTGATCAAAGAAGTTGTGACGTTTGGAGACATCTGGCCTGCAGACTATCACACAATAATTTCTCAAAAATACTTTAGAGACTTAGGAAAGTTTCGAGTTGTAAGATTATTAGGTATATAAAGTATTATTGTTAAGTATTGTGTAAACTTTTTTATATGTTTATTTTATTGCACAATTTATGTACATATTAATGCACGTAGTACCATGTGGGACGTGCAAGAAAAATGAATTAAAAAAAAATATCCAAAGAATTTGCTACCGTATCCATACATCTTATTAGTTTTCTTTCAATTACACGTTCAAATATGTGCAGATAGATTTCTTACGATAATCAAAAATATAGGTATTAGCCTTAGCGAATATCGGAATCAAGTTCCGATATTTCGATAATATCGAAAGAAAGTTCTACCATTAGCATATATATTATTTTTTCTTTTAATTACATGCTTAAATATTTGTTTTCCCTTCACGCAGTTCCCCTAAGTGAAGGACGTTTATTGTTCTGCATGTTCCGTACATTTGTAGTACATTATTACATACAATTGTAAGTTCATGTTTTTTTCCTAGTGTTCTATATTTTTCGTTTTATTTATTAATTAAACTTAATGCTAAATTACTACATTAAAACAAAACTTGAACAACAAATTATTGAACATAGTAAACATTAAACCAGTTGAAACTAAAGTATTTTCACTGATTAAAAGAATTAATAAGAAAACTAAAAGGTACTAGTACCAACTAAAATTAATAAATTAGCACAAAATTACAACAAATTAGATAATTGAAGGAGAAAACAAAAACAACAAAATATTGTACCTTTCATACATTAAACTAGTTGAAACATTAATATTAAGCTGTAACCACTATGACCCCTGAACGAGTCTGGGGTTCAGTACATGGTAGAGACTGTACTGTTTCATGGACAACGGTTCTGCAAGGAAGTGACTTGTCCTAGGTCACGCTCAACCGCCAAGGTTTTCCCCCTTAATTTTATCCCCCTATTTTTATATTTTATAGAGGCTGGGTGAGCCCCAGGAGGGTCCTAGATCCTATATGATCCATCTCCCACCGCAGACTAAATAAATAACTGCCTACAGCGGAATTTGAACCAGGATTTCCGGCATGGCTACTCAGTGCTCTACCACTGAGCCACTCCGCTCCCCAAAACATAAATATTAACACATATTAAATAGCAAATAAGAAATATAAAAAATAAAATAGGAAACAAGCACAATATTACTACAAACAAAGTAATTGAATAAAAAAATAAACAAACTAAAATTTGTTTTTCACCTATAATATTGATTTCGTGTAGTAATGATTAACCACACTGCTTCGTTAAATACCTTGAATCGGTGAAAATACTTTCAGGATAAGTCCTTAACACTGATCGGCCAGCTGTCCTGCGTCACACGGTTAAGTTTAGTTCTTGGTTCGTCGGTTAGTGTGCAGTCATATATTAGGTGTAAGTAAATTTGTTCAATGGTAAAGTCACAAAGGCATGTCCTATTGTCTATAATTTTAAACTTATACAAGTAGGATTTTGTGGGTCCATATCTTGTCAACATTTGTGTGAGATAGAAGTGAGTTCTTTAAATATGTGCAGATAGGGTTCGTCCGATAATCAAAAATGTAGATATTAGCCCTTTGTGATATATCAGTATCAAGATTCGATATTTCGAACGAATGTGCTACCATATCTATATATATATATATAATTTTTTCTTTTAATTAAACAATTTAATATTTCTAATTTTTTTTAAATTAATGTAAACTGGACTTGATTTTTGTATTTTTATATTTAGGGGAAAAACCATCATCTAGTCTTCTTAAATTGTTTAATTCTTTAAAATTTTTTGAGAACTATATGTCAAATTGTTATTTTTACAGATGTATAGACATATAACTTTTTTAAAGTTATGTATAATTATTATAACGATGCAGACAAATTGTTTTTAAATGATTGATAATGACATATAGTTGTCGAAACGTTTTAAAGAATTAAACAATTTAAGAAGATTAGATGACTGGATGATGGTTTTTTCCCTAAATATAAAAATCAAACAATTAAATATGTGCAGATAGGGTTCTTCCGACAATCAGAAATATAGATATCATCCCTTTGCAATATATTGGAATCAAGTACTGATATTTCGATAATATCGAAAGAATGTGCAACCAAATCCATATTTATATATTATTTATTTTTTAATTACATGGCTAAATATTTTTTTCTGTTCAAATAGATATCAAAGTTTTATGGAAAATAATTTAATTGGCTAATGTTATAAGAAAATTTATTTTTTTAATAATACTCAAACGGTTTGATCACAGATAGGGTTCTTCCTATGACAAAAAATCTAGATATCAGCCCTTTGTTATATATCAGAATCAAGTTTCAATTTTTAATTTATCAAATGTGTGACGTTTTCCGGAATTAGAAAGTTTGTATTTATACTACCAACCTCGCTTGTAAACATCTATAACATTTTCTGATATCACGTGATATCAATATTTTCTTTCGAAATTGTCGGAATATCGATACTTGATTCTGATATATCGCAAAGGGATGGTATCTTTATTTTTGGGTATCGGTAGAACCCTAGGCATCACTTCTTTAACTGTTATTAAGCCATTAGAGTTGTATGAATAATTGATTAAACATACATATAATCACAATCACATTTCAAAATTATTTATTTACAAACATATTTTATAAAAAAACAATTAACTCAAAGTTTACAATCATGAACACATCCAATGTATTGTTAAGTAAGTAATAGTACTTAACAATCTTGTAAACTATGCAATTAAATGTTATAAACTCCCTTCGATAAGTTTTGTTTGGATTCTCTTGGTATTTTTGGGGACATATATCGGCAGCTTAATTTCCAGAGACTTTCTATAGGAGTTACTAATAACAAGAGAATTTATACAAATAATTTTGTTTTTTTCAAAAATATAATAAAAATTTTTGATTTGAATCACTAAACATAACAAGATAAATTTACAAATCCCTTAAATACTAGACTGATACAAAAAATTTAAGCAGGTATTACGTAGATATTGTTAGTAAAATGAAAATAAACTAACAGTCAGTTTAACACTAGTATTCTCAGAATTCAACTGGTTCAAAATCAGAAACATTTAGAAAAGTAAAAATAATGTGAATATTATTTCTTTTAACCCATTACAAAAAAGTAATACAATTTTAATTATTCGGCTGAGGAAAACACTGTTTTTTTTTTTTGAGCAATTTTAAAATTGCTGTAATGTCTGTAGTCATTTGTAGAAAAGATGATATCACAAAACTGGTTGATGATATCACAAAAAAAAGTTGATATCAACTTATTTTTATAACAAACAGCAAATTTTTACTTGTTTACATCTAACTAAAAATTAAAAACAATAGAATATGTACAAAATGTAACAAATTTAAGTAGTCATGTTTTTAGATACCACATTGCAATATTTTCGAATTTCATCAAATACAAACATCAGTTGGTACTTAAGTTCGCACTATCATTTGCTACACTTTCTGATGATTTCGAGGTACTTGGTAGAATGATCCTTCGGACAGATGAGGAGGGAGCACAGTCAGAAGAGGTCGATGAGGAGAGTTCTTCCTTAGTTTCCAACTCTTCGAATGGAGCTTTATACAATATTTCATTGATTTGCTGTTCTATTGTTGATCTCGCACTTGGACTGAGTTTTAATAATTTATAAGCCCACACGTTCGTTAAATGGTAAAGCTCTGGATTTTGTCTTTGAAGTGAATTTTTCATGGTATCAGCAGCTGCTTGAAGAAATTCGCCCACTTTGGATTCTGGAACCTTTTTTTTCTTTGTTGGAGGTTGACCACTTGCGAGTGATGAGGGGTTAGTTCTTGGTGAAATTAACCTAGCGACATTTTCTGCTTGGCCCTGAGGCTCCTAAAACACAAACATCAAAGAATTATGGATAATATGTGCAAATCGGTTATTCTTAAGGGACCTGGACCCGGAATAAAATTATTTTTGTACCTATTCTATTCAATATTTGTTATAGCTAACAGAAAATGGGTCTCGTCTTGTGTTTGAAGTATTAATTTAAGGATCTACATAAGCGTTAAGAAACGTAATTATCTTGAATATTAATAGTTCACCTGGTATATATATATATATATATATATATATATATATATATATATATAGAGAGAGAGAGAGAGAGAGAGAGAGTGAGAGAGAGAGAATAGAATAGAATAGAAAAATAATTTTATTCTGAGACCAGATCCCTTAGGAATAACAAAATTGTACAGAAATAAATAAAAATATATCTGGCCAAACGGCTACATTATTGGAATACTGCAATATTTACATGATAACATGAAATTAAATATGAACTAAAACGTATTTTCTGATAGAGAATAAAAATAATATAAAACAAAAAAAATAAAAATAAAATAATAGAATACAAATTTAAAATAAACAGAAATTGGCTAATGGAAAAATAGAAAAGTAGATAAGAAAATCTAATATGAATAATAGTATAATGAGTGTGGAATATTTACAGTAATTCCTCAATCAGTCAATTGTGTTGAACATCGCTATTTATTTTTATTGATTAGAGAGCAACTGTTAGGGAATTAAGGAGAAGTAGGAATAGTTTTGATTTGAATATGGATAAAGAAGATGCATGATGGATATCAGGTGGGAGTGAGTTCCAAAGAGAGGTAGAACGGGCGAGAAAGGAACGCTCAAAAGTTTTGGTTCTGTGGGAACGCGTATAAAGATCGGAAAGGCGAGATCTTGAGCCCTGGGATTGGATAGAGGATTTGAATTGTAGAAGACTATAGATATAAGATGGATGTTGTGAGTTGATGGCTTGGTATAAGAAAGAACCTAGGAAATAGTATCTACGGATAGAAGGGAGCTACTTTAACTCATCATAGAGGTGGGACACATCAGACTTCCTCGGGGCGTTAAAGACAAACCAATTAGAATGGTCTGAGTTTTAGCAGCATTTAACATCAATTAATTCAGGTCAGCCCAGGTACTGATCCTATCTAGGTCACCCTGAATATTAGCAAATATTATCTCAGAGGGAGGATAGGAGAAATAAATTTGGGATTCGTCGGGGTATATATGGTGGAGTGATTTAGAAAGGTCATTAATGTAAGTGAAAAGGATTAGGGAAATACTGGAACCCTGAGCCACTCCTGTGTTCAGCGGAAGGAAAGAGTATAGGGGTTAATTTGGGACGGAGACCACTTGAGTCCTTTCCTTATAAAGGAAGAGTCCTTTATAGGGATTTGCCGTTTGGATTTATGATCAGGCTTGGAGGAAAGGGCTTCATGAAAGTATTTGGATTTTGCCTGCCTTATTGTAGATTGTGTTAAGTTGTAGAGAGTTCTGAACACTTGATAATTGTCAGTCAGTCTTGTCCGTCTAAAGCATCTGTGGGCTGCGTCGCTTTTCCTTTGAAGTTATTTTATGTTTTGACACATCCAGTGAGTATGCAATCGACAGAGGTTTGAAGTTTTAAGAGGAACATGGGTGCCCAGAATACTAATAAGATAGAAGGTGAGTGTATCAACCATGGAATCAATAGTAGAACAAGAATAGATTTCGCTCCAGTTCAGGAATTCAAGGGAAGGCAGGATGCTTTCATGACTGATAGCATCTAGGTTGCGAAAGGTAATTATATGGATATTATATGAAATTTGGATTAGGTCATGAGAAGAGAGAAACGGGACTGGCAATTGGGAAGAGGAGAGTAGTTTCTGAGAATCGATGATGAATAGATCCAACCATGTTTCTGAATAATGAGTATGATGGGTAGGAGAAAATGGAACAATGGAGAGATTTAGTGAGTGGAAGAGATTTTCCAGGTATAGAGTGTCATTGGATTTGGCAAGGAGGTTTGTATTGAAATCATGATATGGTTATAGAAATAATGATGCGGTTATAGAAAGGAATGTAAGTGTAAAGGATAGATTCAAAGGTAGAGTCAAATGGCACTAGAGGAGAATGGTATACCACTATGTATAGGAATGGGAGTTCATAACAGGATATTTCAGTGAAAATGAATTCAATATGAGGGACAATAGATGAGTGTGAGGATTCGGGGTTTCAAGGTTTGATGGACATAAAGGCTTACGCCTCCACCGGTCATGGCGGAGATTACATATAGTCGGGTAGGGTGATGGATGAGGTAGGAATATGTGTTTGAGCCATGTTTCAGAGACTGCTATAATATGGTAAAAGTTGTCGGTGAAGTATTGCAGGAATTCATCAAAATGGGCCGGCAAGGATTGGGAATTAGCGTGACAGGAAATCAGGAGCCTAGACATCGGGGGGGGGGAGGCTTTAGTAGAGAAATTCTCAATATCAGATGGAAAGATGCTGTAAAAAAAAAATAAATTACTGGGTGAATTATAGTGAAAATTAAAATATAAGCCATAACCTTGTACAATTGAGATATATAGCAAAGAGAAATTAAAGTAAAAAATATAGTTGTATCTAAAGAAAAATATAAACATAAAATATGTAAATAAGATAGTGAGGACCAAAGAAAGTTCCATTGAGAATCAATCAGAGAACGAAACGAAGCCATAATGTCATCCGAACACATCTAGGTCCGCAGGCTGGTCGATGTAGATAACTGGATGGCCGTCATCTTCGTCCTCCTCGAACGGGTATGTACAGAACTCAACGGACGTGCATAAGAAGTCTTGTTCCTCCTTATTAAGGCGGATCTCCAAACCACCCACCTTAGATTTGAGGGTCTTGTTTTCTGATGTCAGGCCATCGATGAATTTGGCTTGCCCTTCGAGGTGACTCTGAATTTTGGAAAGCAAGTCATTGAGCTCGCCTTATATCTCTAAAGATGCCCTTAGAGAAATAATCTCCGTGTTCATACTGGCATTCATTTTGTTTACCGCCACTAGTATATCACTCGCGGATGGCTCTGATACTTCATTCACAGGACTTCTAGAGGGGCTTTTTTTTTCCTGTGAAGGACCTGAATTTTTCAATATATTCATGTATATATATTTTTTTATTTTGTAGAGAAAAAATTATGTCTTGGCCAGGATTCGAAACCCGGGTCGCCCGCGTCTCTAGCACGATGCTCTAACCACTGAGCTACAAAGGCTCGCATCTAAGCCAGACATAATCTTTTCTCTTCAAGATAAAAATATTTTAAAAATAATCAAAAGATCAATAAATAAAAAATATATAGCCAAAAATTCAAAAAGAAACACTATTATGTTAGGATGTTTGGAGCCTGTTTGGGCTGTTGATCGTTGGGATGTATTGCACCTTTTTCTTCGAGATGCGATTCACATAACCCCCTTTTTGATTTTGGTGTCTTGATAATGCCTGAATAGGCGAAACGTCGACTGGTAAGTAGGTGTATTTTTGAAACATAAGGCTTTGCATTGTGGTTTTTCCCAATTGCATTATAAAAAATATATACATGTTGTGTGTGTGGAAGAAAATAGTCTGGGTGAGGGACCATATATATATATATATATATATATATATATTTTTTTTTTTTTTTTTTACCTCCACCCAGACCACTTTCTTCCACTTGTTTATCATAAGAATCATAGCATCTGTACTCTAATTTTAAAAAATAAACATAAAAAAAGAGTTAAAATTAGTATGGTGGAAAATGGCTGGTATTTAAAAAAAAATTAATATTTTTTTTTTAAAGACCACAAAGACTTACAAAACATAATGTAATAACATAATTACAAAAAGAAAAAAGAAACAAAAATTGGCCAAACAAAATAATAAATAATTCTTAATTGTTTATTAATATTGAGAAATATACATTGCAGGAGATGTATACTAATTGTATTTTTCTTCATTAATTTTTTTTTTTATGAAAGAACATTGTGCATGAATTTAATATTAATATTGGACTAAAATATAAAACCATAATAATAAAAGTGTTACTTCTACTCTTAAAAAAACAACATAATTATAACATTATGATAGTAAAATTCATATTTCATTATACAACAATAAAAGTATCTGAATTTTTTGAAAAATTATTATTTTAATCTGCCTGTATTAGGAAAATAATTATTCAAATGTAAAAATAGAATAAATTTCCCTCAAAATTCCAACCAACATAAGAAAAACTAATTTTGTTCTCTCCCTGAATCAAAATTCTACTGTTATGGTACAATACATTTTCATCTTCCTCGATGGATATCTTCATAATTATTTTTTTTCTATACAGGCCTTAGAAACCAGCGAATTGCAATTTTTTTTCCAAAATTTCTGATAAAATTCATTCAATGAAATAAAAGCCAGAGTTTATTGATAAGTAAAGGATTACTTAAAGTAAACAATGTTTGAATATATATTGAATGTTTACATCAGTATTGAGTAAGGATTAAAATGGAGGCTTGTCAGTAATGAATTGATGCACGAATACTTTTTGAAAATCTAGTATCAAAATACTTAATCCTTCATTTTCTATAAACTTGATTTTAAAATATATTCATATGCAATATATTTAATATTAATTATTTGAAAAAAAAATAATCGAGGTTAATAACAGGGACAAACCAGAAACCTTTTTAAATAAACCTTACATAAATATATGGAACTGAAAAGTAATATTTGAACAACTTCTAAATTCAACACCAAGTTATTGAAGATTAATTTTTAGTTTGATTATTCCCAGTCAAGATCAAAAATGTTAATACATAATAATGAAATTTCGAATAATTTCAGTGAAATCGTCAATCAATGCAGAAGGAAATAATTTGGAATGTATGAAATTAGAAACAAAATATACAAATCGAAATCTTACATCCTCTTCTGATGATGATGATGATGATTCTGAATAATCTGACAATTGATTTTGATCATCAACCATTTTAAATAAATCTTCAACAGTCATGATACCAGAAAGCAATGCGGAATTATCTACAATAAAGAATTCAAAACAATACCATGCTCGCCTAACTTTTCCAAAGAGCTACAAAGTCGTAATTCAAGCAAAGCATTAACTAAAAAGTACTTGCGTAGTTTGATGAACTTGATATAAATCGTAGTAATTAATTGATTAATGCTTATTTATTTGAACCAGAAAAAAATAGACACTATACATGGAAAAGGAAATGTTGTATCAGTTCCACAGATTGTCGTTTCGAGTTGAGTTACAAGTCTTAAGTGTTTATTCATTTCATTTTTAATATTTCCAAAAATACAAGTTATCGTGAGCTTTAGCATCGAAAAGAGAATGTAATTATGGGTCATGAGTAGATTTTGGTAATCATTTCATCAAGAAATAAAAGTTTCAACTAACATTTCGAAAAATAGATGATATATTTTTTGAAACGTTCATTTCTAGATGAAATGATTGCCGAGGTTTATACATATCCCACAATTATATCCTCTTTTCCAAATTAAAGATCATGACACCTTGTGGCTCAAATAGAAGCGACAACCTGCGGAATAATTGACGGAAATGTTTTCCTTGCTCACTCTAAATTGTGCTTTTGTGTAATTAATGTATTAATGGTGGTTATCCTTTATAAAGTGGAAAAATAAAAATATTCTTTTTAAGGATGATGTAGAGAGTAGACTAGATACATCGAACTGACGGCGTATAAGCTAAATTAATGTGAGATGACATCGATAAAATGGACTGATGAAAATTCATCATTTCGGCGAGACACACCGAACTGACGACAGTGAGCGTGTGTACCATCGCGTCAGTTCAGTTGGTCACATTAGTTATCTGAACATGCTTACAGGTGTCGTTTCAATCAATTTTGCAGACCTCGTTTGTATTCCGTAGACTTGTGTGTTTTTATTACTGAGTGATAATATGGTTCGTTAGGGCAATGATTTTGTTTTAGAATTTATAGTACTGTTTAGAGGGGAGGAATGCTTGTGGAAAGTAACTTCAAAGGACTATCATTACAAACAAAAACGAGAGGAATCATAGAAAATTCTTGTTAAAAAGGTTAAAGAGATCGATCCCCTCGCAAGCAAATCGGTAGTAACGAGAAAAATCAACAGTTTAAGAAGTGCCTTTCGGAAGGAATTAAAAAAAGTAGGGAGGTTGGTGAGCGATATGGGTGCTGATGACGTTTACCAACCGAAATTGTGGTACCACGACCAGCTGGAAGCTTGGAGCCTCCTGTACATCTTGGAGCTTCCAAGAGGTAGCACATTGAACTGATACACCGAAGTGGGCATGTGGATGTGAATGTTGCGTTCAGTTAGAAACACACCAAACTGACCGTGTAGCGGCCTTAAGTCCTTGCTGATTCAGTAATTTGAAGCATGAAGAGCAACTTTCTTCCTAAGACCGCGATAGTGAAGACGGTCGTTCACTAAATTCTCATTCGCCTTAATTACACTAGCAATTGATTCTGTTCCTCTCAAAATACCTACTTGATTTTTCTAATCACTCAATGGTTGCATACGCGTTCAAAGGAGCTCTGTAATCTATTCCTCACATATTTGTCCATTTCTAGTAGTACCTGATTACCAGCATTATTGATAACCAAAACTTGCAAAAGTTCAAACTCCACACCGTGTGCATACTATTATACAAAATTCATAGATGGCACTACCAACGTTCTGAGGACTGCTCTCATTTACTTAAAGTGATTATTACAACGATAGATATATTTAATTACGAAGGGTCACCTTTGGTGTAGTGGTTAGCATAACGACCTACTATGTCCAAGGCTATTAACCCCACAGATGGCCATAGAATTTTTTAAAGGGAAAAAAATTCCTTAGTTATGGCCTCTTTCAGAATGGAAATAACCATAGAACCTCTGGTCTAGCGGTTACCATAACAGCCTACTATTCAAAAGGCCCAGTTTTCACAGGTCCAGATACTGACTACCCAGTTGACAGTAACTGTACACAACTGAACATTCTGCTGTCTATACAGTTCCTGACGTGTTCTCACTACTGGGTCTGCATTGGGAGACAGTAGTATACAGCTACTGTGTTATTAGTTCTGGCTTGGGTTTCTGACCCTTTGCGTTTTCACGACGCCAGCAAAATGGCTGATCAGTGCGATATAATTAGAAAAAATATATGACTATTGGCATTACTCCTTGGTGAACATTTGAACATTGGAAATTCTCAAAAGTCAAAAGGGAAAAAAAAAAGAAAATATGGACAAGGTGTTGGTTACAGAAGAAAAATATGGGAGCAACTTCTATGATCATGATTGAACTGCGCACTCATGATGAATATGAATTTTAAAAAATACTTAGAATGACACCATGCCAATTTGATGTTCTTTTGCACTTGGTTGCCTCAAAAATTCAACGCCACATACAATTCCTACCATCTACTAACTAAATGAAGGCCGTTCATGGACAGCAGCGTTAGCTGTTTTCTATTTATTCAATTTTTATTTTTCTAAGACTATTACTGTGAAGTTTTCCTTTGGAAATGCAGACTCGTAATTTTAATTTGTTTTTATTTCTTTATTAGATAATAAAAATTTATTGCCTTGCAGGAATTGGTAGGGATTATTTCTTGACATATCTTGGGTTATGGAAGATGTAGGATTAATTGATAAAAATTAATATTTAAATAAATTTTATTTATAAAATTATTCTATAAAAAACACATAAACATACAATAGGTACATTCAGATTACAACATGGTCATGCCCAGTCAATAAATAATATTTACACTTTACAAAATAACAAAGACGACTAAAAATGAGTTTATTTTAAAAAATTTAAACCTAATATCCTAGTTGAAATTCTAGTACAAAGCTATATTTATTTACATAGATTTTCTAGCTAGTATATTTACAATGATGCTACTGTAGATGAAAATACAGTTCTGTTCAGATATTCCTTCACTAAAAACACAGATACAGGCAAATATTTAATTGCATATTTAGAATGTATACATTTAAAAAATTATTATTTTTTTCTGTTTTTATAAATTAAATTTTATTATTTAAATTAAATTTATTATCTTCATCTCTGCTTATGTCTTGTACCAAGGCTTATTGAATATTATTATTTTTTTCCAAATTGTTTAAAGACTCAATTGAATCAATAGCTTTCAAGACTTTATTACTTAAATGCACTTTAATTAATAAAGTCACAATGTGAATAGTTAGATTCCACTTGACAAAAAAAAATTCTTTTCAGACAATCATCCAGAAATCAACAATCTATTCTGATATACTTTTAAGTAAATTTTTATTTCAATATCGACGGGAGGACTCTCCACCAGTTATTGGCGTCCAATCGAAGCCTATCCTAGATTCTGCTCTGGCTTCTTGCTCTTGTGGCCTAAAATAGTCAATGATAGGGTGGTAACTGTAATTTATCCTTTTCGGTGGAGGAGGCGTTGGTCTCGGCACGGTTGAGATGGTAGGAATTCCCATCGTATCAGCATTCAAATTGTCGATTGGCAAAGCTGGATGTCGGCTATTCAAAGTAGGTTTGAATCTTATCCTAAAAAATAATTTGATTGAATTTAACAAATCATATTGTATACAAAATAAATCTGAATTTAATTGTAAATTTATTTTTAATAATATAAAACACATACACAAATAATGTACACATAAAATACACATACACAAACATATACACTCTAATCTAAATTGTCATAACTTACTATTTCTATTTCACAGCTACATATTGTTACTATATTTTACATATATACCCTATTAATAATCATATTGTCAATAATTATCATAATTTGTTTAAATTGAAATAGAAAATTAAAAATTTTCCCAAGAAATTTTGTTTCATGCTGTATTATCACATTGTATATCAATAAAATTTATTAAATAAATATTTTAATATTTAAGTAAAGTATTTCAATCGAGGGCTGTAGCTCGAGAGGTATACCATGAACTGTTAACATGACGGTACGTTTGAGTTGCAAGATTTTTTTAAATTACAAAATCATGACTGAATTTTTCTATTATAACATTTTAGTATGAATATTTGTAATGCGAAGTACAATGATTTTATTGCTCTTATACAAATTTAATGCTGATAATCATTTCATTCCTTATTTTTAACAGAAACATTAAAAAAAATATAAAAATAGACATTTTTATTTACCATTTTAGAATTAGTAATTATCACCCATCTATTTCAACATATTTTGCTTTTAAACGGTTACCTGTCAACTGTATTGTTTCTTGTTGTTCTTCGTAAAGTATTTTCTAATGGAGGGTATCTGACTTCTTCATGAGGTACTTCTCCTTCCAAAGGAAGTGGTGGTCCCCGGTGTTGGACAATGGGTCTTCTTCCTGAATCTCGTTTTGGCGGCGTATATCCTCTAATTCCCTAAGAAGATTAAATTTTTTGTGGTTAGGCCTAAAGAATCGTGACATGATATAAAATGTAATCCTTATCAGTTTTAATTTATATTTAACTCTCTATTTATGGTTTGGTTAGTCTTAAAATATTTTTATTAAATATTACAAATCAACATAATTGTTTGGAGTCCTGGGTCCTTCCAGAAAAGTAACCATTTTTATTTTAACTAATGTATAACTCTCATGACATAAATGATTTTTCTATTTTTTTAAGCTCTTAAAAACTCAATTAGTATTAAGCAAGTTATGCACTCTTTGATATTGAAATATCCCCTAAAGTATTTCCTTGAATGTAAATATTTTGTTAACATTTTTTTTCTATTTTGAAAATGACAGTTTGTTTGTGAATGAACCGCAGCAATAAATGGTGTAATCATTAATTAACTAATAAGTTAATGATGATAATGCATCAAAGTAAACATCAATAAATGTTGGGACCGTGGAAAAATTCCAACGAAAAGCCTTAAGTCTCCAAACTAAAACAGAAATAGAAATTATCTGTCCAATATTTCGCCCATTCAGGCATCCTCAGGGTAGGAAGAGAATAACAGCAAAACAAAACATGAATAATGCACCCAAGAAACATCCCACCATCTCAAAGGCTCAAAAGCAACTAATATTGGCGAAATATTGGACAGATAATTTCTATTTCTGTTTTAGTTTGGAGACTTAAGGCTTTTCGTTGGAATCTTTCCACGGTCCTAACATTTATGTAAGGTCTCTTTTTACTTTTCAATATCAATAAATGTTGTTGTATTTATTCACATTTCATTAATCTTTAATTTTTACCAATAGTTAAGTAAAAGATTATACATTAATTATAAACAATCAGAGAAAGTTGCTTTAAAAAAGTAATAGTTCTATAAATTCCAATTTATCTTCTGTATATATAAATGAATGGAAGTTGCTTTGGTTTAATGAAATTTTTGAAAAGATTTTTAAATATTTTGATTAATTGAATTTAGTGGAATATTATAATGCATGTTATTTAGTTTTTAAAGCAAAAACATATATGAGACATTAAAGAGCAATTCATCATGAGAAATGTTTAAAAAACATATGTCATTATCAGCTGTTATCAGCAGTCATGAAAATACAAAAAAACTAAAACTTTTTCTAATATCAATAAAATAACTTTTTTCAAATTATATTTGATTAATTTGATTAGAAAATATTAAACAATATTATTTTATTATAGTAAATAAAACGTATAATATTACTTTGCTTTTTAAGAGATTCTGATCTAGTGAGCAGTGTACATTCTCTCTACTACTGAAGACAGTAAAAAAAATGGCACCTGTTTGAATCTCTTATTACTATTAAACTTAGTGGTAAATTTTAAATCTGAAGATTAGTAACAGAATGAGGTAAAATAAAGATTTGTAATAAGAATATCTGATTTTTAATAACAATATATTATCATTATCATACATTTTATAAGAAAAATTAAATTGATTAATCACTTGGTGTAGATACCTTTATACCTTTATTAGCATGATATATTAAATGTATTTATAATTATTTTTATCTGCAATACAACATAATCAAATACATTAACTGATGTTATGTTTAAGTGGGAATGTTGTTATTAATACTCAATAAAAATAAATTGCATAAAAAAAATATTTTTGTTTATCATTTGTTGGTTTTTCAATCTTTAATTTTTACCAATAGTTAAGTTAAAGATAATATATGAATTATAAATGATCCGAGTAAGTTATTTTCTAAAATAACTGTTATATTTTTAATACTGTTTGAAATAGTTTTTACTTTCATTAACTGATCTTTTTTTTTCACTGTAATTGAATATTATCATAAAATAATTGTAAACTACTGAGTAAAAGCTATAATTTGGTAATTATTCCGCAGGTTGTCACTTTGAGTTGATTCACAACAAGTTTTAACTTTTCATTCATTTCCCTTTAAATATTTTCCAAAAATACAAGTTATCATGAGCTTAAGTATGGAAAAGAGAATGTGATTATGGATAATGAGTAGATTTAAGTAATCAACATGTACATGGAAATAATCAAAAAACATATATCATCTGTTTCTCGCAATACTAGTTGAAACTTTTATTTCTTGATGAAATGATTACTCTACTCATCACCCATTATTTTTAGAAAACATTAAAAATGAAACGAATAAACAGTTAAAACTTGTTGTAATTCACCTTGAAGCAGCAACCTGCGGAAAGATACCAATAATTTAGTAAACATTGTGTGAATAGAATAATTACTGTGAATATGTAATGTAAGTTATAATAATTGAATAAGTGTATTGAAAAATTCATACTCCTTTATAATATTCAAAATATTTTACATTAAATTCTGCTTCAGATACTTACTGGAGGCTGTGGTGGTATAATTGGAATCCTGACTGCGGAAAGACTCTCGTCATTCAAAACAAGATTGGAATCGATGTGCTCTGAGGGCGGAGATGGAGAAGTCTTTTCCGGAATCAGATGAGAATATTGGTTGCCACTCTTGTAGCCGAGTACTCTGCATGAACAACAGGTTGGAACCTAAAAAATATTAATAAAATACAATATAAATTTTATTTTTAAATATATAGTTAAATTACGTTGTATCAAAATCAAATTACATGTAATCTTATAAGTAACGTAATTGATAATAATAGCTGTACTACTACTACCCTTGAAAGGTAATGGGTACAGTACATGGTAGAGACTGTTTCTAGGACAATGGTTGGGCAGATTTGTCCGAGATTGCAGTTTATAATGGTATTTACTTTCACCAATTAATGGTACCTACTTTATAAAGGCTGGGTGAGCCCCAGGAGGGTCCATTGGTTCTATCTATGGCTGCTAACAGATTAAATAATTTATCTGTCACAGCCCAGCTTTGAATCCAGGACATTCACCATAGCAACTTAACACTCTTCACCCTCAGCTAACCCACTTTTTCAACATAATTTTAGATATTTTAGACATTTTTTTAATCTATAAATTTTGAAGAACAAATACTTTTTATTGAAAATTTTCACATGATATTTAGTACTTAATGAAATAATCACGTTCATGTTTTATAAACTTATCACTCAACCAATATTGAGTTGTTTTATAACATTTTTATAAGATTAACTTATTCAATTCTATTAAGTCTACATATTATTTTTCTGTGTGTGTCATTTTAGTTTCCAACATTTTTTTAGTTTTAGTTAAGGGATGAAAATGGGGGAAGCATGGTTAGTATTCTGAGCCCTTAATGTTGTCATGGATACGAGTACTACTGAAAAGTAATTTTTTGTTTTGAAGAGGAATGACTTGCCCTGACCGGGATTCGAACCCGGGTCGTCTGCATCTCCATTGCAGTGCTCTAAACTACTGGGCTACCTGGGGTCGCATCCAAGTAAGACAAATCCGTTTCTCTTCACCTTATCTTTCTTTAATCCTTAAAAATAATAAAATATAAATAATATATTGACCTAATTAAGGTACTAAGACTATATCCTAATTAAGGTAATGTTCAATGAACATTCTTCCCCGCGTATACATCGTGAAAATTGCAAGATTACGGGGATGTAGTATTGGTGAAAAGAATGGATTTGTGTGACTTGGATGCGACCCCTGATAGCTCCAACAGAGATGCAGACGACCAGGGTTCGAATCTCTTCAAAACAAAAATATTTAAAAATAATAACAATTAATAAAAATAGAAAAGTATTTTTATAGAGTATTGCATTTCTTTGGGAGCTAAAATAATTGCTAAAGAATTTCTAGAGTACGCTCTGTTAATAAATGATAATAGGCTTAATTTATTTTTAAAAATGCATAAATATATTAATTTCAGGTATTCTTGTCTTTCAGTAATATGTTTGATTGCATAGCTCATGATTAAAATAAAATTAATAAATATATTAACCTTAAAAACATCTACTGTCAATCCACTGTTTTCATCCCAAGTTAGTAGTCGATGGTAGTTATAGACTTGTACGCACTGTGATTCTATTTCGTCTCGCAAGTAATGGCACGATCCCTGCGGTTTCCTACAATATTAAACAGGGAAAAATGCTTATATAAACTATTAAATATAAATTAATAGCATTTTAATTGTAGTTAATTAGTGAATTATTATATTAATATTATCATAAACTTACAAGCAAATCTCTAGTCGAAGAGTTTGAGAGTATTCTTTGGTGTTGACAATGAATTTCCATTGACCGCTGGTAGCGCGTGCCTTTTTCGGCCGAGCCAATTCTACCCTGGTCTGGCACATGAATCCTTTGCTGGCTGAATCGTCACTTTTTCTTCTATTACAGATCAGGAAAAATTTAATTAACAAATTATTAAACAATGATTTCTTTTAAATAAATGCAATAAATAAGATAAATAAAATGAGCGAACCTCTGCATTTCGGATTCCAAGTCTTGTCGAGGTTCTGATGTAAATATCTCGAACCTTCCAGGATGACCATCACTTTTTATACTGTTGATGATTAGCTCTCTGTTTCAAAGAATAATTAATTAAATAATTATAAAGGAAATAACAAAATTGAGCTTACTTTTAATAAGAAACAACGGTAAATAAAACCAGGTCAAATAAATAACTTTAACAGTTGAAAAACAACTTTTCGATATTGTTTGTATTACAAAGTAAAAATTTAATAACGTTGACTCAGCATGTAAAGTTGTTTTTGCATTGATGATAAAGAGACAAATAAACAAATGATTAGAACTTCTTGTTTAATTTTAAGTGAAACCATTCGACAGATAGTTCCCCATCACCAAAGGCCTTAGACAAGGGTGTAGCTTATCACCCACCCTTTTCAACTAGTATCTGGAGTAAGTTTTGAAAGAATGGAAAAGTAAATCGGGGCATGGGTATAAGAATAGGGAAGGAAACGCTATACAGTCTGCATTTAGCTGATGATCAAGTGGTGATAGCTTCTGAGGAAGATGATGTTAGTTATATGCTGAGGAAGTTAGAAGAGGAATAAATAGGGTCTAGAAATCAGCAAAGGGAAGACGGAACACATGGCCTTCAACGCTTCTACATCTTCTCTCACATTAGAAAATTGTCACTAAATCGGAGTGCTCTCTTTAATTATTTGGGAGTGCACATAGACAGCAAGGGAACACTTGAGACTGATATAAAGGAAAAGATCAGCAAAGGAAGGTTATCGGCATGGTAAACTCCTCCATACTGTGGAGCCCAAGTGTTTCTCTTCTTCATTCCTTTTTCGAAGGTGTAACTCTTTATGGTTCGGAAATGTGGGTAGTTAGACCAAGAGATGCACAAAGGCTGCAAGCTGCAGAAATGGATTTTCGGAGAAGAAGTTGTCATATTTCTATAATTGAGCTAGTGAAAAACTCGGTCATAGGAGATATCATTAAAGCGGAAACGATAATGCACAAAATTGGGTCCAAGCAGCTGCAGTGGTATGGTCACCTGAGAAGAATGGGCCCCGAGAGATGGTCAAAAATTATATTGGACTATACCCCAGAGGAGAGACAAAAAAGAGGCCGCCCAAGGAAAACTTGGCTGTAAGGAGTTGAAGAGGTGATGGCCGCAAGAGGATTGGCAGAGGGAGATTGGGAAGACCGAGAGTATTGGCGACAAAATGTATTGGGTTTCGGCTTATGACCAAACGTTGTAAAAGCCCGAAAAGAAAAAAAAAATAATTAGTTGACCATTTAAATCTGCAGTCTAGGTGAATAAATAGGTCATCTTTTGTCTAAAATAAGTTGAGTATACTAAGAGAAGCGGAATTGTGCCTTTATTGTTGTGACTTGACCACTTATTGACCTAGGCTGCAGATTTATACGGTCAATTATTATTTAAAATAAAAAACGTATTCTTAAACAATCATTTATTTCTCTCTTTATCATTAATGCAACAACTATATGACTTCACATGCTGAGTTAGTCAAATTAATTTTTTACTTTATAATTAATATTGTAATAAACACTAAATAACATGGGACTGCAGAAATATTGAGAAAGAAATGGTTTGTATGGTCAAAAAATATTTTTTTAAATATTATAACTATTCATTTTTAAGTTAATGTAAACTGAACTATAAACTTTTGATTTTTATATTTTGAGAAAAAAACCATCATCCAGTCATCCAGTCTTCTTAAATTGTTTAATTCTTTAAAACGTTTCGACAACTTTATGTCATTATCAATCATTTAAAAAATTGTGCATTGTTACAATAATTATACATAACTTTAAAAAGTTATATGTCTATACATCTCATAAATGTATATTTACTAAAAATTTTCTTGGGGGTATATCCATCCTCCATGGTCAAATTATTAATATTACACCTATATAAACTTGGATCTTTAAAGTACTATCTTTAAAGTAGTATAAAGTACCTTTAAAGTATAAGTAAAGGTCAAATATTAATAATATTATTTATATGTGAAACACACATGAGATGTATACCCATTTAACTTTTTAAAGTTATTTATAATTATTGTAAAGATGCAGATTTTTTAAATGATTGATAATGACATAAAGTTGTTGAAATGTTTTAAAGAATTTAAGAAGACTAGATGACTGGATGATGGTTTTTCCCCCCAAAATAATATAACTATTTATCAGAAACCATATAAACTGTTTTTAATAATAAGTTTTACTATTTAAAAAATTATTTTAAAACCTCCACTCGGACTGTATTGCTCTAAATACTTTTTTTTTTTAGTAAGCAATAATTTATAATTTTATAAAAAATGTAAATGATTCTCTAAAGCAGCTTTGTGTTCTGTCTAAAATGAAATCGGACAATAACAATATATTAAATAATATAAATAGTAAACATACTCAGGATAGTCGTTTGTTTCTAAACAAAGGCTGTTCGTTACTTTGGTGCAGGTTTGCACTTTTGATCCCAATGGCTTTCTTAATGGCCTTCCTGGTCGTGGCCTGGCTCCAAGTTTGTCTAAAAATAAAATAATATAAATTTAAGGAAGCATTCGCAAAAAGAGGAATGGATTGAAATGGAAGAAATAAGCTGGTTCAGGACAGGGACAGCTGGGTCAAGCTTTACAAAAAACTCCTCACACTGCTCAGACATGAGGCGAGGATAAAAGATTACGATGTTATAAAAATTATTTAAAAGACATTTTTTCTTAACAAAATTTGTAGACATGCTAAATATGTTTCTGAATTTAATAATAATAAAAAAAAAAAAATAATAATCAGACAATTTACATCTTTGACTGAATTTTTTACACCAAATTTAACTTTTTTTAATTCAAATTTAACTCATTGTATTTTTGAAATTTAAATATACTATTAAAAATGAAAGCAAATAATTATTGCAGCCATAGGGTGGTTAACATACCGCTTAGATCAGTGGTTCCCAACCTTTTTTGTACCATGCCCCCTCCGGTTCAAACTAAAGCCTCCCCCCTTGCACAAAATTTGAAAAAAATAAGTATTACATTGAAAACAGAAAATTTACTTTTACTATCGTAAGATACTGCACTACGAGTTTCAATCTAAGATAAAGAAGTACTGGTAAAAGAAAAATTACCAAAACTAAGTTAGAATTTTTTTAATTTTCAACTTTCTCGCGCCCCCTCTGAGTTGTCTTAACGCCCCCCCCTGGTTGGGTACCTCTGGCTTAGATTTAAAAAATATTTCAATCTTAATTGGATTAATTAAGATTTAAATCAATCTTAATTAGTCCAATTTAATTAACTGTAATCAGAAGCTTAATAGTTCATAAAAAATAATACTTTTTACAAACCTATGTGAACATTAGCATTTCTCCTGTTAATACCACTCATTGATTGCGGAGGTCGACGAAAACTGGGTGCGCTTGCTGGCCTTAATCTAGTTTGGTGATATATCTGTAAGTGAAAACATATATATATATATAGTAATGTTCTTAAATTTCTCATTATTTGTATTTATTTTAAATTGATTAAAGTAATTTTGAATTACTTCAGAAACATATGCTGAACTCCTCCCTGTAGCTTGCTCTCTGGCGAGACCTTTAAACATGTTAGCAATGTCCATACTGATCGGGAGCATCAACTGTGTCGTCGCATTGTCCATGTTCTTAGGGATCAGAGGTGTGGGATCATTCGGATCTGGAAAAAAAAGGAAAAATATGTAGAATTTTATTTTGTTTTATATCTTCACAGTCCTTACATATGGACTCAGAAAAGTGAATAATGTCTAAACAATTGAATTGTCACTCAGGTTTGAAAGGAAAATTCTCTGAAGAATATTTAGATCTTTATGCATTTATCAAGCCTCGGAAGAATTATATCACTCATATTACAAAGATGTAGTTATTATCTACATTGTCATTAAACTATCTAGATTATGATGGGTCAGTTGTATGGATGAACCGTGAAGAGTTGATTGTCCAAAATTTTGGTGATTATAATATGGGTTCTACTGGACTATAATTGATAATATTTAATTATGAAGCAAAAAAACCATTCTCCAGTCAGTTTTTCTTTATTATTAACTATAAATACGTTTCGACCCCTTCGGTCATTTTCAATTTCTTAAATGTTTATCAGGATTCACATAATATGTCTATAATTTAACAATATAAAATTATCAACATCAACAACAATAAAACTATAAATAATTACATTAAAATGTCCTAAAAAACTGAAAATATTCAAGTATAGATACCTCTTATGGACGTCTATAATTTAAAAATTACTAGGAGATACATTTTTCTGCATGGTCATTTGCTTTGCATTATACTTTGGACTGTACTTATTTTTAAATACCTTGATATTGTTTGAAAAATTAAAATGTAAATTTATAAGAGTTTAATATTAATTATTGTTTTGATTTATTTATTTATTTAAATTATTGATATATATTAATTGGTCTTAATATTTTATATCTGAATCTTATTATATGGGAGTATTAGAATTAATGTATATGAAGTTATGTGTGATAGGTTATACTATGGTTATCCATAAGTGTAGGCTATTCTTTATTTATTTCTTTTTTAATTTCAATAAAACAGATGAATATAATTTATTGATTTCATTAGACTCTTTTCTATCGTTAACTTACTAAATTTTGTTGATTAAATAAGTTATCTACCATATATTTATAAGGCACATAGTATACTCAAGTATGGAATGTGCCAATTAATAAACGGTTCTTTCAAAGGGTTACTTTGAAAGGAAAATATAAAAAAAAAAAATTATCTACCATAACTGGATTTGAACTTGGAACTCTCTTCACAACAACTCAGTGCTTTACACACTGACCTTAGTTGTAATAACAACCACAGCATTAATTGTTATGAGTAAAGTTTTCTAGGTTTTGTAGTGATATTGCTCTAGGGGGAGTATGAAAACTTGTTTAAGCTTTTAGAGCCCATAATGACTAGAAAAGGAGAAATTAAAGGCAGGAAATGTTTGTTATTTTAAGTCACGGCATTACTAAGCTCGCGCTAATTGTCTCGAAATTTAAAAATTAGGATATTTAAAACTGTGAAACGTGGATGTTAACTTTTAACGGGACGAACAACATCTTAAGATATTAGAAAATAATGTATTGCGTAAAATATTCAATCCGAAAAAGGATGAGTCCACTGGAGAGTGTAGGAGATTACACAACGCGAAATTACAGGTCATGTGCCTAGTTGATAAAATTAAAGCGATAACGTTGCAAAGGTTGAGGTGGGCTTATGAAGTGGGGCTTAGTAACGAACGGATTCCTGGCCGAAGAAATTTCTTGAAAGGCAGTAAAGAATTCTTGGTTACACCATCATTCGGAGGGGATGCAAAATGGTGGCCCCTAGAGCACGATATCAGATCTATCCTAATCATTGGCGTAACTAGAGTTGACTCATGGGGGGGTTAATCCCCACTAGTCAACCACTCCAACATATTACTCCCTTCAAAAAAAGATGTCTCGTAATATAGGTATTATACTATAATCATGCAGCTTTAAATTAAATAAATAGATTATAATTTTTTATAAATGTAATTTTTGGAAGGGCAATCAAGAAATAGCTTTTAAATACAAGCAACCCTATTTATTGGTTACAATAACTTACTATAGTTAATTACATAGGGAACTTTCTAGACCCATCCAGACTTTACTTCTAGATTCTAAGAATTGTCTAAACTGTTCTTCTCACATTTGCGATCTTATTGTTAGATGCCACTACTGCCACTATAATAATATAATTAATTGTAAATAAACAGTATTACGTTTTGGTTTGTCATTTTAGTGTACCTTTTATTCATTAAAATAACTGTGTTTGCACTTTCTTTGTTGTGTTTTTGGCATTATTGACCCTTACTTCTGTAATCCCACAATAATAAATTTGAAAAAGTGAAATCCTTTAAAGTTTTATTTTTTTTCAAATTGTTACTTACAATTTGTTTTTTTAAATTTCGTCTAAGGTATGGGGGGAGGGTTACATCCCCAATAACCCCTCCCCTCGTTACGCCTATGCTCCTAATTACACCTGGAGAGGCTAAATTTAAGACTCCCACAGTAGTATCACCCGAATAGCCCTAGCAACATAAATTTAAATATACTAATAATCAAATTCCTAAAAATTTAATAAGCGCTGAGCCTACTAGTAATCGTCCAACGGGATGATATCAGAGGGAGGATCGCGTTAATAGTGATCTGTGTTTGTGTAGTTTGTTAGTGGAAATTGGTGGTATTGGCATCGAGCATTCGTGTTCATTCAGCCTTATTACTATTTAAAGTTATCTAGTAACGGCAAAAGAAATAGATTTCTTGTAAGGGAAGTTAAGGGCTTAGGTTTAAGATTGATTACGATACAAATTATATTCTTCTTTCTCTTCCATAATATGGAATATATGATAATATACATATTCCATAATATGATATTATCATGTTTTATTCATTGAGTTAAAAATATATTCATGTATTAGCTTGTTTATACCCTACATTGTGACAGAAAACATTTCACCTCAAAATTACTTGATAAAAATGTTTAACATTTCTCTATATTATTAAAAAAAATGTTTTTTAATAATCACCGTGTAATATTTTATTTTACGTATCAAAATAAATAGTTAAAATACGATTTTAATTGATGGAGAACGCATATAATTTGTAAGATAGGGGTTGGTACCACCTGTTAAGCGTACGGGGGTACTCATCAAGTAATTCAAATATAATACATATATATATATATATATATATATATATATATATATATATATATATATATATATATGTATGTATGTATAAATAATAGAATAGATGAGGCGTTCAGGATCAAAAGCCGATAATCCTGAAAATTCAAAAACCTACTTTATCACATTTTTCGCTATTTTGGCCAAACGATTTTGTCTAACACGACATTTCGTCACCTTATTTCTCATAGTTTTAGTCCGGTTAAGAACCTGAAGTTTCGGGAGCATAAAATTGCTATGCAAAACTAGCGAAAATGTGAAAAAGTCAATTTTTGAAAATTTCGGAGGTATCCGCTTTTGATCCTGAACACCTCACACCACTGTACACTAGATCATTCATGGTATAGTGATTGTACAGGATTTTGGAGTTAGTGGACCGTTTCTCCAGCACATATCTTTCTTTTTCATGCTCTTACATTGGAGTTATCCGTTTTTGATACTATACACCTCATATTTATACAAATACAAATAAAAGCAGGTAAAAAAAATAGATGAATAGAGTAATTAGTAGTTAAAATAACGGAATGACAATAATAGACACAATAAAACTTGGAAATAAAAGTAATGAAAATTCATAGAACATAATAGGTCACGAGTATTGGGGTAGGGAGAAAATTATTAAGCACAAATTAAAAAGCAGATTAAGCAAAAACAAAATTTTGGATCATTTTCTCTTCCATGATATTTTAAAGATCTATTAATAATTATTTAAGATAATATTATTTTTTTTATAAAAAAAAAATTGCTACATTTTCTTTTTTATTGCTCATTACTGCAGATTTCGAAGTTTTATGCTCATTTAATAATTTTTTTTAATTGTACGTAACCTAGGCTCTAGTTATGACCCATATGTGCTTTTTGTAAAAGCATTAATGTGCGAATCAAGTGATAAGAGGTTAGTAGGACAAGGTATGAATGCCTGAAGTCGCCCCTTTCTATTTCATCGACGATGATCTCGTTTTTTAATTAAAATATATCTAATTAGTTAATCAGGAATGGAATAAAGAAAAACTAATTATTGTCTAGAAAGAAATATTTAAAAAAAATAATAAACTCTAACATAATGAATACATGATCTGAATCTGTAAATTAGGTCAGTTATCAACGAAGGTTTTTTCTATAAAATTATCAAAATTTCGAAAAAAAATCGAATAAATAAAAGCTAACTTTACAGATTTCAGTACTCGTCAAATCTTGAACGGTATGTTAATATGTACAGACATATTGATTGACTGATACAGTGGAACATTTCTCGCCTTAAATTTGTATTCATTTCATCAAAAAATAAAAGTTTTAACTAACATTTCGAAGTATAGATGTTTTTCGAAACGTTCATTTCTAGATGAAATAATTACGAAATGTACATACTTCCGTTAACAACAATCTCTTTTCCAAACCAAAGCTCACGATTATTTGGATTTTTGGAAAATATAAAAAGGGAAACGAATGAAAAGTTAAAACTTGTTGTGACTCAACTCGAAGCGACGACCTCCGGAATAATTACGAAAGATTTTTTTTTGAGTGTTTTGATAAAAAAAAGATCGCATCAAACTGCCATTTCCACACTCTTCTGAGTGATACAAATTCTGAAAATATTTCAAGGTCAATATATATATATATATATATATATATATATATATATATATATATATATATATATATATATATATATATATATAAAAGTTACATAACTGCTGTTCAAAAATAATAGCAATTACATAATGGCAGATCTAATAAGTAGCAGCTCGTTATCAGAAGCCATAATGATCGTTTAAAAAGTAACAAAATGGAGGCCAAAGCCGCCCCCTCAGTGTAGAGATAGCTTTATGCAGTTTTCTTTAAGTTAATTAGTTTTTGCTCATTTTTTTCTGTTTAACCATTAACAATTTTCATGACACTGGGGTGCCCCGGACCTCCACGGCGAAAAACGTCTCGGTCCTAGTATATATAGTCTCTAAAGCGTGCATTTAAAGTATTCGAGAACCCAGCGATGAAATGTAGGATCATCTTCATAAATTTTAATGGATGAATATAAAAATAACGCCCAATACACGCTAAAAGAGCTGTTACTTTCGATATTACAGCCGGAAGCATTATGTACTACGTCATTAATACAATGATAAGGGAAAAATAAATTGAAGGCCATCAGGTGTTGGCTGCACAGGTGGTGCTACCTATCAGCTGATTGTTAAACTTTCATTAGCAACCTAGCCTGTCTCTTCCTGTTCTGGTATAAAAAATATTTTTTTCTATTTTAAATTATCTTTTATTGATCGAATACCATTGAAATTTTAATCTTAATTGTGAATTTTCTGATCATCTAATATGGATTCATGATTTAAAAAACAGAACACATCTCTGTATAAAAAAAAACTGTGAGGAATGTGATATGAAATGAACCACTTCTACTTATATATATATATATATATAAAATTTACATTATATACTATGTATTCCACATTATATACATTAAAGAATATGATACAGGAGCATACACTATAAAAATGTCTAATTTTCTGAATATAATTCTCTCTTTCTCTAAAAAAATAAGTTTATATGAATTATAATAAATAATTTTATTTATATTGTAATGGAACATATACATCATATGTAAATATATATATATATATATATATATATATATATATATATATATATATGTATATATATATTATAACTGTAAAATCCTTTTAAATTGTTATTAATTATATTAAAAGTGTTTTTTATATTTGGATCCCCTCCACCGTAAACCAACGACTTCCTGCCCTCCTGTATCGTTTAATAACATCCCACTGATTCCTGTAGAACAGGCCCGGTACTTAGGACTACACCTTGACAAACGCTTAACTTGGAATCATGAAACTAGACTGAAACGACAAGAAACAGTTTGCCGTTTCAGGCTACTACATTTACTAGACAAATGCTCTAAGCTCCCAATTAACTACAAAAGACATATACATGACAATCATTAGACCCATCAGGTCTTACGGAATAGAGCTTTGGGACTCCACTAAGCCATCAAATTCCTCTCAGTCCTTACAATCCAACATCCTTCGTAAAATCCTCAATACTCCTTACTTTTTTTATAAACAAAGTAATCCATAATGACCTTAATATACCGTTTATTGCTGATTTGGCCCGAATCCGATATCAATCTGTTTATGACAAACTTCATTTCCACAATAAGCCACTAGTTTCAAACCTCGCAACCTCTTCAATTCCTAATAATCCCCCGAGGTGTCTGAAAAGAAGATGGCCTCGTGACCTTCGAAGCTGAACTTTTTATTTGGTTGCTACCACTGGGTAATTTCTCTACCTGCCTGTGTTTCTGGACATGATTTATCTTTCATTATATTTACTTGATGTATTCTGTATACTGTAGAAAATTTCAATAAATATATTTAAAAAAAAAAAGAAAAAAGTAATATATATATATATTTGAACCATCTCTCATTCTCATGTTCTGGTAATCAGCAACAATGATTTTGCTAAATGAGGTGTATATTTTAAAAACTGAATGTTAACCAGCATATTTCCTCTTAAATATTAACAATAACTCTTGCGGTTTAGGCAAGGCAATGAATATAAATGAATTATATTTATAATTTAATGATGTCACACACACATTCACACACACGCGCACATATATATATATATATATATATATATATATATATATATATATATATATATATATATATAAAATGATGATAATGACATTATAATGATTAATTATAAGTATAAAGTAATGGAAACACACAGTATATATATATATAATTTTCTACTTATCGGTAATTAATCTTTATTTTTTTTTTACTAGAAATTTTTTTTTTTCCTTCAGTTTTTGTTTTATATTATTCATGAATTGAATTTCTTCATTTGGAATTTTTTTGAAGGTTATTCTTAAGGTGGAAATGTAATTGTTTCTCTATCTGGATTCTGAATATATATATATATATATATATATATATATATATATATATATATTCAGAATCCAGATAGAGAAACAATTACATTTCCACCTTAAGAATAACCTTCAAAAAAAAAAAAAAAATATATATATATATATACATATATATATATATATATATATATATATATATATATATATATATATATATATATATACAATACAAAGTGTTGACTCAATCTCAAGAGCAAAATATTATATTAAAAGCACTCCAGAAAAATACATATCAATATGTATACACTGTGTGTCTTCAATCACTATATAATTAAAATTTATTATTATAATTCCGATATATTTTTCATTAAACCACAAGAATAATATTTTAATATTAAAGGAGCAATGTGCTGATTCACATTCATTTTTTTTAAATTCTACACATCATATTGTAAAATATTTATTATTGACTAAAAGGGTATGAGGATGTCTGAGGTTTCAGATAAAAAACAATTGTGTAGAGTTTAAACTTGTTGGAACCGGAAGATGGTCGGAAAATTTTTAGCAATTTTTAAAAAAAATGTTTATTCAATTATTTTATATTCTTATTTTTTTAATATTATCAGATAAATTATTTTTGGCTTTATTTCATTCAGTTAGAACCAAGTGTTTTGCCCATTCAGCTCAAATAGACTATTGATATAACAGAATTACTTTGACCTAAATTTAGTGATATTTTTTTTTTACAATAGTGTTATAATAAAGTACAACAACTATAGTAGTAGGATTTTGTTTTATTATTATTAATCTTAATGTTGCTTTGTGATTATTTGATAACTTTATGAAAAAAAATATTAAGGTTTAATTATTTTAATAAAACCTATAACATTTAAATTCATATTATACTTTTTTTATGTTTCTACTCTATTCCCATAAATTATTGATCATTATATATATATATATATATATATATATATATATATATATATATACATATATATATAATGCTCAATACTACACTTAATTACATATATAACAATTGTACTTATTGGCATCTCATTGCCTAAATGGTTGTTAAATTATTTATAGATATATGATTGAATATTCAACTGCTTTAGTATTTATAAATTTCCATTTAAGATTATTGGAGGCTTAAGTTGTAAATACAATTTCAACCATGATAAGTTCTCAATTCTGGCCCAATCAAAAATATATTGAACCAAATGGAAAAATGTCTTATGCCTGTATTGAATAGACAACCATCCATATATCTCTCTATATTTAAGGTTAAATATGTGTTTGTTCATTTAACGTCACTTGTTGCTGCTATGGCTAATCGGACGTGATATGTGTATAGTCAAATAGTAATTTGAATATTTTTTCTTTAGATCATCATTTCGACCCACAATGCAGGTCATTATCATAGATGTATAAACAGATATAGAAAAACAATTATTGATAAAAATAAGGAAATAATAATTAATTATATATTTTTTGAATCTTGTTGGTTCTATTTTTTTTTTTTTATATTGTTTGTTCAGTCCTGATGAATACTTGCACTGAATATGTCTAAAGTTGGTTCTTACTTATTGAGAATTCATTCTGACCGCCACCCAAACTATTTTCTCCCCATAAAATTTATACGTTAAGCCACATAAATTTTTCCTGTTACATTTGGAGCTTCCTACATAACTATTTGTCTGAAATTAGGTTAGTATGATTCTCTTTCTAAAAAGTACAATATCATAGAAGTGGGGTTAAATCTCAGTTAAGGGACTCTACTATGATCAACGGTATTGCCTCAATCACTAAATAGGGTTCTCAATAAATAAATAATTTATTATTTAATGTAATATATCATTTTTCCATTTCCCCTTGGAATAATCAAAAGATTATTAAAACTCTTGTCTTTTTTTGGATTTTAATATACTGGCAGTAGCAACAACTGGTCAATTTAATAGACGTTTTGCGAAACTCATTTATTTTGTGGATAGTTTGAATGTTGTATTGTTAGCTCTAAATGGCCAACAATACAATACAATAATACATCTTGAATAATATAACTTGACCTTATTTATATATGAAAGAACATGAAGGTCACCAAAAATTCTCTTAAATAGAGCCCTGGCTTTCAAATAAATAGACTGCAAAAATTAATAGGGATATTGCTAATTTTGTAGTATGTACTTTACTTACATATTTATACTATTATATATATGTATATATATATATATATATATATATATATATATATATATATATATATATATATATATATATATATATATATATCATACACATATGATGTATATGTTCCATTATATATTTATGAACATTTTTACTCTTTGCAATATTTAATATAGTGTAATATCTAACATCTAATAAATATTTATGCTTTTTATAATAAAAATAATCTTAAAATGCTAGGCGAAGTAAATACAACAAAATTAGTGGTATCCTTATTCATTTTTCCACAGTTTAGTTCAACCTTATTTAAGAGTATTTTTTGGTTTTCAAATAAATATTTCAACCCTATTTAAGAGAATTTTTTAGCTTTCAAAAAAATATTTCAACCCTATTTAAGAGAATTTTTTGGCTTTCAAATAAATATTTCAACCCTATTTAAGAGAATTTTTTGGCTTTGAATTAAATATTTCAACCTTATTTAAGTGAGTTTTTTGGCTTTCAAATAAATGTTTCAACCCTATTTAAGAGAATTTTTTGGCTTTCAAATAAATATTTCAACCTTATCTAAGTGAATTTTTTGGCTTTCAAATAAATAGTTCAACCTTATTTAAGCGAATATTTTGGCTTTCAAATAAATAGTCCAACCTTATTTGAGAGAATTTTTTGGCTTTCAAATAAATAGTTGAACCTTATTTAAGTGAATTTTTTGGCTTTCAAATAAATATTTCAACCTTATTTAAGAGATTTTTTTCTGACCTCCACTCGGACCATTTTCATCAAAACACAACTACAAGATCTTGACCAACCTGCCATAACTTGTGCCATGACCAGAGATGCCAGAGCCAGCCTCTGCGGGGCAGTCATCTGCCTCAGTATTGGCAAGACCTGGCTGAGCCTCGCCCTAGCTCCGGGCCTCTGCATCACCGCGGTCATCACCTTCTTCAGCATCTCCTTCTTCTCCTCGTCCGTCGTCGGCAGTTTGGGCACCTTGTCTCCGCCCCTGCAAAATCAAGGAACCTAGAGACTTCAACGAATATTTATCTCTACGATATACTTTAAACATAGAGTAAAAAAGGACATGTAAACATAGAGGAAGTTGAGAGGATGTTCAAGGTCGTCTACCTTAAAACCTCGTAACTGCGGATAAATCCTACCCAGTCGATTTACTATAGATAATAATAATAGCAGAGGAGTATAAAAAATATCGCTATTCCACTTGAACGACAAACAAACGATAGCACAGAAAGCGCCAAATGTGTTTTAATAGTTAAAAATAAATTTGGAGAAGTTATAGATGTATGCCTATTCCTATAAAATTATTAAAATACCTTAGGGGATGAGGAAAAACAAGTACATGGGTAACAGTTATCACAAGAGGAGCAATATCTCACGCATACCAGAGTAATCGCGGGTGGCTCTAGAACTTTTTAAATGAGGTAGAAAATCCTTGGTTATGCCGTCCTTCGGAAGGGACATTAAACGTGAGTCCCGAGCCTGTACGATGTCAGATACTCGTTAAAAATACCTATTCTAATTATACTTGGATAGGCAAAATTTAGAGCTCCCACTGTAGCATCGTCCGATTAGCCATTGCAGCATAAAGTAACGTCAAATGGACATACAAAACAACCTGAGTAATAATATGAAGATAGATGGGATATCCTAAGTACGAGCAAGCCCGTCCACCAATGTAGAAAGGTATTCCTAGTTATTTATATATGTAAATACGTGCGTAAAACGCTGCTTGGTATATATCTCGCCGTTACGTTGAGTTAAAGTGGCTTTTTCCTTCTATCCGTAGACTCTATTTCCTTGGTTCTTACTTATATCAAACTATGAACTCACAACATCCATCTTACATCTATAGTCTCCTACAATTCAAATCCTCTATCCTAGGGCACAAGATCTCGCCCTTCCGATCTTTATAAACGTTCCCATAGAACCAAAACTTTTGAGCGTTCCTTTCTCGCCCGTTCTATTTCTCTTTGGAACTCACTCCCACTCGATATCCGTCATACGCCTTCTTTAACCTCATTTAAATCCAAACTTTTCCTACATCTTCTAAATTCCCAATCAGATGCTTTATAATCAGTAAATAATTTATAGATCGATTGATGAACTACTGTAAATATTCCTCACTCATAATGATATAATTTTTTAAAATTATTAGATGCTATCATTTATTCACTTATTTTTCCATAAGCCTATTTCTTTTTATTGTAAATTTGTCTGTTTTTTAATTTTAATTTTGTATTAAATTTTCTGATTCTCTACCAAAACATGCCTGTTAAGTTATTTACTTTCAAGATATTATGTAAATATTGCTTTATTTATTTATTTAAATTTGTTCATCACTGTTATTCTAAAGGGACCTGGTCCCAGAACAAAAATTATTTTTCTATTCTATTCTATCTCCCGGGAATAGCGTTATGGTTTGACTTTTCCATAACGTCAATTAGCCACTCGAAGGTTTGGTCCATGGAAGGTCTGTTTCGAGGGAAGAAATATAGGTCCTCATGCGCCAGCTGACCCATAATACAGCCATAATCTTTGGATCTAGACCGATTTGACGCTTGAATACGAGTTTACGTCAGCGGTGATATTGGCGGTGGTTTTGGAGTAATGCGCATCCGGTCCCCAGTAACGTGAGGTTGGGTTACCCTCTTTAGGCTGTGCTAGCTCTCGTCAGCAATGCTTGCAAGATGACTACATCGCTCGGCCAAAGACCTACATTGAAAAAAAAGTTCTGAAGATAGTCCGTTCAATATAACTCTTCATCATTCTACCAAGAGTAGAAGCACGACCAAAGAGTGAATGTAGTACCCGAAAGTGAGTATTTTGGGTAATAAAACCAAAAGTTTCGAAGAGAGAGCCAATCAATGGCAGACCTAATTACTAAGAAATGTTTAATTACTATAAAAGATCTTTTTTAAAGCCACTCATCTTTCATTCTTCCTCATGGAAAATTTTCGTTCAAAAATTTCCTATTCAAAAGCATTCTTGTTTCTTATACTTAAAGAAGCAGGATCGTGTACAGAATTTTCGTATTGAATAAGTAGCTAAGGGGAGCGGAGTGGCTCAGTGGTAGAGCACTGAGTAGCCATGCCGGAAATCCTGGTTCAAATCCCGCTGCAGGCAAGACTTTTATTTAGTCTTTTTGCAGCCGGAGATGGATCATATGGGATCTAGGACTCTCCTGGGGCTAACCCAGCCTCTATAAAATATTATAAAAATAGGGTACCCAAATTAAGGGGGAAAAATCTGGCGGTTGAGCTATGCATATACATGACCTAGGTCAAGTCACCTCCTTGCAGAACCGTTGTCCATGAAACAGTACAGTCTCTACCTTGTACTGAACCCCAGACCCTCACGGGTTGTAATGGTACAGTTTAAATAATCACCTAACACAGAAGACATAGCCTCTAAATGAAATTATTGCTTATATTACAACTCCCTTTGAAGCCAAATCTACAATTCTTCAATGTTAAGACCGTGGACAAATTCCAACGAAAAGCCTTAAGTCTCCAAACTAAAAGAGAAATAGAATTCCATTTCTAAGAAATTCTATTTCTCTTTTAGTTTGGAGACTTAAGGCTTTTCGTTGGAATTTTTCCACTGTCTTAACATTTATGTAAGATCTGTTTTTACTTTTCAATATTTATATATTTTGGGGAATAGCCATAAATCCACTGGTGTCTTGATAATGTTTTTCTTTTCATTGCAATCTTACTTTCATTTTTTCATATGGTCTTCCGTCTTAAGCTTTGTATTGTTTGCTATTATTTATTTTTCCTGTGGTGCTTTTTGAAGTTTGGTGAGTGTATATTGAATTTCGAATTTCTGAAGTATCTATCAGCTGTTTTTATCTAACCTTAACCAGCCGGGGTCGAGTAACCTTCCTTATGATTCATTAGTTGCATTTGAGCCTTCGAGGTGGTGGGATGTTTCTTGGGTGCATTATTCATGTTTTGTTTTGCTGTTATTCTCCTTCTACCCTGAGGATTTCTTAATGGGTGAAATATTGGACAGATAATTTCTATTTCTGTTTTAGTTTGGAGACTTTTCGTTGGAATTTTTCCACGGTCTTAACATTTATGTAAGGTCTCTTTTTACTTTTCAATATTACAATGCTTCAACTATAAAATTCGACATAACCATTTATTCAACCGATATTTGCGGAATTTTTAATTAATTAAACTGCGATTGGCTCTTTTTTATACTTGCTTCAGATAAATCAACAAAAAACCAGTAGCAAATGAAGGAAATGTATTCAATACATGGTATAAACTATACATGTTGAAGAAATTGGTCCGGGTAGAGGTCACTGAATGAATTTCTCGTGTAATTTGAGAAAATCTTTATTGATAGCCAACGTTTCGACCTACGTTGTAGGTCTTCTTCAGGGCTATATGCAAAATACAGACAATATAAGAAAACGGTACAAATATATTAAAACATTTTAAATATAAATAAACCAAAAGAAGGTGAATACAGGCAAAAAAATGATAAAGATGTACAGTAAGGTAATTATGAAGGTTAAAATGTATGAGTGTATACTATAAACTACGAAGTGCCAAAAAGGTAGTAAACCACATCATGAAGAAGATAATAATAAAACAGAAAGTGTTGAAAGTAAAAAAAAAAATAAGGTATTACAGATAAAAAATAAAAACTGATTATAAAATAGGAATGTGAAATGATAAAAATGATATGGGTAAATGTAAAAGTGATAAGAATTACGCAAGTTTTATTTCTTAATTTTTTATTACCTATAATTTTTAGTGCGTAATTCTTATCACTTTCTACATTTACCCATATCATTTCAAATTCCTATTTTATAATCAGTTTTTATTTTTTATCTGTAATACCTTATTTTTTATTTTACTTTCAACACTTTCTGTTTTATTATTATCTTCTTCATGATGTGGTTTACTACCTTTTTGGCACTTCGTAGTTTATAGTATACACTCATACATTTTAAGCTTCATAATTGCCTTACTGTACATCTTTATCAATTTTTTTGCCTGTATTCACCTTCTTTTGGTTTATCTATATTTAAAATGTTTTAATATATTTGTACCGTTTTCTTATATTGTCTGTATTTTGCATATAGCCCTGAAGAAGACCTACAACGTAGGTCGAAACGTTGGCTATCAATAAAGATTTTCTCAAATTACACGAGAAATTCATTCAGTGACCTCTACCCGGACCAATTTCTTCAACATGTATAGTTTATACCATGTATTGAATACATTTCCTTCATTTGCTACTGGTTTTTTGTTGATTTATCTGAAGCAAGTATAAAAAAGAGCCAATCGCAGTTTAATTAATTAAAAATTCCGCAAATATCGGTTGAATAAATGGTTATGTCGAATTTTATAGTTCAAGAATTTTATAGTTGAAGAATTTGGCTTCAAAGGGAGTTGTAATATAAGCAATAATTTCATTTAGAGGCTATGTCTTCTGTGTTAGCTAATTATTTAAACTGTGCCACTACAAACCGCTAGGGTCTGGGGTTCAGTACAAGGTAGAGACTGTACTGTTTCATGGACAACGGTTCTGCAAGGAGGTGACTTGACATAGGTCATGCTCAACCGCCAGATTTCACCCCTTATTTTGGGTACCCTATTTTTATAATATTTTATAGAGGCTGGGTGAGTCCCAGGAGAGTCCTAGATCCTATATAATCCATCTCCGGCATTTCTCAATTTCTTCAACATGTATTATCAAGGTCAACAATTATCATTCAATATAGACTATACAGTTTCTATGGTAACTGTCTTGCAAGTAGCTGATTGGTTGAGATCACTTTCAGCAGGGTACCTATTTTATAGAGGCTGGTTGTGCCACCGTGATTCCCAAAGTATAGTAATTTATAAACAAAACAGTGTTTAGACCAGTTGTGTGTGGTAACGAGATGTGGATTCCAACCAAGGAAAACGGAAAGCCCTGCTGGTCTGGGAGAGAAGAGTTCTGAGAAGGATTTTCGGAGCGGTCAGAGAACAGCATAGGTGGAGAATCAGAAGCAATGCCGAGCTAGAGGAACTATATGGTGAGCCAGGTATCATCACAGTTACCAAGAATAGCAGAATCAGATGGCTAGGGTCATGTTGAGAGAATGAGTCCCATTCTCCATGAATGAGTCCATTGGCAGATTGCCAAAAATTATGCTGAGTGGTACACCAGAAGGTAAAAGAAAGAGAGGGGGGCCCAGGAACTTGAGGAGGACTTGAGGATAATGGGGGTCAGAAATCGGAAGAACCTGGCAGTGGACCATGAGGACTGTAGCGCCCATTAATAAGTAATTAATTCCCAAAGTACGGTACAAAAAACATTCCATACCAACGGTCGTGCAAGGAAATGATGTGTATAGATTTTTCCACCAGGATTACCTCCATATCAAGAGTTTCAACTTTATAGGGTTTGGGTGAGTACCAGGGAGGGTCTCCGGATACATTTTCGATTCACGTGTTTAACATAATAAATAATTTATCTTCAGTAGCCGGTATTTAAGACCTCGGCAACTCAGTACGCTACGCAGTAAATATATAAATTTTTAAAATAAAATAGTATAAGAGGGAGTGAGAAGCGGGTGTGGTGGTGTGCATTGAAGGGAGGAAAAAACAAAGCAAAATCGAGGGAGACGAAGACCACAGAAGGCAATGATAAGGAACGACGCTCCACGACCCAGAGATCTAGGTCAGTGTTCCGCTGTTCGGGGCATTCCGGGCCATCTGTGCTGGAGAGGGGGATGTTCTTCGGGGTCGCGATGTAAAGGGAGTGTCCTCCTCTGTATCGATCCTATAGAGTACGATAATAATATATAAGTTGTTGCTGGGACATAATAGATACTTGTGTATTAGCGGGTTCCCAGGTACTGTTATCCTACATTGTTTATAACCTGGACACTGATAATAGCTACCTTGTTAATAATATTAATGGAAATAGAATGAATATGATACCAAGATGGAAATATGTTATTAAAAACTTTTATTCAACATAAATGTATTCCATTCCACCTCGCTTGTTAGATAGGCTAGACTGATATTTGCATACGAGTAACGAGGGGGAGGGTTATTGGGGATGTAACCCCCCCCCCCCCATTGCTTTGAATAAATTTAAAAAAATTGTAAGTAACAATTTAAAAGAAATAAAAATTTGAAGGATTTTACTTTTTCAAAGTTATTATTGTGGGATTACAGAAGTAAGAGTCAATAATGTCAAACACACAACAAAGAAAGTGTTAACACAGTTATTTTAATGAATAAACTGTTTTTATAAAATAAATAACATTTATAAAAAATTATAATCTACTTATTTAATTTGAAGCTACATGATTTATAGTATAATATAAATTATACCTATATTACAAGGCGTCTTTCTTGAAGGGAGTAATATGTTGGAGTGATTGACTGGTGGGGGTGAACCCCCCTCCCCTATGAGTCAACTCTAGTTACGTGAATGGATATTTGCCCCATTCAATTCATGTTTAATTATGAGATCAGCCATAAATAAACTTTAAAGCTGTTAAAATTGTTATTGTAGACAACTCTCGTCACGTTCCTTTTCTTATAGGAATTTTCCCTTACACTTTCTACGAAAACATTTCCAGTTCATGTTCTTTTTAAAACTCCTTTCATGACCTTTTTGACATAATTTCATTCTTTGGATTTATTCCATACTTCTGGAAGGCACTGGAAGGATTTCTAAGGCACTGGGAAAAAAATTGTTATTCTGTTCATTTTAAATAATCAATAACAAAAGGAATAAGACAAAAGCACATCATTAAATGTAATAAGCAATACAGAAATTTAAATTGACAATAAACGAAATCAGCAAGACAAAAACAATTGAATAACGCGCATACAGATAAATCAAATGAGACGCGTGATAAGAAGAGGTTACAAGAGGTAAGGAGGTAGGTTTCATGGGTACCGTCTAATACACAAGTACTCGCGATATAACTTGGTGACCACATTATTTAGGTTATCATCTATTTGGATTATATTAACACATTTTTCTTCCCTCGGGACAAGCAAAATATCAGGCTTGTTATGCGGATTCTTGTGAGCAGTAGTGATTGCTTGGTCCCAATAAATCTTGAAGTGCCGTTATTGGTTGTGGGCTGTACTTGTAATAATGATAGGTCTTGTCCAATAATATTTGCATTTATGGGAACATAATTCATGATGGATAGTTGAGAAATATGTTTGTTTGTTCATTTAACGTCACTTTATGCTGCTACGGCTAATCGGACGATGCTACAGTGGGAGCTCTAAATTTTGCCTATCCAGGTTTAATTAGGATAGGGATTTTTAACGAGTACCTGACATCGTACAGGCTCGGGACCCCCGTTTAAAGTCCCTTCCGAAGGACGGCCCATTTAGTCCCTTAAAAAAATCCTAGGGCCACCTGCCGAGCTGCGAACTCGTAGTTGAGAAATAGGCACAACGGAATTGCGAATGTGGTAGTGTTTAAATAGTACTTGTATTCTAAGGAAAGATTATGGACTAAAAAGATAATATTTTCGTATATTAGTTTAAAGAAGAATATAGGTATAACACTTATGTTATTGAGCATTCTAGCATAAAGACTATTGTTTTTATATTATAAGAATTGTTACTGAAAAGAAATCTATGAATAGTCCGGTCAATATAGACATTTAAAATAACAAACATTCCCGGAGAGCCAAATATTAGTGGAGAGCTGGGGTTTACCATTACGAATAAAGTTTTAAAAATCCCCATCGATCCTATGTGTGCTACAAAAGTTATTCTGGGTCAAAATTTGAGGTTTTTTGGATTTTTCTTTCAAACGGTAAGTTTTATAAGAAAAAAAACCTGAAACCAAAGTTGTAGATCTTAAAATTCTCTTAATGATTTTTTCCCTAAGAGTTACCACTCCTGAGATATCGCGATTCTAAGATTCACATTATGTATACACACACATTTCACGTCACCTATGAGGTAGTGTACTCGGCGCGTTTTTTTTTTGTCTGCAACGTATTGAATGAATGTGCCTGTTTTTGGTGGTAAAATATGAGGTAGACGACTGAAAACTGCTGCTGATTCATAGTTCATTGTTTCACTGTAAGATGCGCATAAACCAAAAGACGAGCAAATTTTTATGAGACGTTTCGAACCAATCGCCGATGAAAAAAAACTGAAAAACCCAGCTGTAGTTTAGATTTAAAGGTTCTAGGCATGATGCAGTGGCTATTCGTACAAACTAACTGTAGTGATCTAAGTTATGACGCTTGTTTTTTAAAATGACCTGTTCCAAAAAATATTTGGCTCTTCGGGAATTTTTGTTATTTGAGCACTATTTTTATGTCTAAATTGACCGGACTAGAATGGAACTATAGGCTTTATTTACTTAGTGTTAAATGAAGAAGCGAAAACAAAAGCCATTGAAAATGAGAGTATAAAGTTATGTAAAGTCTTTTGTATTGTCACTAACGTGTCATTTAGTTGCCATGCACTGACAGTCGCGTTACCATAGCGACCGTTACACCCTGTCAAACACTATTTTTTCTTTTTTGTTTTTCTCTGTACACCTTTCTCTAAAAAAAACAACATATTACATATGCAAAAATTATATTTTTTGTTTGATTTTTTAAATATTACCCCATGGAAAGCTTATCTAACTAGCGTTCTGTTAACATTATGTCATCATAATTTGCATAAAATAATTTTTCATTTTTTCATTGGGGTTTAATGCCAATAATGAATATTAAGAATAAATAAATTAATTTTGATTCGATGTGGATTTAGTGAAAGGACAATAAATATTGTGCCATTTTACATGAAATATCTGTTTTTATTTTTATTTTTAAGAGAAAAGATTTGTCCTGGCCGGGATTCAAACCCGGGTCTTCCTAATAAATCTAGCGCATACGTTGAACATTACTTTTTAATTAGCATCTGGTTCACGTATGTCAATTTTATATGTATTATTTTTATTTAATGTGGATAATGTATATATGTATATATAGATACTATTTTTTGCCCACGGTTTCGCTCGCATGGAATTTGGTCTGCCACAAAGTTTCGTGACACATCATTTTAAGTAAATAATTTATTTTTTTTTAGCTATAAGTTACTCGTACATCCGAAATTTCAGATGTCTAACTTCAAAACTGATGGATTCCATACAAACTTTGAACCCCTATTATATTAAGGGGGAAACCCTTGGGGTTGGAATTTCCCAAATTCCTTTCTTATTGCTCATTTAAGCTATGCAAAGAACCTATCTGCGAATTTCAAGGTGCTAAGTTCAGTGGTTTCTGCTGTGCGTTAACCGATGGTTGTGTTAGTCAATCAGGTTACAGTTTTATATAAACTTCGCCTGTGTGGTATGTTGATAAAAAGTAGTTTAAGTTCTTCTCCAGGCTTGAGATTATCCATATCAAATTTCATCACAAACGGTTCAGCACAACCGTGAAACATACATTGGCACTGATTAACAAACGGTACCGACAGAAGTTTACTGCTGTTCGTGGCAGTAAAGGATTATTATGTAATGTTACTGAATTAATTGAAAAGGATTACTTAGTATAGCGGTTTCATTTATCTTACGGCAGCAGCGAGAAGTGAACTTTTTTTTTTCTCATCCTCCAAAAAGGTTATTTACAATATTAATACAAATTTAAAGAAATTCCTAAAAATGCAAGAAGTGAACTATGTTACTTGATTTGTTTTGTTCAGTGAAAATATTTAGATTTTGCGAGTAAGAAACTTTGCCCCCCTTTTTCATCCCCTTGGGGGTAGAATTTCGGAAAATCCTTTCTTATCGGATGCCTACGCCATACAAAGAACACACTTTCCAAGTTTCAGGTCTCTACGATCAGCGGTTTAGGCTGTGCGTTGATCCGTCAGTCAGTTATTCAGAACAAATTTTATATGTATCGTATATAAATATTTTGGATAAAAATGTTTCCGTTATAAAGTTATAAAGTTGTTTTACTAAATAATATTTCTTTTGAAAACGAGCATTTCGTATGAAACGAACCAATAAAAGGTGAGAGAGATTTCACACGAGTTAAAGAATAAATGAATGCTGAATGTAAAGAACTGTTCGTATAACTTTCACCATAATATGAATAGTTATATATACCTCCATCTCATTAGTAAAACCTAACCTTTGCTTATTGTTAACAATCATCAATATTAGATGGTATGTAAAACTCGTTTTGAAACCCTTAATTGTATGATTTTGAGAAAAAAAAAATATAATTAATAAAATCGATATATTTTGTATCGATTTTTAGAGACGAGCAGAGAAGGCTCATAAATTAACGCTTATCTACTGCTCCTTCTTCTGATTGGACATTTAAAAGTAAAACCTTGTAGCCGACTTTCTACACGATAAATAAGTATCTGAAGTACCACGTAGTAAGTACTCGGTAAGTAATGTCTATAAGTACCATGTACCATGGTAAGAACTGCCTAGAAAGTCCTACGATAGACGGCAGTGACAACCTTAACGGAAACTGTCGAAGAAAGTATCGATTTATGGCAATTGCGTAATCTTCACGCACTGCAGCCGCTAGTGTCGCTTTCTTCGTATCCTCTTTGTCTTCAGGAGACTTCTATGCCTTCCAGGTTCGCTACAGGTGTCAGGAGCGAGCCTCCGTATTGTCAATCTATCCTCAGTGTTTTAATGTCCATACCGTCACGTACGCGGACTATAACTGACTAGTCGGATACAAGTTACAATTAACCGGTTATCTGTCACTGATCGATTTGTTAACGGATGAAAAGAATCACTAAGTGATAGTCTTCTATGTCTTAGGGCAGGGGTCCCAAACTTTTTTGTACCACGCCCCCGTTTTGTTGAAATGAAAGCTTCTCGCCCCCCCCCTTAACAATGAATTGTGTGGGCATAGGAACAAAACAAAAACAAATAAGTATTACATTGAAAACAAAACATTTATTTATACTGCCATAAGGTACAACAATATCAGTTTTCATAAAATACAAAAATTATTAATAAGAGAAAAATAGATTAGGTTGGGTAGTGAGATGGATGGGCTTCCATTTTTCTTACTAGTATGCCTATTCGTGGCTGAGTTTTAGTAAGTGCACAACGCAAGTCACTAGCAACATCAAGTTTATTCCGATACTTTGTTTTAATTGCCACAAGTGTTGAAAATGCTTTTTTGCACTAATAGGTGCTTGAAAAAGGCAAATATAAACGAAGAGCTTCCCGTGATACGCTAGGATACACTTTGAAATATTTTAACCATAATGAAGGTTTGTCCATTATATCAAAGTGGTAAATTTTCTAAACATCATGGTTAATTTAGAATTTTAGAAAGACTACTTAAATTTAATTTAATGTTCAACTTGTCTCGCGCCCCCCCCTGACAAGTCCTCACGCCCCCCAGTTTGGGAACCGCTCTCCTAGGGGGTCTTCCAGGATTCGTTACAGGTATCAGGAATTAGTCTCCGTATTGTCAATCTATAGTTTTTTTGATTCTCATACTATCACATACTCGAACTATAACGAACAAGACGGATACAAGTTACACATAACTTGTGGTTAAAGTAATAGTCCTGTTATGTCTTAGGTAGTCCTTCAGTAATTGTTTCAGGTGTCAGGAACGAGTCTCCTTATTGTCAATCAATATGGAGAATTTTAATTTCCATAGTATGAAATACACGCACTATAACAGACAAGATGGATACAAGTTACAATTAACCGGTTATCTGTCACCGATCGATTTTTATCCGATGGAAATAATCACTTTGTAGTCCAATCTATCTTCGAGGTTCCGGGAATTTTCTCCTTAAGGACTACCAGTTAGTGTTACTTTTTAGTAACGTCTGTGGACTACGTTATTTTTCAGTAACTGGATAAATTATTTAACAATTATCATTAATATTATTATTAATATAATTAATATGTTAATAGTAAATGACAATGTGAATTCAATAGTAGTGTTCAACTAGCGCAAAGAAAACGAAAATTAAATTAACTTTTTGGGAAAATATTGTTTTTAAAATGAATTTATTGACTTTGCAACTGTATATTGAATACATCAAGTAAATATAATGAAAGATAAATAATGTCCCGAGAAATAGGCAAGTAACTACCCAGTGGTAGTACTCAAATAACAAATTCAGCTTAGAAGGTCACGAGGCCATCTTCTTTTCAGACGCTTCGGAGGGTTATCAGGAATCGAAGTGGTTGCTAGGTTTGAATGGAAATGAAGTTTGCCATGAAAATATTGATAACGGATTCGGGCCAAATCAGCAACAAATGGGACATTAAGGTCATTATGGATTATTTTGTTTGTTACAAAGTAAAGAGCATTGAGGATTTTACGGAGGATTTTGGGTTGTAAGGATTGAATACGAGAGGAATTCGATGCTTCAGTGGCGCCCCAAAGCTCTATTTTGTAAGTCCATTTAGCTCTAATAATTGTCAAGTATGAGTCTTTTGTAGTTAATTGGGAACTTCAGAGCGTTTGTATAGTAAATGTTGAAGTAGCCTGAAACGGTGGGGAAAATGTTTAAAATATAAAAATATAATAGAAAGTTCGAAATCCTTCTATTTGATTCAGTAAACCTTTTCGGTAATAATAGGCGAGCATTTCTCCTAGATTTCACTCAAGAATTACACAAGATGAAATTGCAGCTTCCAAGTATAAAAGATATATTTCGACAGTCATCAGAAAGTCTTGCAATTATTATTTGTATAATATTATGTAATATCCTATTTACAATAATCTCCAGATTTTTAAATCGTAATGTTTGGTGTGTAATAAACAAGGTATATATATATTTTTTGGTACTTGTGTGCCAACGCAGCCACAATAATATTTATCTACTTGTTCGCATGCGTGAGCAGTTATATTTTTTAACTGTTATCTTTTATAACAGCTATCTTGCATAACGTTTTTAAATCTATTTATAGGGGTTAAAGTTGGATAGGGGAGTTTTGTGTTAGAAATATAATGTATAATATAATCATCTGTTATAAATATAACTGTTACAAAATATAACTGCTCACGCATGCTGTTGCTGCGTTAACACACAAGTACCTGTTTTTTTTTATTATGGTTCTCGAGATTCGTTCAATTTTTTTAACTTCCTTTTGCTGACGTTTCGGGACCATGTTGGTCTCATAATCATGCCCTAGGTGTGAAAAAATTTCCTTTTAGTGAATCATATTAAATAACACACTAGTCTAAATGTAAAATTGACATTGTGTTTGATGCTAATATGTAAGTGTTACATCAACTTGTAAGTACTACTTATGTATTAACATCATGCACGTGCCAATTTTATATTCCGACTAGTGTGTTATTTAACATCATCACCTAAAAGGAAATTTTTTCACAGTTATGTATAATCATAATATATTATGATTCTAATATAACCTATAATCATACCTAGGGCTCCATCTGGACAAACGTCTCACTTGGAATCCTCATACAAGACTGAAAAGACTGCTCGACGTTTTCGCCTACTTCAACATTTACTGGACAAACGCTCTAAGCTTCCAATTAATTACAAAAGTCTCATTTACATGACAATTATCAGGCCTATTTGGACATACGGAGTTGAGCTTTGGGGCTCTACTAAACCATCCAATTCATCTCGTATCCAATCCTTACAATCCAAAATCCTTCGTAAAATCCTCAATGCTCCTTATTATGTCACATACAAACTCATCAATCATGATTTTAATATCCCATATGTCGCCGATTTGTCCCAAACTAGATACCTATCCTTCCATGACAAGTTCCATACACACTTGAATCCGCTAGTCTCATCTTGCTTCCCATAATATTCCTGATAACCCTCCGAGGCGTCTGAAAAGAAGATGGCCTCGAGGCCTTCTACTATAAAACTTTATTGGAGTGCTACCGATGGGTAGTTTCTCCACAATTTTTTTTTCATGTCATTTGTTCATATTATATAGCAAATTTACTTGTTGTAATATTATTACAGTTGTAAATATCAATAAATTAATCTAAAAAAAATTTGTATAATCATAAGTACCAGCTATAATATATAAGTGGTACTTACAAATTGGTGGGGAGTGGAGAGGCTCAGAGGTAAAGCGCTGAGTTACAATGCCGAAGGTACTCCAGGGGCTCACTCAGCCTCTATAAAGTGGGCACTTCCCTGCGCAACCGTTGTCCAACAAACAGTACAGTCTCTACCATCTACTGAACCCCAGACCCGTTCACCGGTTGTAGTGGTACAAGTGTGTAAATTGATGAATAGATATTAACACGTCAATCAACCAAATACCTTTTCGATACTAGCATGTATATTTAAATATAGTAATGAGTTATGATCATTAAAATGATTAATGTTTGATTTTTCTATTAGGATGAGCAGTTTTATATTTATTATTGAACCATTGTAGATTTATTAGTTTCCATTATCATTTTTATTAAAGAGTTAATTAAATTTGCATAACACAAACTTCTTAGACCTTCAACATCCGATTTTTGTTCACAGCGCGATTTTTATACCTTCAATAAAGTTATCATTTCTTTTATATTCCATTTTAAACTATTTTTCTCTTGATGTTTAGATTTATCAAATTTAAATATATGATTTTGTTTTTCTAAAATGTGTAGTGAGAGTTGCTTGATCTAGTTTATTAGGGTTTTTTATTATCGAATTACAGCTGTATTTTTTTTTTGAATAATACTTGTTGAACTTGTACTGTCCCTGGCCATATTAATGTGACCACTGGATAAATTCGTTCTTGTTACATGTTTGCATTATATTTTTGTATTACGCATACAAATCTACAATATAAATCGAGTTTAAATATTGGTTTTATGGGTAAATTAGTTATCTGATAATAATATGAAATTGAAAAAAATAGTTTCGAAAATAAATCTTTATTTTTATTTTTTTTAATATTTTGTGGTGTCACCCTATTTTACATATTGATGAAAAAAAAACTATCAACATAGTTAAAATATATGATACAAATAATAAATCAATAATAAACTTACCGAATCCGACTTGTATTTAATGAAAAAGAAACAATAAATCCACAAAAATTTCAAACACAAATTATGCACGTCGTCATTCGTAAAACAAAATGGCTGTACTAAAACCAATGCTGCCATTACTAAAAAAAAAAATACTTTAAAAACTTATAGCAGTGTTGCCATTACTTAAAACAGAAGACACGTGAAAGTATATAAAAAAATTAGGAAAAAACAAAAAGAAAATAATCTTTCTTGGTGGTCACATTAATATCGCCAGGGGCTGTATGTATCAGGAAGAAAATGGTCCGAGTGGCGATAAAAAAAATATATTAAATATGAAGAACTGTTTATTGGAAAACCAACGTTTCGGCCCCCACTGCAGTTCTTCTTCAGGGCTTATAATGTGGCAAGGGTGGAGGCCTAACTGTCGTCTGACTAACCTCCACCCATGGAACATGTTCTACCTCTTACAAGAATATTTCTGTTGTTACATTCTATGTTTTAAGTATTGTTCTGAAATAGGATTTACCGCATTTAACTTCACATTGTATTTTGTAAACGACATTTGATTTTAGCACTAATTTATCCGAATTTTTATATCATATACATATTACAGCTGAATAGGCAAAATTTAGGACTACCATTGTAGCATCGTATGACACGCTATATCTGTATAAAGTGACGTTAAATTAATTAAATTAATGGACAAAGTAACAATATATTTAAAAATTTCAATTATTTTTTTAAATAACCTTTTAATTAATAATGTAAATAATTGAAAATCAAATACGGTTCCTTTGAATATAACCGTTCTATTTACATTGCTGATAGCTATGTCTCCCCCGAGTGACTTTCCATAGCCGGAGAAATCAGAAGAGAGGTAAAAGTGTTATAAAGAAGTGTGATGGACATGTTTATCGAGGTGTAGGGAAAGACGTGTCTCTTTGTGCGGTCATCAATTGTATTCTCGAAAACCCTTTCTTGTCGATCGGAATTCGTTTGCTCATCGCAGCAGCTTTTTAATCGAGTTGGGTTTCTCTTATTATTAGGAAAATGATTTAGTAAAGTAGAGAGGATGGAATAATGATCATAATATGGAATATAGATAACGATTAAAGTGAAGAAAAAGTACTGAAAATATTAAAGGCAAGTCAAGTCTACTACACCACGGATTAGCCAAGAAAAACTAGATCTAGAAAAAGCGCAAAAAGAACAAAGTGATTTTAGTAATAAAAATAAAGTTTAGAAACAAGCTAGAAAAGTATGTACTGATGCCTGAGAAAGAACAAAAAACAAAATGGATGGAGAAGAGGATAAGAATGCAGGAAGTTGAAAAAAAAAAAACGACGTCAGAGTGCTTCGTCTGATCCTCCTGGGTTCATTGGCAATAAATAATATATTTAATTATATATCGGGAAGGTTTAGATGCATTATAATTCACAAAGTGGTACCAGATTGAGGACGTATTACATTGCATTGTTCAAGTACAAGATCTCGCCCTTCCGATCTTTATATCCGTTTCCACAGAACCAAAACTTTTGAGCGTTCCTTTCTCGCCCGTTCTAACTCTCTTTGGAACTCACTTCCACTCGATATCCGTCATGCGTCTTCTTTAACCTCATTTAAATCCAAACTTTTCCTACATCTTCTAAATTCCCAATCAGACGCTATAGATATATTCAACTTGAACGATTGATGAACTACTGTAAATATTCCTCACTCATAACGATATAATTTTTTATATCATTTATTCACTTATTTTTCCATAAGCCTATTTCTTTTTATTGTAAATTTGTCTGTTTTTTAATGTTAATTTTGTATTACATTTTCTGATTCTCTACCAAGACATACCTGTTTAGTTTTTTACTTTCAAGATAAATATTTATTTAATTTTGTTCATCTCTGTTATTCTAAAGGGACCTGGTCCCAGAATAAAATTATTTTTCTACTCTATTCTATTCTATTCTACATACGTTTTTACATGATTTTGGTCAGTTCATATATAAATATATTTATTGCGACATTGAGATTTTATTGTTCTCAAAATCATGCCAAATGGATGCTCTTCAATACACTACATAGCTATTTTATTCTAATATGTTTCTAACAGGTATATATATGTGTGTGTGTATTAGGAACTATCATATACATAACTAAGTCAGAAATTGTTTATTCTGTATGAATATAGGAAAACCTACGTAAATATGTTGTTTTTACGCAAAATCACAAACGAATGTAGATCGAAAGTGTCCTTGTTGAAATTATGCATTTCGAAATCGATATCAATTTATTCCAAACCATTTAATTTTTATAAATATTTTATTTGAAAAAAAAAGATATGGCCAGGACCGGGACTCGAACCCGGGTCTTTCATCTCTCCACTTCAACCATCTCGGCCACCGTGGCTCGTTTCTCGGCCAGCCTTATCAATTCTTTTCAGTGATCCTATATCTCCGTGTTCTCGCAATTTGCGATGTATACACGGGGAGAATGTTAATTGAACATTACTTTATTTTAGGATCTTGTTGACTTTAAGTCATTAATATTATTATAATTTATTTAATTGTTATATGATATAATTTTTTTTTTATTTGAAAAGAAAAGATATGGCCAGGATCGGGACTCGAACCCGGGTATTTCACCGTGGTGACGCCTTAACCATCAATTGTTATATCATATAACAATTAAATAAATCATTTAATTTTTAAATCATTAAATTTTTTATGCCTTTAAGAAAGGAATATAGATTTAGAGAGGCAACCTGTGGTCTAGTGGTTGGCATAACAACCTACTAAGCCCAAGATTGCGGGTTCTTGCCCGGCAGGTGGTCCTAGGATGTTTTAAAAGGATAATCCTTGGTTATGCCGTCCTTCGGAAGGGCTGTTAAACGTTAAACGGGGAGTGATGGTGGGGGGAGGTAGGTATGAAGGATGTCAGGAACTCGTTAAAAACCCGTATCCTAATTAAACCTGGATAGACGAAATTTAGAGCTCCCACTGTTGCGATGTCCGATTAGCCATAGCAGCATAAAGTGATGTTAATTTAGCTATCATAAAAAAAATTAAAATTTAAAAAACAGATGAGATCTTATAAAACGGGATACCTGTTGCTTTTCAAGTTGCCCTGAAGAAAACTAGACACTAACTGAGATTTAGAAACTTCACCCACTAGCACTACCTAGTTGATTCCTCACCGTGACTGCGAGAGGATGCATGCCAAAGAAGTGGGGTCTTTAATAGAATTGAACATAACGACTTTCTAATTGTTATCTAACTTAATTGTGTTGATGCCTTTATTTTATGTAAAAAAAACTGCACCACTACTGCGGTTGCTTAATTGCTTCGTGCGATTCATCTTTGGGATCCCTAGAGATGCTCCGTTGACCCGATATTACGAAGAATTGAAATGGCTCTACCCTTCCTTCCGCCGTAAGTACGTCCTAGCATCTTTCTTTTACCAAGTTATCCAATCCCGCCGAACATCTTACAGTTTCGATCGCCTTCAATTCAAAACCACAGTCCTCTCCCGCAACACCCGTTCTCGGCTCTCAGATCTATCTACAGCATACCACCGAACAGCAACTTTTGGCAGAGCTTTCCTTATCCGATCCTCCTCCCTTTGGATCTCTATACCTTCTTCCATTCGTCGCTCCCATAATCTTCCAACCTTCAAATCCCGTATATTCCAGCACCTATTATCCCTACAAAAAATCGAAAATAGTAGGGGATCAGTTTTGAGTTAATGTTCTCTTTATTCGATGAATGAATGATGTTTTTTTATGTAAATTTGTGTGTGTTATTATGTATTCATATATATGAGTGTGTGGAATTTAAACCACGTACATATGTATTATTAATGTCATATAGATAGTTATTAAATAAGACAAAAAGGGATGAAATGTAAATCTCTGATAATATTGTTTAATTTTTCTTAATTTTTTTTTTCAAGGCATAAATTTGTTATATATGTGACCATAAATTGTTTCTCTTATATAATTATTGTTAATTTATTTTAATTTTTTTTTCTTTCTTTTCTTCTGAACTGTTCTTACAATACTGTTGTTGTAGGTAATTCACATTTTTTTTGTTCATTCTTTTTTATTCTTTCTCACTTATTAAATTACTTGTAATAATTAATTAAATGTAATTATTTTACACTCTAAGACATAACAGCTTACAATGCCTGTATTGTTATTCTATAGGGACTTGTCCCAGTATAATTAAAGACATTATTATTATTACTACTCATGAAGAATCTAGGCTTCAGTACGTGGTGGAGACTGTACTATTGTTCGTTGTGGAGGGGAGGGAGTGCATAACCGCCAGGTTTTCTCCAGATCCCGAAGGATTCATCCCCGGTTGTTAACAGATTAAATAAATTATCTGCCAAAGCAGGATTTGAGCCGGGACCTTCAGCATGTCAACTGAGCACTACCATTGAGCCCTTCTTGACATGGTAAAGCTCTCCAACAATCTTGAAAGTGTCCTTCCAACTTCGAACGATCGGGCTCTATGACAAATCGGTCAGGATCCTTGGATTATGGCTATTATGGATCTTCCGGCGCTGGAGTAACTATATTTATATCCCCAAAGTAGATGGATCGAAACTTCGGGTGGGTATAGACTTGCTGGAAAACTACGTGATTCCAGATTTACCTCCTATAGGATGTCGGGTCTTACATACTCTAATAGCTTCATACACACGCGCGCGCATATATATATATATATGTATTTACGAAATAATTGATACATAACTTTGACCATGGTCCCTATAGGATCAAGAGTTCTAAAATAGAGATAGGGTTAGTTGTAAAAGGAATCATTTAATAAAACAATTTTAATTTTAAATATTTTATTTTGAAGAGAAAAGATTTGTCCAGGGCCGGGATTTGAACTCAGGTCGCCCACGTTTCCGTCGTGGTGCTCTAACAAACTGAGCTAACCTGGCTCGTAACACGGCCAGACGAATCCATTCTCTTCACCGATCCCATATCCCCGTGGTCTCGCAATTAGCGATGTATACAAGGGGAAGAATGTTCATTGAACATTGCTTTAATTAGGATCTTGTTGACTTACGTCATTATATAATTTATAATTTATTTAATTTAATTTGTTTTATTAATTCTTATAATTTTTTTAATATTTTATTTTTAAGGGAAATATACATTCGGGTTCGAATCCCTGCCCCGGATAAATCTTTTCTCTTCAAAATAATATATTTAAAAAATTATAAGAATTAATAAAAAACTTAAATAAAATAAATTATAAATAATATAATGACGTAAGTCAACAAGATCCTAATTAAAGCAATGTTCAATGAACATTCTTCCCCTTGTATACATCGCAAATTGCGAGAACACGGAGATATAGGATCGGTGAACAGAATGGATTTGTCTGACCGTGTTACGAGCCAGGTTAGCTCAGTTGGTTAGAGCACCACGATGGAGAAGTGGGCGACCCGTGTTCGAATTCTGGCCCTGGACGAATCTTTTCTCTTCAAAATAAAATATTAAAAAAATTATAAGAATTAATAAAAATATTAATTGTAATTATATTTTGTTAATTATTTAATCATCACCATCAAAATCAACCCCCCTTCAACTGACTTTAAAACTCCTAAATATATCATGATTCTGGTATGGAGGAGCTTCTGAACTGAATTAATACGAGCGTCTGAAGTCTGATTTTCACCAAAATGAGTTTCTTGTAATTAGGTAAGCGTTGAGTTATTGGTAAGGAATTGAGTTATTTTCGTAGTGAATATGGGGCTAAGTAAGGCATGGACTTCAAAAGGAGTTGTTGCTTATATTACAACTCGATCTCAAACCAAAAACTACGAGATTTGCACCATTTTTCTTCCTTGAATGCAATTATTTATCTCTCTGGGCGAAATTTGACTTAACCACTTAAGCTGTAGATATTAACGTGCTACAGTTTAAAAAAGTAAAAAGGTCATTCTGTTTTAATTTTTTTAATAAATCCAGTTCCGTTTTTATATGTGTCACTTATTTCGTTAGTACCGTTATCTGTCTAAAGAGGTCGTCATTTCAACTTCTGAACATATGATGATGTCAAAGAGATTTCCAGTAATGGAGCGTTCAGTAATGGTGAATAGAGGCGTGGTACTAGTTACCTCATTCAGTTCTTCAGCAGCCGTTTGGTTCAACTCTTCGGTACCGTTAGGGCTTTATGGAACTGGCTGACTTCTTGGAGAGGGCCATTCGCCGTTCTAGCGGTCCTCAGAGTCTTCTCGTGTCCCAAGAACTGGGCTGAGCGGTCAGGGTTATGAGTCCTCGCGGAGTATTCTCTTTAAATGTCACGACCGTGGTTAATTCTAACCTTTGATGCAGCCTACTCTCTGTTGTTGGAATTCGCTCATGGACAAAGGGAGGATATGGAAGACCGTGAGGGAGGAAGTGTAACAGGGAAAAATGAAGGATGTGGCAACAAAAAATGATGGCCTAAAAACTTGGTAGAAACGTGGGTACACGATTTTTATTTTTTATAAATATTTATTGAAATTTACAACTTTTTTATAAGAGTTAAACAAGTAAATATAATGACAGATAACATTGCTAAATGTTACGATTTTAATTTATTTTTTTAAATTTACAACTATCCTCACACAAGACTGAAAAGACAAGAAACTGCTCGACGATTTCGCCTACTTCAACATTTACTGGACAAACTCTCTAAACTCCCAATTAATTACAAAAGACTCATTTACATGACAGTTATCAGACCTATTTGGACATACGGAATTGAGCTTTGGGGCTCTACTAAACCATCCAATTCATCTCTTATCCAATCCTTACAATCCAAAATCCTTCGTAAAATCCTCAATGCTCCTTATTATGTCACAAACAAACTCATCCATCATGATCTTAATATCCCATATGTTTCTGATTTGGCCCAAACTAGATACCTATCCTTCCATGACAAGCTCCATACACACTTGAATCCGCTACTATCTCAACTTGTTTCCCATACTATTCCTGATAACCCTCCGAGGCGTCTGAAAAGAAGATGGCCTCGAGACCTTCTACTATAGAACTTTATTGGAGTGCTATCAATGGGTAGTTTCTCCACAAGTGTTTTTTTTTTTCATGTCCTTTGTTCCTACAGCAGATTTACTTGATGTAATATTATTACAGTTGTAAATATCAATAAATTATTCTAAAAAAAAAATACAACTATATAATAATAAGATAATAAGTAAATAGAATGAATGTTACATTATGACTTGGGTTAATAAAGGCAAGTAGAGGAACTACCCGATGTTAGTAAACAAATAACAAATTCAACTTAAAAGATCACGTAGCCATTTTCTTTTCAGACCCCTCTAAAGATTATCAGGAATTGAAGAAGTGGCTAGATTTGATACTGGTGGGTTTGAGTGAGAATAAATTTGTCATGAAAGGACTGGTATCGGGTTCGGGCCAAATCAGTAACTAATGGGACATTGAGGTTATTATCGATAATTTTATTAGTAAAAGGGTAAGGAGCATTGAGGATTTTACGAAGGATTTTGATTTGTACGGATTGGATACGAAGCTCCGTAAGTCCAAATGAGTCTCATAATAGTGATGTATATGAGTCTTTTTTAAATAATTGGGGGTTTTAGAGTGTTAGTCTAGTAAATGTTGTAGTAGGCGAAAATTTCTTGTCTTTTATGTCTAGTATGAGAATTCCAAGTCAAACGTTTGGCGAGATGTAGTCCTATATATTGGATCTGTTCTACTGGAGTCAGGGAGGTATTATTAAAGGATACAGGAAGAGGGGAAGTCTTTGGTTTCTTATGAAAGGTAAAAGGCCTTTAACACGGTCGGGACAGACCGCCGACCTTCGTGACCTTGGTCGGGTCGATCAATTTTGTATTCGTCCTTCATTCATTCAAATCCTTCATACATTAAAAAAAAAGTATACACTTTGATTATCAGAAGATTTTTTTAATTGGAAAAAAATAGCACCTAAGAGTGCATATATTATCACTCGATTCATATAAAATTAGTTACATTATAATTTTGTGCGGTTGAAGTTAAGCTTTGAATACTTCTATATTTCTATGGATTCATTACTTCGGACTCTATTACTGACGAGATGAAGTGTGCCAGGCCTAAACAAATATTAGATTTATAGGTTTTGAATAATTGTTTACAATATTCCAATAATTTTTTTTAGAATTTTGTCCAGCTAGCTCCTACTATCCTATTCGAAACATAGTCGGGACCGACCACGGACGCAGTGCTCCCGACCACGGACGGTCGGGGCCGACCAAATATTGGTCGGTCAACGGACTTCTACACTATATATTTTTACATCAACCCGACCAAGGTCACAAAGGTCGGCGGTCGGTTCCGACCATGTAGAAGGGGTGATTTTATTTTGAGGGAATGGTTACACGATAAATAATAATAAGCTTGCTTAATTTTACTGAGTAATTTGATTTACTTCATCCTCTATTTAATTATTTAAAATAATGCTTTTATATAAATGGTTCATGATCATCACAATCGATTCGATTTGCCGCTAGATGCATTGTGAGAAAAACAGCATGTGCCCAAAGTGGCGCTTTAGCAGCGCTGTACGTGTCCTTCAATTTTTTAAAAAATCCTTGGTTATTCAGTCTTTCGGAGGACACGTAAAATTGCAAAACCGAGCTTTGCAGTGTCAGATACTCGTTGAACAAAGGTCTCTATCCTAATTATACATGGCTGGTAAGCAGTTACTTTTATTTAGTCTGTTTGCAGCCAGAGATGGATCATGTGGGATCTAGGAGGACCCTCCTGGGGCTCACCCAGCCTCTATAAAATATTATAAAAATAGGGTACCCAAAATAAGGGGGGAAACATCTGGCGGTTAAGCGTGGCCTAGGACAAGTCACTTCCTTGCAGAACCGTTGTCCACGAAACAGTACAGTCTCTATCATGTACTGAACCCCAGACTCGTTCACGGGTTGTAGCGGTTACAGGTTTTTATATTTAGGAAATTATACAAAAGCCATTTGTATAATATGCAAACTGAATACGCGATTTTCTTTTGAAAACCTCTCCTAAGGGATCTTTTTCTTTTTTTGTGTGTGTAATATTTCTTGTATAATTTGATACAATTCACAAAATTACATGCTGTACCAAATATACCAGTCTCAAATTAAAAACAATTGTACAAAATTTAAATGAATCTGTGCAGAATCATAATTTACAGTGAAAGAAAAAATGTATAAAAAAAAACTTCCAACAGAAAGAAAAAGAAATTAATAATAATGAATGTTTTGTTATTTTATGTACATACCGTTTTGTACTATTTTTCGCATGAATAACATGAACCACAATAAACGGGGCCTACGACAGAACATCTCTTCTATATTTTATGATTTTTTGTTTTTTCTCTCATAGCCCTGAAGATGCCCTACAAAGCTGGTCGAAACGTCGGCACAAATAAAAATAAGTCTTGACTTTTTTGGTGTTTTTTTTACTGCACCCCCCAACTATCTTCATTCTCCATTATTTTTCGTATTGTTCCCAATATTTTTTATAAGTGAGTTTTTATTGTTTTTACACTTAAAAACTTTTTTTATATAGTTTGTTGATAAATACATTAATGTAAGGTATACTGAATTCTTTAAACATAATTTTAACTTTAGTGTAATATGCATAATTTCTTGCAATTCTAAGGCATTTTGTTTTGGAATATTTGTAATTTTTTGTAATTTGTTTTGGGCATATAACTAAATATTTGGCATGCGTATGTTAGTATAAGTCGTAAGCAGGCTTTATATAATAATAACTTATTATCTGTGCTTAATTTAGAATTTCTATTAAAGTATGGCCCTCTAATGGATAACGTGAAATATTAGAGAAGAAATGGTTGACTGTAACTTCTAATATAAGGAAGAAATAGTTGGGGTTGCAGTCAATAAAAACACCTTAATAAGTGTAACTTATTTATTGTGTGCCGACGTTTCGACCTACAATGTAGGCCATCTTCAGGGCGAATAAACCACGCGGCGGCTAGGCGATCAACGGCCCAAGTTGTCTTGGTGGGACCAAGCGAGGCTCATCTCTCTCTAGTAGTTCCCCTGCTCCAGAGTCGTATCAGTATCCTAGTCGGATTCTGTGTTAATGTGTCTGTCAGTAATGTTTGTACCAGTAAGTTTGGGAGTCAAGCAAGTGAGTCACGAAATTGTCAACAACATAAAGTGACGTTAAATAAATAAACGATACAATACAGTGATATTACCATTCGTTAATTATTTGTTAATTACAAGTGAATAAATGGTAAATCAAGGAGAATAAGTGAAAATTTTTAAAAGAGATTCACTATTTTTTGCTTGCCACGAACTCATCAATCCCGACAAATTATCGAAGACTGTTATGCGATCAACCCAATTCCTTGTTGATGACGAACTGACTCGACCAGTTTATGTTGAGCCTCCGCAAATTGTTGACTAATTGTTGCATTGTTGATTCAGCAAAATGGGGTCGGCAGGCAATCTTAGTGAAAACGAAACGTCTGTCATTTCTCTCTAACATTATCTCGTCATGTTCTTTTCGTTTAAGTATTGCAAAGGAGAGGTGTAGCTAGATGTGTAGAGTCACGAGTTCGAATCCGGCTGGGGCAAATCAATCATTTAATCAGTTAACAGCCATAAATCGACTCTATACGATTTGGAGACCCTTGGGGTGCTCACCCAGCTTCTATACAGCGGGTGACTTTAATTGAGGGAAAATCCTGACTGAGCATTATCTCGGCCTAACAACCTGCAAACCGTTGGCTTTGTATAATCTCTACATCTACAGAGGCCAATATTTGTTTGCTTTGTTTTGTTTTTTGTAGAAATCAACTGATTTCTAGTCAGCAGGACAGGCATGTTATTTGGTCGATTCCATGCTCATTCCACCGGTTTTTCCTCCAAATAAAGTTACCTTCTTGATAAAGTAAAATCTGACTTGAACATTTTTAATTTTCCTACCTCTGAGATTAAATATTATTTATTATGAGGGAAAAAATGCGTGGAGGTCAAGAAAATTGTCTTATGTAGGGAGAACGTTTTATTGGTAAGCCAACGCTTCGAACCACATTGCAGGTCTTCTTCAGGACTAAGTTATATAATTAATTATAGAATTTATATTGGTTATTCTGTATAAAATTTCTTATAACTCGATAAAATTCAATCTATTATAATTCTTTTGTTTGTTCTATAATTTTTGACTACATTTTTATTAATTATTATTTTTTATTGGTTATGTGTATCAATTTTCATTTTATTATTATATCTATTATAATTCTGTTCTATAATTAACTATAATTTTTCTTTGAACTATTATTTTTAATTTTTTCTCTAATTTATTTTTTATTATTTTTCTTTAATATTTTTTTCTAAAATTCTGTTCTAATTCTTAATTTTTCATTTGTTACGTTTTTGGACACTTATTGGATAATTTTTCATTTTTTACTTGGCTCTCATTTTTAATTCTTCACTTTATACTTTGTTGGATTTAAAAAGTAGCTCTTTGTTAACATATAATACCTCTTTGTCTTTATGTAATTCAATCCCCTCTGGGTTTTATTTCTATTACTTACTACATAATACATTATTCTATTATCTTACTAATATTATAAATGTGAAAGTTTGTATGTTTGTCTCTCTTTCATGCAAAAACTACTGAACGGATTTGGATGAAACTTTACAGTAATATAGGTTTTACATCAGAATAGGCTATAGCAAGAGCGGATTTAGAGGGGGGCGCACGGGGGCACGTGCTCCCCCGACTGTTTTTTAGGTATCGTGGAGAATTCATGATTGTACATAATTAAAGGCAAATCGCATGATCATAGTTGTTAAAATAACATGAGTGAAACTATTTGTTTTGATATCCAACTAATCTTACTAATATTATAAATGTGAAAGTTTGTATGTTTGTCTCTCTTTCACGCAAAAACTACTGAACGGATTTGGATGAAACTTATTGAGTAAAATAGGTTATACATCATAGGCTACAGCAAGGGCAGATTTATGTGGGGGTATGTGCCCCCCCCGTTATAGTACATAATTAAAGGCAAATCAGGAACATAGATAGCATCTTGAAATTTGTAGTTAGGTTCTTTGTATAGTTTAAGAAAAAAATTTGGATAATTCCACCCCTTAATATAATAGGGGTTCAAAGGTTGTATAGAATCCGTCAGCTTTGAAGTTAGACAGCTGATATTTTGGATGTACCAGTAACTTATATTTTAAAAAAATAATTATTTATTCACGAATCTTTATGTGGCAGACCAAATTCCACGCGAGCGAAGCTGCGGGCATAAGCTAGTACTACATATGTTGTTAGTCTGTGCCATGTATTGTTTTAACTTATTTGCATCATTTATATAAAAAAAAATTTATAAACTAGACTTCACTTTTCATAATTTATATATTGAGAAAGAGAAATAACATTTTTCAGTCATTATATATTCTTGATTCCTACAATTATTCAAGATGTTTCGATATCACTGTGTCATTTTCAAGCTTTTTTAAATTTAGTTCTCTGCATCATTAACAATTCCTTTATTTAACTTTATATTTACAAGTCTAAAAATTCTAAAAAATTTCATAAAATTCTTGGGGATCATTTATCCTCCAGGGTCAAAATAATATTACATTAAAAAATGTAATATATATATATATATTTTTTAATTATTTGGGCTAAATTATTATAATTGATAAATAAGGCTACAATATGTGAAATGGGGGTTGGTCCGCCGTTAGGCCATCTCCCTAGTTCTTTATTAAAATAATTTCATAAATATTCAGGCTAAACACAATTGTCTCTTTGAAATATACCTCTGAAATTAAATTGAACAGTAAGACTACGTCAGATGTCGCAAAAAAACTGCTACAATTAAAAAAGATCTTAGCAAATTCCTTCACAGAAGAGCGAGCACCATTCCGCTCCAAGTAGCGAACTAAACGCTAGCTAACGTCCTAGGAAATGATTGACAAAACAATGTTACTGGAGCGGATAGTGAACCGTTTTAATTAAAAACCGCCGGACGATCACTGTGACAATTTTCGAAAGTAACAGATCAAAGAAATAATAGGTTATATCGATGTGGAAACGGTTGACTGGGTATCTCTTAGAAGAGTGTGAGGATGCAGTCAATAAATTTTACACAAAATATGTTTAACTTATTTTATTTTTGCCAACGTCTCGGACACATTTTTAGGCCATCATCAGGGCCTATCACTATCACTATAACAGAACAGAGTAACTGTATAAACTATAACGTAACAAAAATAACTATACAAGAAGTGCAGTAATAATAATAATAATAATAATAATAAAAATTTATAATAAGATACATAAAATTGTTAATTGCATTGTTCTTTTTTAATTCTTTTCTACGCAGTATTCCTTGGGAGATTCTTTGAACTTATCATTACATCCGCCAAAGTGGCGCCCAAACAGTATGCAAGTTCGTTCGTAGCACTCAAAGAAACTTGATGGTTTTGATTTTGAATTTTTGTAACACCTAGCTCTTTACTTTATTATTGTCAACTATATAATCACCGAAAGTGACACCAATGTTCTTTCGTTCGAATAAAATAAATAAATAAAAAATGAACAATTGCCCTTTTAATGTTAGGAAGAAATAGTTGAGGGTGCAGTCAATGAAAACACCATAATAAGTGTATACTTATTTATTGTGTGCCGACGTTTCGACCTACAATGTAGGCCATCTTCAGGGCTATGAGAGAGAAACAAACAGAACAAAAATATAAAAAACGTTGCAGTAACAAGAATATAATGACATGTAATGTAGAAAATTAAAATAGTGAATAGATATGATAATATTTAATAATTAATAATAATAATGAATTAATTAATTAATAATAATAATAATAATAATAATAATAATAATTAAATAATAATATTTAATAATTTAATAGAGATATGATAATATAATATATTCCCTATTTTATCATATCTAGTCACTATTTTAATTTTCTACATTACATGTCACTATATTCTTGCTACTGCAACGTTTTTTAAATTTTTCTTCTGTTTGTTCTCTCTCATAGCCCTGAAGATGGCCTGCATTGTAGGTCGAAACGTCGGCACACAATAAATAAGTTGCCTCCGCCTCAAATACAATTTAGAGACCATTTTAGAGATTGATTTATAAACATATACACAAAAACATAATAAGTTCACTATTTAAAAGTTTTTAATATAAGTTTAAAAGTTTTTAATATAGGTTTTTTAACCCAATTCAAAAATCAAAAATTAAAATTAGTTGAAATTAAAGATAACGAATATAAAAGTGGTTACAGAATATAATAAAATTAAAAGAGTGAAAATAGTGAAAGATATAATAATTAAAGAATACGAATATGTTCACCATCTATAATTTTATTATCATATGTCACTATTTTAATTTTATTATATTCTGTAACCACTTTTATATTCGTTATCTTTAGTTATCATATCTATTCACTATTCCATCATATCTAGTCACTATTTTAATTTCCACATTACTTGTCAGCATATTCTTGCTACTGCAACGTTTTTTAAATTTTTCTTCTGTTTGTTCTCTCTCATAGCCCTGAAGATGGCCTACATTGTAGGTCGAAAAGTCGGCACACAATAAATAAGTATACACTTATTATGGTGTTTTCATTGACTGCACCCCCAACTATTTCTTCCTTACATTAGAAGTTCCAGTCAACTAATTCTTCTCTAACAATTGCCCTTTTATTTTTTTTTTATATCATAGTTGCAGAGTTTCCGATTGTCTTGGAGGAAGTAGTGATATAACCTTAACAATAACCTTCCCTGTATATCTTCCATGCAGTAGATTATAATTATTATATTGATTATATAATTATAATCTACTGCATTGGTCCCTAGTGTTGAAATATTTTATAATCTCATCTCATGTATATCCTAACCCCACTTATAATCTTACCTTATGTAAATCGTAACCTTACCTATAACTTTAACTTATCATTACATTTCGGTAATAATATTGACTTTTTTAAAATAGAATAATGCTCACGTTTCGGCAAGATTGCTATCTTCATCGTCGAAACTGAGGTCTTCCAAATCCTCGGAGGCTGAAGTGAGGCACAAACCCTGCAAAAAACATTGGTGTTGTTAATTGACAATTATTTTATACACATTTTATTTATAGTAAAACCTTGATTCTCTCAAAGGGCAGTAAATAATTACCTAATCAACTTTTCAGCAATATATATATATAGCCGATAATATCTTTATTAGAGTTTAATTTTTTGTATGAGAATAATTATTATTATAATCGCGTTAATGTTCTAATTTCATATTTGAAAGGGTATATTCATTTTCACCACCCACGAATCAATTGTTACAAGTCTTAGCGTAGCGTATGCATGTTCGTTCTATCATGATAAATGACACGTTTTTGTGTGATGTGACAGTCTAACATGTTAGACTGTCACATCACACAAAAACGTTTTGCCGCAGAATGAAAGTTCATATTTGCGGTGTGTGTACAACACATGAGTTTTCCTTATTAAAAATAGATAGATAAGTTAATAACGAGTATCACTATAACCTATGAAGTATCTTGGATCCACTACATGGTAGAGACTGTACTATTTCTAGAACAACGGTTGTGCAGGGCGGTAATATTCACGTTTACATACAACTATATAATAACAACACAATAAGCAAATAGAAGCAAATCCATGATGGCATGGATAAAGACAAGTAGAGAAACTAGCCACTGGTAGTACTCGAATAAAAAGTTCAACTTAGAAGGTCACGAGGCCATCTTCTATTCAGACGCCTCGGAGGTTTATCAGGAATTTAAGAGGTTGTTTAGGTTTGAAACTAGTGTGTTTGAGAGGGAATAAAGTTTCTCATTATAGGATTGATATCGGGTTGGAATAAAATCAGCAACAAATGTGACATTAAGTTCAATATGGATGACTTTATTCCTAACAAGCTTTGATGATTTTAAGGAGGATTTTGGATTGCAAGGATTGTATATGAGAGGAATTCGATGGCTTAGTGGAGCCCTAAAGCTCTACTCCGTAAGTCCAGATCTAATGATTGTCATGTATATGATTCTTTTGTAATTAATTGTGAGCTTAGAGCGTTTGTCTAGTAAATGTTGAAGTAGGCGAAAACTTCAAGCAGTTTCTTGTCTTTTCAGTCTTTTATGAGGATAAAAAAAAATATATATATACTTAGAGATGGTTTTGGATGGTATAAATTAGTGGTTTGAAAAAAATTATTCAATATTAACTAACCATCAATTGGCTCTATTTCACCGAAATTAAAAAAACACCTAATATTTAATTGTAAAAAAAATAAATGTTTTATTTTACTAGAATCATTTTTTAGGCAATGGTTAAAATTATTCCTGAACCTTGAAAAGTAAAGACCTGAGTATTGGCTGAGGACTTTTACAAGACATCATCATCAACACCGCAAGATACGGAAAAAAAGTCCTCAGTGGTGGTAATGGAGATTTGAAGCCCTGAAGCTCTACTCCGTAAGTCCAGATGGGTCTAATGATTGTCATGCATATGAGTCTTTTGTGATTAATTGTGAGCTTAGAGCGTTTGTCTAGTAAGTGTTGAAGTAGCCTGAAACGTCGAGCGGTTTCTTGTAGTTTCAGTCTAGGATGAGGAATTCGAGTTGAACATTTATCAAAATGATAATCCTAAGTAAGAGAGCTGTTCTAAAGGAATCAGTGGGAAATTATTAAAGTATAATAATAATATTTAAAACCTAAAACAAAATTATAATTTATCGAAGGATAGATATATATACGAGAAAGCTGACATTGGTTTTGGGAGCAGCGCGCTCTCTGCAGAAGGAGAGATCGCTAGGCACTCGAAAGGCCAGGCATCTTGACCTTTAAACTTAACCTCTATACTGTCGTCTTCTCAACCGCAACCAGAACAAATATTTATCCAACAAACATTATCCAACCTCCAATATTTATTGATAAAACTATTTCATTCCCTCTAGAGCTGCTTGATTTTTCAGGCTACTTCAACATACGAGACAAACGCCCTAAGCTCCCAATTAATTACAAAAGGCTCACATACATGAAAATCATTAGACCCATCTGGACTTACGGAGTAGAGCTTTGGGGCGCCACTAAAGCATCGAATTCCTCCCGTATTCGATCCTTACAATCCAAAATCCTCCGCAAAATCCTGAATGCTCTTGACTTTGTAACGAATAAAGTAATCCATAATGACCTTATGGTCTCATTTGTTGCTGATTTGCCCCAAATCCGACACCAATCTTTTCAAGACAAACTTTATTTCCACCCAAACGCACTAATTTCAAACCTAGCAACCTCTTCAATTCCTGGCAAACCTCCGAGACATCTGAATAGAAGATGGTCTCGTGACCTTTAAAGTTGGATTTGTTATTTGAGTACTGCCACTGGTTAGTTTCTCTACTTGTCTTTCATGCTAATAAGTATCAATCATTCTATTTACTTGTTGTATTAGTATTACACAGTTGTAAATTTCATTAAATAATTATTTTAAAAAAAATATTTCTGCTATTATATCATGTTTATTTCAATAGTTCCATTTTTGTATCCTATTTTATTTTTTATTCCAATTATTTCAACTTAAAATATGTTTGTATCTTGTTCTACCAGCCCTGAAGAAGACCAGTAGTGCCGGACAAAACGTCGGTTTCTATATGGTTTAGTTCCACTTCCTTCCAGATCATTTTCTTTTTAATAATATTTTAAATAAATTTCTAAAAACATTAATGTAAATATTGATTATTTTTAACCCTAGATAAACTAATTTTATCTATTATTATCCTTAACGAAAACCATCTTTACACGTACCACAAAGAGATGATGCGGTCAGCATAAACGCTACAACCGCCTAGTTATTTCCTGCCCCAATTATGGTCACCTACTTTAAATGGCCAGACGAAACACGTAATCACGACAGGGCCAATTCACGATCGCTGTTAAAGAACAAACAAATGTTCTCATTCTGCTGAAAGGAGAAAATGAAATCACTCTAAAAGATTTTCTTTTACTTTTGGGAAAGAAAAAAAAAAGCGGAAATGAATTGAAAACCAGATCAGTGAGAATCTTTACACCTATTATTTGGTTCTATATTTTTTTTATCTGTCGGCGCTACACAAAAAGAGAACTGTGTTCTGATAAATAATTGAATTCGGTGTTGAAAAGATACGGACATTCTTCTTTTCAGTTTTAAAATCTATTTCATTCTACTAATGTTATTGTATAAATTCCTCTTTGAACAGGTCCTTCGGGAATACATGTCGACTACGAGACTTTAGCATTTACTGTTGAATGTATTTGAATCAAATAACAAAAAAAAAAAAAAAAAAAGGTACCTCTATAGAAAATGAAGAGCCTATAGTGTAAGCCTACTGTTGTGCCAGTTTATAGAAAATGAGTGAGCCGCGGTAGAGAGACAAGATCTCAGAGTCGATTCGCATATTTCTTAAGCAATAAATAATTTATCTCAATAAAAAAAATAAAAATCTATATGACTGCAACCCATGAAAGGTATCGAGCACAGAGATTGATTAGGATGAGATCAAATTCAACAGCAAAATTTTATAATTGTTGGTGCCTCGTCTGTGTTAGCCTCCGCTACTAGCAGGCCAGCGGCCAGTTACCAAAAAAGAGCTTTAGGTCGCAATAAATTGAAGAGAGCTGCATTTTTGATATGTTGTAAGGGCATGTCTGATTAGTGGAAATCCAAGTTTGCTATCGAAAAAAGGATGGTTAAAACAACCAACTTTTGTTGGGCGAAAAACCTCGAAATTTTTCGAATGGCCTATATCTCCTAATCGGTGCGTTTTTGATAAAAAACATAGGTGACCATTTTTAATGTAGGTTAAATTTGCTATGATTTGGGCCCAATCGCAGCCTTGTAGCTCTAATATATTCTACGTTACGTCCATTTGAAAGTAGATCTTTTTTTCAAAAAAATTGAAATATAATTTTTTGGCCGAATTTCGTGAGGAACACCGGCCGAAGGAGTGATCCTACGATGAAAGTCATGGGGTATGAAGCTGTAGTAAATTTAATTAGCTTTAATTTAAGCACAGACCGAGGCCTATACGTCTAATAGATTCTTAGTTACGCCCCTTGGTCATTTTTTCCAAACAGTCCAAACATAGGCTAACGGCAGGTGTATGAGGGCCGCGAAAAATCGAAGAGTTGCATTTTTGATACGTTGTAAGGGCATTTCTGAATAGTGTAAATCCAAGTGTTCAACCGAAAAAAAATGGTTAGGAAAATTTTGGTGGCCGAAAAACCTCGAAATTTTCGGAGTTATTTCAGTTTTAATCGGTTTTAAATTAAAGCTAATTAAATTTACTACAGCTTCATTCCCCATGACTTTCATCGTAGGATCACTCCTTCGGCCGGTGTTCCTCACTAAATTCGGCCAAAAAATTAAATTTGGATTTTTTGGAAAAAAAAGACCTACTTTCAAATGAACGTAACGCTGAATATATTAAAGCTACAGAGCTGCGGTTGGGCTCAAATCATAGCAAATTTGAAGAAAGTTGCATTTTTGATGCGTTGTAAGGGCATTTTTGAAAGTGTAAATCCAAGTTTTCAACCGAAAAAAACGGCTGGGAAAACTTTTGGTGGCCGAAAAACCTCGAAATTTTCGGAGTTATTTCAGTTTTAATCCAAACACGTGAGTGGCCATTTTTAATGTAGGTTAAATTTCCTATGATTTGAGCCTAACCGCAGCTCTGTAGGTTGAATTGATTCTGAGTTACGCCCATTTGACAGGCGTTGTCGCTTCTTATTATGTCACAACAAGGTTTAATATTTTATTCTTTTCCTTTTTAAAAATGAAAATAATTCTATTACCGACTGTTTGTAATAGAATAATAACTATTGCTGATTGTATAAAAAAAAAAAAAAAAAATTATTTACAGTTTTACGTATACAAGCAGCAATAAGTGTAAAAAATACATGTTCCGGACTTCCTTTACATGTTTAAAGAACAGTACTTTTAATTAATTAAAATTGTCTTTTATAAATAAGTTTTACCATAGCAGGAAAAATGTAGAAAAACCCGCTTAAAAAGAAAAAAAAAAGAGAAAGAAAAATGAACCATAATAATAATTGTAATTTATAAATAAATAAAAATAATACTAATAAAGTAAGTAAATATAATAATAATAATAATTAAATAGAAAATAAATACACAATTAAAAATAACTATAAAATAAATACAGATAACTAGATTATGTTACCTACGAATAGTGATTAGGTAAGTGAGAAGTATATGTTTTGTTCTTTTGTGCGTGTACCGTCGTAGTGAATGTTTATCATAGTTACCGATTTCTCGGATTAATGGGTTTTCGGAAGCTGGAGTTTTTTCGAAGTATGCTTTTGTTTGGGCTGAAACATATTGTTTTACAGTGGGAAGTTCAAGATCTCTGAGCATAGTCGATATTTTCGTGTAGCTGGGATAATTATTAATAATTCTCATGCATAGGTTTTGTACCCTTTCAAACTTTCTATAATTTGTAGCGCAGGTTGAACTCCAGACAGGTGAGGCATATGTCAGCACTGAGCGTATTACTGTTTTATAAAGGATTAGCTCGTGTTTGGGGCATAGCCTGGATTTTTTATTAAAATAGGGATACATTTTGTAGATGGTTTTTTTCGCTTTTTCTGTTTTCCTGTTGATGTGCTCAGTGAATGTTAAGGACATATCTAGAATTAAACTGAGGTATGTTACGGATTTAGACCAGGGGATGATTGCTGATTGTATATAGATACAACTAGGTTATATTATCACTTATACTTCCAAATATTTGTTGAAACGTTAATTTCTTAACTATTAGAAGCAGGATTCGAACCTGCGATCGTGTGTATAGTAGGCTGTAATGCTAATCAGAAAAACACAGGTGATCCGAAAAAGTGCAGAGAAGTAATTTATGGGAGATTCCCTTCAACAGGTTTTCCTTTTTTCAATGGTACCCACTTTATTGAGGCTGTGTGAGCCCTCAGAGGTTTTGTAGATCTAGCAGGGTTAATCCCTGGCAGTATACGAAATATATTTGTATATAAGATAAAAATACGTAAAATACTTTTATGGTTGGGTTATTCTTGATGTAATGGTTACCGAGTATGCATATTATACACATTTTCCACAATTGCACTCCTTTTTCATACTAAAAATCACGATTATTTCAATTTCCGAGAATATTAAAAAGGAAACGAATAGTTAAAACTTGCTGTGACTTAACTCGAAGCGACAGCCCGCGGAACCGATACAGAATCTCTTTTCAGTTTGTACTGTTATGATGTGCGAATGATATTTCAGTCACAACTAGTACAATTCTTTCAAAAGAAAACATATCCAACATGTTGCAACCAGTCGTAGAAAACGCATAAAAAGTATTTTCCCAGGAGTTTCGTTGAAGTTTCGCCGTATCTGTTGAAACTTTTAACCATAGAAAAGAAAATATGTTCCCACAGATAAGGGAGAACTGCCGGAAACAATTGAATGTCAGAAGTAGCAGTTACTTCAATTGTTTTCGCAGCGAATCAGAAGGAAGCAGTTACCTTAGACCTGTTACTATTTGAGTAACTATGTCACATTCTTCGGAACTGTTATAGAGAGTGAACGTGGCGAGAAGGCGGGCGTTGGAATAGAGCCAATCTAGAAAACACGTTATATTTTTTGTCACGCCATTTACTTTATACATACTTAAAACATTTCTTATTTATTTCTAAACACAATTGACCTAATGGTTAGCATAACAACCTATAAGACCAAGATCGCGGGTATGTAGCCCCGCAGGTTGCCCTAGAATTTCTTTAAAGGAAGTAAAAAATCTAACTTAAAGTAGTATCCTTGGTCCAATCCTATATACAGTTTATACAGCTGACATCCCAACTCATCCTAATACTATCCTTACCACGTATGCTGATGATACATGTGTATTATCAGTCAAGACCAATCCAGTTATTGCATCCCAAAGCCTCCAATCCCATATCACTGATCTTGAAGAATGGTGTCAAAACTGGAGAATTAAAATAAATTCTCAAAAATCGCATCAAATCACTTTTACCTTACGTCGTAAACCAATGACTTCCTGCCCTACAGTATCCTTTAATAATATCCCTCTGATGCCTGTAGAACAGATCCGATACTTAGGGTTGCACCTTGACAAACGATTAACCTGGAATCCTTATACAAGACTGAAAAGACAAGAAACCGCACGACGTTTCAGGCTACTTCAACACTTACTAGACAAACGCTCTAAGCTCCCAATTAACTACAAAAGACTCATCTACATGACCATCATACGACCTATTTGGACTTACGGAGTAGAGCTTTGGGGCTCCACTAAGCCATCGAATTCCTCTCGTATCCAATCCTTACAGTCCAAAATCCTTCGTAAAATCCTCAATGCTCCTTATTTTGTTAAGAATAAACTCATCCATAACGACCTTAATGTCCCTTTTGTTGCTGATTTGCCCCGAACCTAGTATCTATCCTTTCATAACAAACTACATTACCATTCAAACCCTCTAGTTTCAAACCTAGCTTCCTCTTCAATTCCCGATAATCCTCCGAGGCGTCTGAAAAGAAGATGGCCACGTGACCTTCTTATTTGAACTTTGATTTGAGTAATACCAGTGGGTAGTTTCTCAACTTGTCATTAAGTATCTCTTAGCCTATTTACTTGTTGTATTATTGTAATACAGTTGTAGATATCAATAAATAAATTAATAAAAAAAAAATCTTTAGTTATGCCGTCCTTCGGAAGGGACGTTAAAAGGAGGTCCTGGGCCTGTACGATGTCAGGTATTCTTTAAAAATCCCTATCCTAAATTTAGAGCTACCATTGTAGCATCGTCCGATTAGCCAAAGCAGCATAAAGTGACGTTAATATAAACAAGCACTTACAAGATAATTTAAAAGAATATTGTTTTCATCATGAAATTCTAATTTTAAACAAATGTTCTTACAAATAAGTTTAAAAGGCGTAATGTTTTAAAAAGTAATTTTGAAAATCCCAGATTAAGTGCCTATTTGGAATCGAATCTTTGAAGACAATAAACTTGAGAGATAAAACAGTAGTAAATAAATGACACATCGAGGACAAACCTAAGTGTTTTTTTTTATTCATTTGTATTTTATTTACGATTTTTCTTCGAAGTTGTGAAGTTTGTGATTTCTTTTAAATGTTTTAAATTGTAAATATTTTTTTCAGCGTGTTGTTTACACTTCAGTTGTTATGATAACATCATATAAAACATCTTTTCCTAGGTTCTATCTTATACCAAATCATCAACTCACAACATCCATCAACATCAATTATATCTATAGTCTCCTACGAATAAAATCCTCTATCGAATCCTAGGGCACAAGATCTCGCCTTTCCGATCCTTTTATTCGTTCCCACAGAACCAAAACTTTTGAGCGTTCCTATCTCGCCGATTCTACCTGTTTTTGGAACTCACTCCCACCCATTGGCGTAATTAGAGTTGATTCATGAGGGAGGGATTAACTCCCACCAGTCAGTCACTCCAACATATTACTCCCTTCAAAAAAGATGTCTCGTAATATAGGTATAATACGTATTACACTATAATCATGTATTTTCAAATTAAATTAATAGATTATAATTTTTTATAAATGTTATTTTTAAATACAAGCAACCCTATTTATTGGTCACAATATCTTACTATACTTAATTGCATAGGGAACTTTCTAGACCCATCCAGACTTTACTTCTAGATTCTAAGAATTGTCTTAACTGTTTTCACATTTGCGATCTTATTGTTGCCGCTAGATGCCACTACTGCCGCTATAATAATATAATTAATTGTAAATACACAGTATTAAGTTTTTGTTTGTCATTTTAGTGTACCTTTTATTCATTAAATTATCTGCGTTCGCGTTTTCTTTGTTGTGTTTTTGGCATTATTGACCCTTACTTCTGTAATCCCTCAATAATAACTTTGAAAAAGTAAAATCCTTCAAAGTTTTATTTTTTTTTAAATTGTTACAATTTTTTTTTAAATTTCTTCTAAGCAATGGGGGAGTTACATCCCGAATTACGCCTATCCTCCCACCCGATATCAGTCATGCTTCTTCTGTATCCACCTTTTGATCCAAACTTTTCCTACACCTCCTAAATCCCCAAACAGATGCTCTCTAATAAATAAAAAATAATAACTATATTCAACATAATCGATTGATAATTTCCTGTAAATATCCCTTACTCATAATGATATTATTTTTTATATTAATAGATACTATTATTTATTTATTTATTTTCCTCTTAGCCTATGTATTTATTTATTGTGAAATTGTATGCTATTTTTTTTGTATTACTATTCCTAATTCTCTATCAAAATATAGCTTTTAATTATTATTTATTTTCATGTTATTATGTAAGTATTGTATGATTCTAATAATGTAGCCCTTTGCCCAGATATATTTTTATTAATTTTTTTTATTATAATGCAATTGGGAAAAACCACAATGCAAAGCCTTATGTTTCAAAAAATACACCTACTTACCAGTCGACGTTTCGCCTATTCAGGCATTATCAAGACCCCAAAATCAAAAAGGGGGTTATCTGAATCACATCTCGAAGAAAAAGGTGCAATACATCCCAACGATCAACAGCCCAAACAGGCTCCAAACATGAGACAGCACCCCACCACCAAGACGTTCAACATACAACTAATGTGTTATGAATTGTATATTATAATGAATATGAGTTGTATGTTGAACGTCTTGGTGGTGGGGTGCTGTCTCATGTTTGGAGCCTGTTTGGGCTGTTGATCGTTGGGATGTATTGCACCTTTTTCTTCGAGATGCGATTCACATAACCCCCTTTTTGATTTTGGTGTCTTGATAATGCCTGAATAGGCGAAACGTCGACTGGTAAGTAGGTGTATTTTTTGAAACATAAGGCTTTGCATTGTGGTTTTTCTCAATTGCATTATAATAAATAATAGTGTTTCTTTTTGAGTTTTTGGCTCGTATTTTAGTTTATTAAATTTTGTTCACTCCTGCTATTCTTAAGGGACCTGGTCCTAGAATAAAATTATTCATATATTCTAATCTGACTTTTTAGGAAATCGTACGTTGCCGAGCCCAACAACTACAGAAGCTCATATCATAATTTATTTCCAATACATGATGTTCCCGATAAAGATAAAATAACCGAAATTTAAGCAGTGTTATCTGAGATATGGCATATTGAACTTAGTAAATTGTCTTTAGATTGAGTTATTCTTGGCCTTTTGAGTTATCAATTGCGGTTTTTCAGGTTCCTTGCCACTTCCAATTTCGTGCTTTCTTGAATGTTCTTCCATTCCCTAATGCTTTTCTTTCTTTCCCATTTTCCTTTTTTTCACTGAACTGTTTCTTTATGAGGGCATTTCTTTATATTTCTACATTCTTATTACATGCTCTTCTCAACTCGTTTGTTATTTTTTATTGTCTTTATTTATTTTTTTAATCGATTTTATTATTTATGTTTTTCATTCTATTTTATTGCCCGTTTAAGTCTCTTCATCTTCACTTCCACTCGGATCATTTACTTCCTCCTTAAATTATATCAACTAATATTAATAAAAAATTAATTAGGTCATAGTTATGAATATTTATAGCGGTATCTGTTGATTTAGTTGAGTTAAAACAATTTTTAAATGCTTTTGAGTTACATTTTTAATATTTTACAAAAATACAAATTACCGTTAGATTTAGTATGATAAATAGAACGTAATTATGGGTAATGAGTAGATTTAATCAGCATAATAGCTTTCTTTTCTCTATTCTAAAGCTCATGATAACTTGTGCGGAATAATTTTCAAAAATATATTTGATGCCTTTGTATTACTTTAATATAACAAAAACAGTCTTAATAATATCTAACAAATCTTTTTATTATATTTGACAATTAAATAAAAAATAATTCTATATTTTGACGAACCCCCATGGCGGACATATGCCCCTGTGGCCTAATGGATTAGGCATCGGTCTCCTAAACCGGGGATTGTGGGTTCGAGTCCCACCAGGGGTATGGATAATTTTTTTTTTAAATTTCCAATTCATAATTAATTACAAACAATTTTCTTCAGACATGCGTAATGGAATGCTTTCGGAAAGTAATTACTTTTACTTTTATAGACGGAATACTTTAAAATGTAAAAAAATAATATTTAGTATCGAATATTAAATGTGATTGAAATACATATAAACAGTGAAAAAACAAAATAAACAAATAATAAATAATGTAATTAAATAAACAAGAAATGTTATTAAATTGCATAACAGTACAAAAAAAAAATCAGGGATAAATAATGTTTCAGACATAACCGGAAGATATAATTACTATATATAAGTAAGGTCACCTATGGTCTATTGTTTACCGTAACAAACTACTAAGCCCAAGATCGCGAGTTCGTAGCCCGGCAGGTGGCCCTAGGATTTTTTAAGGGAGTAAAAATCCTTAGTTACGCCGTCCTTCGGAAGGGACGTTAAACGGGGACCCCTGCCTGCACGATGTCAGGTACTCGTTAAAAATCCCTATACTAATTAAACCTGGATAGGCGAAATTTAGAGCTCCCACGGTAGCATCGTCCGATTAGCAATAGCAGCATAAAGTGACGCTAAATGAACAAACAAACTTTATAATACTTTAAAAAATATTAAACAATTTAATAAATATTTTAAGATACGTTGATAATGGTTACATATTCCTTTAAACTTATATTTACTTACAAAATAGCCTTTTCCTTCAGGAGTTGCCTCTTCATCCTGGATCCTCACCGTATTCTCTCTTCGCTAAAACTGACCATTTTCCTCCCTACAGTCCTTTTTCAGGTAAAGAACCCCGGGCAAACCTAGTACGGTCCATTCTACCTGACCTTTCATCCTTCTCACAGTGAGCATAGGAGTAACGAGGGGGTTTATTGGGGATGTAACCCCCCATTTCGTAGAAGAAATTTAAAAAAAAAATTGCAAGTTACAATTTCAAAGAAATAAAACTTTGAAGGATTTTACTTTTTCAAAGTTATTATTGTGGGATTAGAGAAGTAAGGGTCAATAATGTCAAAAACACAAAAAAGAAAGCGCGAACGCAGTTATTTAATGAATAAAAGGTACACTAAAATGACAAACCAAAACTTAATACTGTTTATTTACAATTAATTATATTAATATAGCGGCAGTAGTGACATCTAGCGGCAATAATAAAATCGCAAATGTGAGAAGAACAGTTTAGACAATTCTTAGAATCTAGAAGTAAAGTCTGGATGGGTCTAGAAAGTTCCCTATGCAATTAACTATAGTAAGTTATTGTAGCCAATAATAGGGTTACTTGTATTTAAAAGCTATTTCTTGATTGCCCTTCCAAAAATAACATTTATAAAAAATTATAATCTACTTATTTAATTTGAAGCTACATGATTATAGTACCTATAATATAAATTATACCTATATTATGAGGCATCTTTTTTGAAGGGAGTAATATGTTGGAGTGTTTGACTGGTGGGTGTAAACCCTCCCCCCATGAGTCAATTCTAGTTACGTTAATAACAATGAGGGCCCAATTACGGCACGAGTTCGGAAAACCTTTCGGTCGACTTTTCTTTTGTAATTAGAAATTATGACACTTGAAAAGCAGTTTGCCACTAAAGATTGTGGCCAGGCTTTTCTTGACCCGCAATTTGAGATGGTGTGTAAGATACGTGATGTTGACCTCTTTTCCGTGATTCCCGGTTCAATCATTCTGTTATTTAAAAAAAAAAAAGGTTTTAGTCGTATATCCTCACAATCGATTGAGCGGGGTAGATCATTGGTAGAGCACTGATTTGCCGTGCCGTGAAAATGGACTCGCTGGCAGACTCGGCAGACTGCGCAAAAATTAAAAGGGATACTCCTAGCTTATAGGTATTTTCCCTCTTGCAAACTATATTAATTTTATTAAAAACTGGATTAATATTTATTAGAAATGGTTATATTTTTCAGGTAATACAGGTAAATTTGATAAACGACTTTTGAAAAATAATAAAATAAATGTTTTTAGACTTTTATCCATACAAACAATCCAGCGGAGAAGATCAGTGGTAGAGCACTGAGATGCCGTGCCGAAAGTTTGGATCCAAATCCCGCTCGCTGGCAGACTGCGCAGATATATTAATGTTTATTAGAAATAATTATGTTTTTTTAATGCAGGCAAATTTAAAAAAAAAATATTTATTGATATTTACAACTCAACTGTATTACAATAATACAAGTAAATAGGATACGCGGTACATAAAGAAATGAGAATGACAAATAGAGAAACTACCCACTGGTAGTACTCAAATCAAAGTTCAACTAAGAAGGTCACGTGGCCATCTTCTTTTCAGACACACGACCTCGGTGGATTATCGGGAATCGAAGATAGGTTTGAAACTAGAGAGTTTGAGTGGGACAATAAAATAAAACAAGCTTCCATTTTCCAATGCTTCTATTTTAGAACCGTTATTTTTAGATTAATTAATTTATTGATATTTACAACTGTAATAATATTACAACAAGTAAATTTGCTAATATGAACAAATGACATGAAAACAAAAAACACTTGTGGAGAAACTAACCATAGGTAGCATTCCAATAAAGTTCTACAGTAGAGTTCCTACAGAAGGTCTCGAGGCCATCTTCTTTTCAGACGCCTCGGAGGATTATCAGTTTGGGAAGCAAGTTGACTAGCGGATTCAAGTGGGTATGGAGCTTGTCATGGAATGATAGGTATCTAGTTTGGGCCAAATCAGCAACATATGGGATATTAAGATCATGATGGATGAGTTTGTTTGTGACATAATAAGGAGCATTGAGGATTTTACGAAGGATTTTGGATTGTAAGGATTGGATACTAGAGGAATTCGATGGCTTAGTGGAGCCCCAAAGCTCTACTCCGAGTCCAAATAGGTCGTATGATGGTCATGTAGATGAGTCTTTTGTAGTTAATTGTGAGCTTAGAGCGGCAGGCAAATTTCCGGCCAAAAACTCAAAAAGAAACACTATCATTTATTATAATAACATCCGATTATAACAAAATAAAAGGTTTTAGACCTATACCCACACAAACGCTGGAGCGGGGTGTCTTAGTGTTAGAGCGTCGAGTTGCCGTAGGTATGCCCACGGTTCAAATCTGGCTGCGGCAGATAATTTATTTTGGGATTTGGAGGCCCTACTGAGGCTCATCCATGATTGAGCGTGTTCTACGGCGTCACTTCCCTGCTCAACCTTTGTTCTGAAAAGTGTACAGTTTCTACCTCGTACTGAACATATGACCCTCCATGGGTTGTAGTGGTGTAAGATCCACACAAAGCAGGCTAAATATTTAATCACATATTCAAATTTTGAATGTGATTATGGTACTTAATTTAGTTTATTACATTACTATGATTAATTATTATTAAATCTGATTAGATATGATAGATTATATATAGGCCTATGAGGTTGTGCAGAGCTACCTTTGCTCGGAGTGGAGAGAAAGCTTCCTGTTCCCATTCCCTAATCGGCATAGGCTATAAGCCCTCCGCCTTAGGAATGTTGCAAAAGTATCGGTCTATCGATATCTTGTTGATTTAACCGTAATTTCGATACTAAAAATTTAGTTTCGAAAATATTTTGTTTTCCTAAAATATGATTAAGTAAAACACCAGACCGTATTCGAGAAACATAATACCATAAAAACTTGTTATGTCTTACGTTTGTATTAATATTATTATTAATGTCATAATATTACCATATATTTAGGTCCATGTATCAAGAAAAAACGCGATATTTTTGTAAATACAGAATAAAAAGAGGATTTTTACGTATAGTTGAAGTATGGAGTAAGATAAATTAGTAAGTGATGGGTATAATGATGCCATAACCCTAAACTATAGTAATCCACACTGTAAGTATCCATGACAACCACTAAAGCCATTGGCCAGAAGTTTCCAGCAATCGATATGTATAATCGATAGGTTTTCTTCAGTAACTTATATAATACCTTTTGCTCTCGGCTTCGCTCGCGTGGAAATTGATTTAATAATAAATAACAAAAAAATCAAAATTTCATAAAAACTTTGATCACATAATCAAAGATTTGGATTTATTAACATTGTTAAATTTTAAAAAATGCAACATACTAGAAGCTATAAAACAAACATTAATCATATTTTGTATACATAAAAAATATTAAACAATATCTTCGGGGCTATGAGAGAGAATTTGTTCTGTTTGTTTCTCTTACTTTTAATTATCATTGAAAGTTCCAGATAAAAAAAAAAAAAAATATCACAGTTGAATTAATAATGGTTTAATGTCGATTCAAAGAGAAATGTAAAATCTTTAATCCCACGAAAAATCGATACATCGAATCTCTCTCTGTATTTAAACCTAATTATCGATAATTGGGGATACTTTTGGCCTTCTAATTAGTTATCATGAGAACCACAAAATCTCTGATTTCATCAACTTTCGCTGGAGCAGAGATTACTCAGGGGATCTTTTGTATTCGACTTTTTTTTGTTACTCTGTGTCGAGTTTTTACTCGCGTCGTGAGAGAAAGTCCTTAGTAATCTACAGCTTATTAGAATAATCAACTGTTTGAGCTAATTGAGGACGGAGACTCCCTAAGAGGAGAAATAGTGGTTTTCTACTAGAGTAAACTGTTTTTCATGATTAAGCCCTTAGTTATGATTAAATATATCTTTTTTTTTTTAATTTAATTCATTGATACTTACAACTATAATAATATTACAATAAGTAAATCTGCTAATATGTATGACATGAAAAACACTTGTGGCAAAACTACCCATCGGTAGCACTCCAATAAAGTTCTATAGTAGATGGTCTAGAGGCCATCTTCTTTTGAGACGCCTCGGAGGGTTATCAGGAATAGTATGGGATGCAAGTTAAGAGACTAGCGGATTCAAGTGTGTATGGAGCTTGTCATGGAAGGTTAGGTATCTAGTTTGAGCCAAATCGGCAACATATGGGATATTAAGATTATGATGGATGAGTTTGTTTGTGACATAATAAGGAGCATTGATGATTTTACGAAGGATTTTGGATTGCAAGGATTGTATACGAGATAAATTGGATGGTTTAGTAGAGCCCCAAAGCTCAACTACGTATGTCCTGATAGGCCTGATAACTGTCATGTAAAAGAGTCTTTTATAATCAATTGGGAGCTTAGAGCGTTTGTCCAGTAAATGTTGAAGTAGGCGAAAACGACGAGCAGTCTCTTGTCTTTTCAGTCTTGTATGAGGATTCCAAGTGAGACGTTTGTCCCGATGTAGTCCTAGGTAACGTATCTGTTCAGTGGAATATTATTAAAGGATACAGTAGGGCAGGAATTCGTAGGTTTACGACGAAGGGTGAAGGTAATTTGATGGGATTTGTTAGGATTTATTTTAATTCTCCAATTTTGACACCATTCTTGAAGGTTTGAGATATGGGATTGAAGAGATTGGGATGCAACAAATGGATCCTTATTTACTGATAACACACATGTGTCATCAGCGTACGTAGTGAGGACAGTGAAATATATCTATTATTAATATATCGATTATTACCATTATTTGATACAACCATCTATAAAGTACCAATAATCAACAACTTTAGCTCGTGAAGAGTATGGGGTTCAGTACATGGTAAAGACTGTACTGTTTCTTGGACTACGGTTGTGCAGGGAGGAGATTTGTCATAGATCACGCTCAACCGCCCGATTTTCCCTGTTATTTTGAGTACCCACTTTATAGAGACTGGGTGAGCCCCAGTGGGGCCCTAGATCCCAGAAGATCCATTTCCGACCGCTAACAGATTAAATAAAAGTCTGCCAGCGAGCGGGATTTGAACCCAGAACCTTTGGCGTTGTAGCTCAGCGTTCTCCCGCTGAGCTACGCTTTAATCGTTCAGATTTTCCTCTGCAAGGTTTTCCTCCTGTCTATCCTTGCCGTTTAGCTTCCTGCCTGAGATATCAGCCTCCGACTCCTTCCCGATCGTTCTTCTGCAGAAAGCGTAGGCCTTACTGCTAGGGGATTCTCCAAGTCTACTTCTAAATCCTGTCATGTCCTACACTTCGGTCGGTCCTCTTTTTAAATACTGATGAACCTCCTAAAGCCATAGAGATTGCACTTTATGTTTCTATTTAAGGTGGAGAATTTTGTTAGCCAATCTCTCGGACCCAATCATTCAATATATCCATCGAACATGACGGAAATCCCTTCAAACATTTCATTGAGATCTTTCTTTGAACTTTGTATCCACTTTTAGGTTTTATTCCTCAAGGTGTACTTTCCTTACCTTTTACCTTCCTGCCTGAGATCTTCCAGCTTCTAACTCCTCGACCGTTCTTCTGCAGAAAGTGTAGGTCTTTGGGGAGATGCTTCACACCTGCAACTCTACTGATCAGTCCTCCACTGTCCTTCGATCGGTCCAATCTTAGACCTCTTTAAGTCCTGATGTACCTCCTTAAGTCATGGAGGTTGCACTTTCTATTTCTATTGAAGGTTGAGAATTTTGTTAGCCAACCTCTTGGTTCCCAATCGTTCAATATGCCCATATAACTTCAACCTCATTCTTCTCTAACTGACGGAAATTCCTTCAAACATGTCATTAGAGTTCTTGTAATTTGTGTAATCCACCTTTAGGTATTATTGAAAACTTGAGTTTTTTCGTAAATGGGAGGTGGGTAGGGCGCTGAGTTGCTTGCCGCCGGTTTCGGGTTCAAATTCAGCTGTAGCAGATAAATTATTTAATGCGCTAACAGCCGAAGTTGGACCACGTGGGACCCCACCACATATATACCTTTTTTTATTTTTTCTTACTCTTTGTATTTCATTACATTATCTGTACACATATTCTGTTACTCATATAATATTATAATTCTATCCGACTATAAACTTATATATATATATATATATATATATATATATATATATATATATATATATATATATATATATATGTATATACATATATTGGTTTTTACTTGTCTTGACTGTTATGGAAATAATATAATATTTAGATCTTGAGTTTCAGTCTTTTATTTCTTTATTAATTTCTCAGGCGACGTTTCGAGACTAGGTTAGTCTCATATTCATGCTCTGACAGTGAACAAATGAGATTTTTAGTAAAAAACATCAAACAGATATAATCAAATAGATGTAAAATATGCTGTTTGATGTTTTTTACTAAAAAGCTCATTTGTTCACTGTCAGAGCATGAATATGAGACTAACCTAGTCTCGAAACGTCGCCTGAGAAATTAATAAAGAAATAAAAGACTGAAACTCAAGATCTAAATATTATATATATGTATATATATATATATATATATATATATATATATATATATATATATATATATATATATATATATATATATTACAATTCCGAAGAAGAATATATATATATATATATATATATTTTGTAATTCTTACTTTATACTGCAAAGTTTTATATAGTTATTTTCTGTTTTCTTGCTTAGCCCTGAAGATGGCCTACACTGTAGGCCGAAACGTTAGCACTGATAATAAATAAGTTTTACTTATTTCATGTTATTTATGATTGAACCCCCTGGCCAATTTTATTCTTCATTAGAATCATCCAGTCAACTATTTTCTTCTTAAATCGAAAAAAATCTTATGATTACGATCTAGTTATATTTATACATTTTTTTTGTAAATATAGGAATTTAATATGTCCTCATTTTGGTGTGACTTCCTATCTTAAGATCATTTTTCGAAATTTAGCCTGTGACCTACTTGGTCCGGATCGTGAGAAAGTCGCGGGTGCAAAACGGGTCATGAGCTGGGCCATAATATTTTAAGTGAGTCAAAAATGAATTAAAAATAAATAACTTTCTATGTAGTGTCTGTGAAAGTTAAAATCAAATAACATAAATTTTAATGGATGTATCAATTTAGGTGGATCATAGTTCAGCAAAACGACTTCAACGATTGAAAATTCAGTATAAGTCAGAGATTTCTAACATTTCATCATGTCCGATGTTAAAAATGGTACAGTCAATGAATTTTACAAATGAAGAAAAACTTATTCCATTTTATGCCAACGTTTCAGCCCAATTTTTAGGCCATCATCAGGGCAGGGAATAAACTAAAATCATCTCTGAATGAGAGGAAAATAGTTGACTGGATGATAAAATGGAGAACTGAGATAGTTGGGGGGTGCATTAAAAAAAACACCAAGTAAGTACTAGACTTATATTTAGTAAGTAACGACGTTTCGACCTCCTGTGTAGGTCATCTTCAGGGCTATGAGAGAGAAACAAACAGAACAAAAAATATATAAAAACGTTACAGTAACAAGAATATAGTGACATGTAATGTAGAAAATTAAAATAGTGACAGATATGAAAATTAAAGATAACGAATATTAAAATAGTGATAGAATATAATAAAATTAAGATATTGACAGATTTAATAAAATTAAAGATAATGAACAGAAATTAAAATAAGTGACAGATATAATAATTAAAGATAACGAATATAAAATAAAATACAGAAAGGATAGAAAAGTTAACATAATATAAAGGGAAATAAAAATGAAGAGGTAAACCAAAGATACAAAATGAGAAGATTAACATATAAAAAAGTTGGAACATGAAGGATTTAGAAAAAACTAGTAAATTGAAGATATAAAATGTATGATAATGGACTTCTAGAGGTTACATAAGTAAAATATATGAAAAGTAATAATACAAGAATATGTAGAAAGAAATGAATAGGTATCTCGTAGAATGACAGTTAGAAATGTAAACAATATGAAAATATAAGTATGGAACTGTATGTACAGTAACTATTGTGTATTATTGTATTACTATTGTACAGTAACTATTGTGTACAATAACTATTTGAAAAATAGTTGATTGGATTAATAAATTAGAAAAATTAAAAAAGTGCTTATAACATGTCACTATATTCTTGTTACTGTAATGTTTTTATATATTTTTTGTTCTGTTTGTTTCTCTCTCATAGCCCTGAAGATGACCTACATTGTAGGTAGAAACGTCGGCACTTACTAAATATAAGTCTAGTACTTATTTGGTGTTTTTTTTACTGCACCCCCCCCCAACTATCTCCGTTCTCCATAAAATTATCTGTAGTTGTGTTCTAAGCCCTCATGAGGTTGGTCTAAAAATTTGATCGAAACTTAGGAAAAAATTAAATAAGTTTTTCTTATTTGTGTAAAATTAATTGACTGTACCTTCCTCCCGAACAATGCCAACATTGCTAGAGATATGTCAAGTCAATCAGTTTCTGATCGATATGTATAAAATTAAATAAATTTTACAATTTTTGAAAGCATCTATACATATAAAACCTCGGTCACCTCTGTTCCCGGTAAACTCAATAACTACAGCACAGATTTTCATCCGGTTTTCACCAATATATAGAGTGATTCATCAGGTAGGTTTAGGTATATATTGAATGATAATTGTTGACCTTGATAATGTATATTGAAGAAATTGATCCGGGTAGAGGTCACTGAATGAATTTCTCGTTTAATTTGACAAAATCTTTATTGATAGCCAACGTTTCGACCTACGTTGTAGGTCTTCTTCAGGGCTGTGGGGGAGGCTGGGGAGGTTGGTTCTCTCTGGCTACGAAACACAGACTTCAGGTATATAATTTGTCGAGGTTTTGTGTAAATGGGTTGGTATTTAACTTAATTTTCGTAAATGTTGGGATAAGTATAGCCGCTTGGGAGGTTTCACCTTAGACGCTGCCTAATATCTCTTATCCATCGATACATATTATAAAACTGAGACCTTGGCCGTGTCTGTCTGTATGTTCACCGTAATATTTTTTTGTTTATAATAGTTATTATAAAATACATCAGGCAGACAAAACATGTAGGCATAATAAGTCATCCTACCTGTGCAAAGCAGTGGCTGGTCGTTGGTGTAGCTATATGGAGCAGAGACATGGACGGTGCTGCTATAGGAAAAAGTTACTGAGATGAGTTGGATGAGATGATTGGAGGAGAGCAGCCAGGGTATCCAGACTAGAAAGGACAAATGCCGAAGTAAGAGAGCGAATGAAAATTCAACAAAACGTCCTCCAAAATATAGTTAAAAAAATTTTGAATGGTATGGTCATCTCAGAATGAAGACAGAAGTACTGCCGAATTTAATTTTTAGTTGGAGTGCTGGAAGGAAAGAAACGGCAAGGAAGACCACGAAAAAGATGGATAGAAGGAATTGAGGAAAGGATGCACGGCCATGGTCTAAGGGAGGAAGATGTACAAGATAGAACAAAATGGAAAAACGAAGTAAAGGAAGTTTTTGGTTGAAGGAAACCTCAATCTGAGGAAATTATTAGGAAGACCTTCAATGTGGGTCGTACCGCTGGTTTTCAAACATGTAGTTCAACACTATGTAAGACATTTTTTTCTGACCTCCACTCGAATAATTTTTTATTATGTAAAGGAGATGGTTGGGGGGTGCAGTCAATAAGAACACCGAATAAGTGAAGTACTTATATTATGTGCCGACGTTTTTTATTATTTTTTTTATTATTGTTTTATTATTATTGTTTTTATAATTTTTTATTATGATTAATCGATGTTTTATTCCATTTTGCACCACCGTCGAGAAGTATCCTGAGGAATATATTATACCTACCTGATTCAAGCGTGACAGAAGGTACTCTCGGGTAGTTCTCTACTTTCTTCTCCAGATTTATATCGCCGAGAATCCTCTTAGCTCGAGGAAAGAGAGAGAGAGATATCCTGGGGAAAGTGCCGGCGGACCTTGGACCTCCGCCTTGACCCCGAACTTGAAGCGCGCCGAAGAACAGGAAGTCTAGGTACCGGTTCTATGAGGAAATGGTCACAAGTCCTTGCCTCGGCTTTACCGTTTCCTGCACCTCTAGCTTATATTTCTAAACCTCTTTTTACACATGAACTAGCAACTAGTAATTATCCGGTTAGAAGATTAATGAAAATGTAATTTAGAAGGTCATGTCGCTAGGATGCAAATAAGTGCCACTCCAAGGATGGTGTTGACAAGACGTCGAGCGGTCCGTAGGACTAGATTAAGCTGAGCAGATTGAGTAGAGAATGATTCAAAGAAAGCTGGTGTTAGAGGAGGACAGGACTCGCTGCGGGTTGTAGCTCCAATATAGCAATTTATTTAATATTTAAGGGAGTAAAAAATCCTTAGTTACGCCGTCCTTCGGAAGGGACGTTAAACGGGGGATCGTACCTGTACGATGTCAGGTACTCGTTAAAAATCCCTATCCTAATTAAACCTGGATAGACAAAATTTAGAGCTCCTACTGTAGCATCGTGGGATTAGCCATAGCAGCATAAAGTGACGTTAAATGAACTAACAATAACTATAATTTTTGATGATTAACACTGTCAATACCCTTGTTGCCGTAATTCAAGGAAGGCAAGGGTGCTTAAATAACTAAATAAATGAATTTAACAATGTAACACCTGTTCTTTTGTTTTTTCCACAAACCCACACAATTTATTGTGCATGGGGGGCGTTGTACAAAAAAGGTTGGGAACCCCTGGATTAGAAACCATAACCATTACAATCATCCGTTGAAAGCTGAAGAACATCCTCATTAATAAATATTTTATATCATATCTGTAAGGTTAATTAAAGTAGGCTAAAGTAATATCAGATTTTATTAGTCTGGAAAGAATAATTAGAATAATCAATAAACGAAAATGGTTTAAACAAAATCTAACTAATATTATAAATGTGAAAGTTTGTATGTTTGTCTCTCTGTCACGCAAAAACTACTGAATGGATTTGGATGAAACTTTACAGTAATATAGGTTATACAGCAGAATAACACATAGGCTTTAGCAAGCGCGAATTTAGGGGGGAGGGGGCACGCCCCCCCTCCCCTCCGAAAGTTTTTTAGGCACTGTGGAGAATCCATTATAGTACATAAATAAAGGAACATCACATGATAATTGTGGTTAAAATAACAGAAAGGACAGGAGTGAAACTATTTGTTTTTATATCCTACGAATATTATAAATGCGAATAATTGTTACTCATTCACTCAAAAACTAATTAACGGATTTGGATGAAACTTATTGAATAAAATAGGTTATACATTATAGGCTACATCAAGGGCAGATTTATGTGGTTTCACGTGGGCATGCTCCCCGTTATAGTACATAATTAAAGGCAAATCAGAAAGTTAGCCTCTTGAAATTTGTAGATAGGTTCTTTGTATAGTTTAAGAAAGAAATTTGGATAATTCCACCCCAAGGGTTTCTCTTTAATATAATGGGGGTTTAAAGGTTGTAGAGAATCCGTCAGTTTTGAAGTTAGACATCTGAAATTTTGGATGTACGAGTAACTTATATTTTAAAAAAATAATTAAATTATTTATTTTTAATGATCTTTCACGAAACTTTATATGGCAGGCCGAATTCCACGCGAGCGAAGCCGCGGGCATAAACTAGTCAAGTATATACTTGAAAAGAATAATTATCAAGACAAACATTCAGCATGATTGGGTTCACAAATTATAAATAGCAACCTAAAGAAGGTTACACACTCAAGAGCAGGGGGGTCGCCATGACAACAAACAATTGATACCAGGCTCTGTAGTCAGGGAGCTTGCATATCCTAGCAATATATTTTTTTACTATGTTCAATTGCATTGTACAGTAATGAATTCCATTTAATTAAACAAGAAAAGTAAAATGCTCTAAGATAGATACATCGTTAATTGTTGCTTTGTTTTGTACCGTTACCCCCAACAACGATCGTATAGTAACTCTCCAACAGTCGTGCCCAGCAGCTCCAATCTTGGGAATAGGCCACAAAGAACCGTTTCCTATTCAATTGCAATCATGGATACTCCAAGATTGGATGCTCCTTCGATTAGATAGGCCATTAGCCATTGGATAGGGTCCGAGTTCAATGGCTATTTATTGATTTGTTTGTCCATTCCTTTCCGCATCAAAGAGGAGGAGGTTTAAGACCGTTATAGGGATTGCGAGGGGAGAGTTGATCCTCCATTATTGGTTAATTAGTTACTGTAAGCTCTACCTACCGGCTGTTTAGTGTACTGCATGGACCCTTAGAATCACCATATTGAATGTTATTTTTCTCTACTTTTCTTGGTCTGCGCAAGAAAGAGAAGAATGGGGATGGGTATATGCTGGAATTCTATTGGTTGATAGGAATAGGTCTGGTTCATTATGTTAGTGGTTATGTGAATAAGTTGAATTTCCGCCAAAATGAGTTAATTGTACATTCTAGTAGTTTATAAGCGGCTGTCAGGCCTTAGCTTGAAATGGAGTCATTGCTCATTTTATAACATCACTTCAAACCGAAAACTACCTGACACGATTGCACATCCATTAGTTTAGAAATATTTTGACTTAACCACTAATTCACCTGGGCTGCAGAATTCATAGCTCAGCATAACCACTTAAACTGTTTTGAATTCAATATTCACGAATCTCGAACATTTTAGGTTTGAGAAGAATTGGTTGACTGTAACTTCTAATGTAAGGAAGAAATAGTTGGGGGTGCAGTCAATAAAAACACCTAAATAAGTGTATACTTATTTATTGTGTGCCGACGTTTCGGCCTACAATGTAGGCCATCTTCAGGGCTAAGAGAGATAAACAAACAGAAAAACATAAAAAAACGTTGTAGTAACAAGAATATAGTGACATGTAATGTAGAAAATTAAAATAGTGACTTTATATGATAATATTTAATAATTAATAATAATAATGAATTAATTAATTAATAAATAATAATAATTTAATAATACTAATTAAATAATAATATTTAATAATTTAATATAGATATGATAATATAATAAATTCACTATTTTATCATATCTATAATAATAATAATAATATTATAAATAAATAAATAAATTAATAATAATAATAATTAAATAATAATATTTAATAATTTAATATGGTTATGATAATATAATATATTCACTATTTTATCATATCTAGTCACTATTTTAATTTCCACATTACTTGTCACCATATTCTTGTTACTGCAACGTTTTTTTATGTTTTTCTGTTTGTTTCTCTCTCTTAGCCCTCAAGATGGCCTACATTGTAGGCCAAAACGTCGGCATACAATAAATAAGTATACACTTATTTAGGTGTTTTTACTGACTGCACTCCCAACTATTTCTTCCTTACACTCGAACATTTTATGTTATAATGACTTTCATGTTCCTTGAAACGACAGAATGAATACTGAATATTTTCCTTTAAATATTTTAAACTTTTGTCTGTGGTAGATTTCAATTGACTTTTTTTAGTTTTCCATTAATTACTACAGAATCCGGAAAATTTTCCATATGATATATCTACAGCCCCGGTGAATAAATGGTTAGTTAAGTCGGATTTTCTCCAAAGAGAGTAAACTCAACCGTTAGTTGAAGTAGGTTTTTTCCTCCAATTGAGGATAACATAGGCGGTGCCAGGGGGTACGTGCCCCCCCCCTCCGGACGGCTTTTATACATCCTTATAGGCAAATCATGTGATGATAGTTGTTAAAATAACAGAAATAAAATGAACGAAACTATTGTTTAGATATTTTAATAAACCTTTCTATGAATACTACAAGTGTATTTCTAAGATATTGTTGATTTTTTTGCCCGTCTGCCCGTTGTGCCCCCCCAGAAAAAAATTCTGGATCGGCCCTTGGGGATACCCATTTTGTCGAGGCTGGAGTAGCCCTAGGATGTTATGCAGACGCTACATCGTCGATCTACGACTGTTAACAGATTGAAAAATTTATCTTCCACAGCCGGATTCGAACCGAGACCTATTACCAAACAGGATTTGCTCTTCACGTTGAGATACCCCTCTCTCAATTCTAATTCATAAATGTTGAAAAAAAAATTATGTAAAAAATAGTTTATAGTGTTTTTTTATTGATAATAGTAAAAATTGTGTACCTAATCTCAATTCTATTTAATTTGCCAATATGATGATTTGATTCGACTAATTTTAATTTTTGTATTTTTTGAATTCGATTAAAACCTACATTAAAAACGTTTAAACTTATATTAAAAACTTTTAAATAGTAAACTTACTATTTTTTTGTGTATATGTTTATAAATCAATCTCTAAAATGGTCCCTAAATTGTATTTGAGGCGGAGGCTACTTTTCGATAATTAGAGGAAGTTATTTTACTAAATATTTAATTATTGAGGAAGTTTATTTTTAAATCTGTGATGAGGAAGAAATAGTTATAAGTGATGTTTCCAAAGGCGAGAGATCTTTCCGCCATCCGGGTGTCCTCTCGGGAAACAAGTTCCGGTTGACCGGAGTTAGGAAAAAAATGTATTTGTTTATTTATTTATAGCTCTGAAGGATTCATTCACAAAAGTGGTGAAAATATCAAATGTAACTCAATTTTTAATTTATGCAAGACTTTATAGTAAGTATATATTAAATTGTTATAAGAAAAAGAATAATTTCATATTATGACCACTTGTTAAGAATAAGTAGCGTACGATTGTCGGACCGAAAATAGTAGAAGACCAAACCTCCCTTGTTCGAAGAAACAGAAAAAGATTTACAAGAGATGGAAATCACGTGCAAGGATATTATAGACCAGAGGTTACCAGACTTTTTTTCATAGACCACTTTCAAAATTTAGATGGCTTCGGTGGAGCCCCTTCACCATTTCTACCATATTTCCAAATTTCGACAAAAATGTGAAGATTTAGTAATCATAAGCCGGTCTTACTCAACAAGATATGACTATTTTTTTATTTTAACAGAATAGGATTACCTAATTAATTATTGCAATGAAATAAACAAAGTACCGACGGCAAACTGATTATAATTATTAAAACCATTTTTTGTCAGGCCAACGTAGACCCTGTCGAGTCTCCCATGGACTCCACCTGGCCACTTTGGGAACTAAGGTTCTAGAGTGTTAAGCAACCGTCTCGGGATGAAACGGAATGGTCACTTGAGTTTACAAGAAAAACCAAAGATGACGACGGGGAAGAAATGGACGGAAGAAAGAAGGAAGCAGTTCAGACTACGCACGATTGGGTGCCAGGAATATCAAAAGGGACAGTTGAAATGACATAGTCCTTAGTAAGCCAATACGAATAAAACTATATGAGAGGAAAATAATTGACTGGATGATAAATTGGGGGGGGTGCAGTCAAAAAAACACCAAATAAGTACAAGACTTATATTTGATTAGTGCCGACTTTTCGACCTACAATTTAGACCATCTTCAGGGCAACTGGCAGAGGTGGTTGGGTGAACCGCCTACATTGTAGGTCGAAACGTTGGCACTAATCAAATATAAGTCTGGTACTTATTTGGTTTTTTTTTTTTACTGCACCCCCCCAACTATCTCCGTTTTCCGAATAAAATTATATATTAAATATTTCTCATTATACAGTTATGTAGTTAAAGTAAATATGTACTGCTACAACCTATGGAATATTTCGGTTCATTATTTTATTAGAACATTATTTTTTCTAAACCAACGATTGTGCACTGAGGTGGTGTGGTCAGGATCACTATCAATTGCCACAGGATTAATTGCCATGGTTTTCTCCTAATTAAAGACACCCAAGTTATAGAAGATGGGAGATCATTATCTGTAATAAAAAAAACTTGCAATACAAGCCAAGAAAAGCCTTGGATTAAGTACGTGGTAGATACAGTAGTGTTTTTAGGAAAACAGTCGTGTAAGGAGATGATTTGTCCAAGATCATGTTCAACCGCAAAGTTTCACCCTTTATTATGGGTACTTATTTTATAGAGCCTGGGTGAGTCCCAGAGTGTCTCCAGACCCGATAGATGTTAACAGATTAAATAAATTATCTACCACAATGGAATTTGACCCCGGGACCTCAGCGCTCTACTACTGAGACAACCCACTCACTTACAAATTGTAAATGTAATATTGAATAAAACAATAGTATTAGATTGTCGTAAGGAGATTGTTATAGGTTTAGGTAGAAGTTACGTGATCCACTGCCACTTTTATATACTTGATTATGTTTTCACAACCAACAGGAAACCTCTCGTTCCCACTCTTCTTCTACATCATATAACTAACTAGTGTTATATCTTCCCTACTTCCGTAACAAGGGTAATCAACTAGGCATCATGTATATTTCCTAAGATATATCATGAAAAACTTCCTAAAGAAGACATATTTCTTATTATAATAAAGAATATAAAAGAAGGCCAAACCTGCCTGGTTCGAAGGGATGGAAAGATTTACTGGAGACGGGGATTACCTGCGAGGATGTCATGGAAAGCAACCGCCTCAGGATAAAACTAGATACCCTTATGGGCTTTCAAGAAAAGTCCAAGCTAAGGACGGGAAAGAGATGGACAGAAGAAAGAAGGGAGCAGCGAAGAATGGGGGAGTACTGGGCCAATGTAAGAAAAGAAAAAAAAAGGAGAGCCGAAATGACGTGGTCCTTTGTAGGCCGATATGGAAAAAAAAACTAATATACCAACCGTAGGTGAAAAAAAAGTAAAATTTTTTTTAATAAATCCTTAAACCTCATAAACTGCAGTAAATGATTAACCAGCCACGTTTTGTTAATATTTTATCGGCGTTGCCTAACAACGGATCCAGTCTTTTGTCCTGCTTGATCTGTTACGTTACAAATGTTTCTAAAAATGGACAAATCACCAAGCCACTGTTCCTGGCATCTTTAAACTTTTATACAAAATATAGCAACGTTTTTTAATGTAAATGGAATTCATAAATTTAAAAAAATAAAACAAGCTCCATATTATTCCAATGCTTCTATTTTAGAACCGTTATTTATTTTATTTTTTTAGATTAATTAATTTATTGATATTTACAACTGTAATAATATTACAACAAGTAAATTTGCTAATATGAACAAATGATATGAAAACAAAAAACACTTGTGGAGAAACTACCCTTAGGTAGCATTCCAATAAAGTTCTACAGTAGAAGGTCTCGAGGCCATCTTCTTTTCAGACGCCTCGGAGGGTTATCAGGAATATTATGGGAAGCAAGTTGAGAGACTAGCGGATTCAAGTGTGCATGGAGCTTGTTATAGACGGATAGATATCTAGTTTGGGCCAAATCAGCAACATATGGGATATTAAGATCATGATGGATGAGTTTGTTTGTGACATAATAAGGAGCAATGAGGATTTTACGAAGGCTTTTGGATTGTAAGGATTGGATAGGAGATGAATTGGATGGTTTAGTAGAGCCCCAAAGCTCAACTCCGTATGTCCAAATAGGTCTGATAACTGTCATGCAAATGAGTCTTTTGTAATTAATTGGGAGCTTAGAGCGTTTATCCAGTAAATGTTGAAGTAGGCGAAAACATCAAACAGTTTCTTGTCTTTTAAGTCTTGTATGAGAACTGTTATTTAAATACAGAAAATGCAGTGATATGAAATTAAGATATTTTTCTTATGAACTGCAATTTTTTAATGTATAAAACAAACCTCCAATAAATTATAAAAGTAATTCATTATTTCATTTGAAGATGGCCACGTGACCTTCTTATTTGAACTTTGATTTGAGTACTACCAGTGGGCAGTTTCTCTACTTGTCATTCTCATGTCATTATGTAACACGCATTCTATTTACTTGTTGTATAATTGTAATACAGTTAAGTTGTAAATATCAATAAATAAATTAAAAAAAAAAAAAAAATTATTTCATTTAATAAAAAGTACTCAATATCACAAAATAATACTAAGTGGATACTCATGTTTTGACAGGCTCATTGGGGGGGGGATTCAAAATAATTACTCAACTGAACTTATGGATATATGGAGGAATATTGTACTACCTCTACTAAAACGTTAAGTACCTGCTATGGTTCAATTAAGTGAATAGTTGTAAAATTTGTAAATTGGGGGTTGGTCCGCCCGTTGGGCACCCCCTAGTTTACTATAAAAAATTATTTAGCGTTGCTTATACCTATCGTCTCACTTAGTTAGCGAGAGTATATCTACAGCCTCGGTGAATAAGTGGTTAAGTGCGGATTTTGTCCAGTGTTAACTGCTTTCAGGTAACCGGAATCGTATCATTCTCTTAGTTTTTGGCTTGAAATGGAGTTGTAATATAAGCAATAACTCCTTTTCAAGCCAATGCCTTACTTAGCCCCTCATTCACTACGAAAATAACTCGATTCCGCTTACTTAAGTACAAGAAACTCATTTTGGATAAAGTTAGACTTAACCACTTATTCACCGGGGCTGTAGATATAAGATTAAATACTTAATTGTTATTTATTACGGATATTAAAAATAAAAATCTTGTTAATTTATACTTTCTTTTCCTATAAAATAAAATCGCAACTCTCTCTCCTCTTTCAAAGAAAGATATTTAGTCAGATGTAAGTTCTTTTTTTAAAATTTATAATGTAATATTATAATTAAAAATTATAAAATTAAAAAGACAAGAACTGACTAGACGGTACAAACAACTATCACATCTTCTGGACTACAGATCTTCACTTGACTTGAGGAACAAACGACTTATCTATAATAGTATACTAAAACCTATTTGGGCATATGGAGCAGAACTTTGGGGTTCAGCAAAAAAAGTTCACATACACAAGATACAAACAACACAGTCCAAAATTCTCAGAAAAATTATTAATGCATCATGGTATATTTCGAATCACACTATACACAACGACATGAACATTCCTACTATAAAATCATATATTCATGACAAATACATAACATTCCACCCATCGACACAATATCACCCAAATCCACTCGTTCTTCCGCTTTCCTACTCCCTGTTACCTGGACTTGATACATTGGCCAAGAGACCTACTAAACAATTGATATATATATATATATATATATATATATATATATATATATAACCAATATATATATTGATATTCCAATATAACTGGATGATCAGGTAGAAAAGCGAAGAGAAACACTTCAATCAAATTTGCTGGTTGCGCAATTGCGCAGGTGGAAATGCAAATTAAATAATAATAATAATAATAATGTGGTATATGATATAAATATACTACAACGATCTCGTGCCCAACTGTTTTTCATTTCACCCTATTAAAAGTACCCAATTTATAGAGGCTGGGTAAGTCCTAGGAGGTACTCCAGATCCCAGAGAATCCATAACCCTTTTAGTTATATATTAAATAAATATATATTTATAATACACAATGTAATAATAAAATTATATACAATAATAATGTAATATATAAATAAATATCGAAATAATATACCATAAAAGGGCTATTTCCTGATTTAAAATAAGATAGTATATTACGATTAAAAGGTGTGTGGTGTGTGTGTGTCAATCGCGTATGACACCTTTTTTACTTGTACGTGTTGCACATCCGTTGGTAATAGATAGCTGCAATCGTTTATATAGTTTGTGGTCTTTGCGGTTATCACTTACGTGAAGTCATTGGATATTGGGCTTGATGTTATAACATAATCGCTCACTTGATCGTTTTCTTTTCACTCATTTCGGAGATACGTCGAAGGTTATTTAAGTGTAAATATATTTGGTGAATAGAAAATTGTTATTTTGGGGCAATATCCCTGGAGAATGACAAAGCAGGATATTAAAAAACGTTTCCAGCCAGAAACGTTCATATTGAAATAAATCGCAAACAGTATCTACAGCCCCGGTGAATAAGTCGAATTTTGTCCAAAATGGCCTAACTGTTCGGAGGGAAGAGTTATAATAATAGTGAAAAAGGGACATTGGCAAGCGAAATACTACGAATCGGCATGACTCTGTACAACAAACTCTATGAAAAAAAAAAAGGAAAACCACTTATTCACCAGTGCTAAATATTCTAGATTTTTTCCTATGTATTAATGTATATGTATATGTATTATCTAAGGGATGGAGGCATAAAATCGGTTACATCAAATATACTGTAAATTTACAGGAAAAGCTTATGAAAATTAGGTATTTTAATCGAAGAATGGAAATTAACAGTGGAGAAATATTATCCTGAGTACAAACTTAAACTTAAAAAAAAATTTAATTCTTAAGACCGTGGAAAAATTCCAACGAAAAGCCCTCAAGTCTCCAAACTAAAACAGCAATTGAAATTATCTGTCCAAGTGAATAATTTCAGTTTCTGTTTTAGTTTGGAGACTTAAGGGTTTTTCGTTGGAATTTTTCCACGGTCTTAACATTTATGTGAGGTCTCTTTTTACTTTTCAATATTAATATATTTTGTGGAATAGCCATAAGTTCACTGGTTTCTTGATAATGTTCTTCTTTTCTTTCTTGCATGTTTATTTACTGCTGTTTTTATCTAACCTTATCCAGCCGGGATCGAGTAACCTTCCTTATGATTCATTAGTTGCATTTGAGCCTTGGAGGTGGTGGGATGTTGCTTGGGTGCATTATTCATGCTTTGTTTTGCTGTTATTCTCTTTCTACCCTGAGGAAGCCTGAATGGGCGAAATATTGGACAGATAATTTCAATTTCTGTTTTAGTTTGGAGACTTAAGGGCTTTTCGTTGGAATTTTTCTTGACTTTCATGTAAGGTCTCTTTTTACTTTCAATATTAAAAATTTAATTCTTAATCATACATAAGAAAAGCAAAACTTGCAGTTCTCTTGGACACAGTTAGATTTTACCATTATCATGCAACGAATCGTCTCCGTGCAATACCGTTGTCCTTGTATAGGTACAGCTTTTTTTTTTCTTTTTTTTTTATATCGTGTAAGTACTGAGATGATTCCGCTAGTACTCTCCTTGTACTTGGTACTTCAAGAAGCAAGTACAATCTTGAGTACTTCCAGGCTAATCCTGGACGAGAAAGCTCCGGAAAGGAAGAGAATACATTTCTTCCTGAAGTATAATTAATTGGCTCTCTTGCGGAATGCTGCCTGTGAACCTGTCATTTCCTGAGAACTGGGACGGGGAGTTTGTGTGTTGTGTCTGCCCTCCTTGAACATACTAACATAGAACTTATCTTCTATGTTTTATTATCCTTTTAATCAATAATAATAATTTTATTTATTTTGAGGAATAACTCTACATCTCCGGTGAACAAGTCGAATTTTCTCTGTATATTATGTTATTTTCGTATTGAATAACGAGTTAAGTCAGGCATTGGCTTGAAATTATTGCTTATAATACAGTTCTATTTCAAGCCAATTACAACATTATGGTCCTTAATACAATAAATTATCTCTGGACAAAATTCGACTTAACCACTAATTCACGGGGTGCTGCAAAATGAAGTAGGTAGTGTGTTAATGCATCACCTTGTCCTTTCCACACCGAATAGAATAGGATTGTAACCTGTAGAATTCTCGGATAAATCACATTCCTGCACAACCTCATACAAGACTGAAAAGACAAGAAACTGCTCCACGTTTTCGCCTACTTCAACATTTACTGGACAAACGCTCTAAGCTCCCAATTAATTACAAAAGACTCATTTACATGGCAGTTATCAGACCTATTTGGACATACGGAGTTGAGCTTTGGGGCTCTATTAAATTATCCAATTCATCTCGTATCCAATCCTTGCAATCCTTAGTAAAATCCTCAATGCTCCTTATTATGTCACAAACAAACTCATCCATCATGATCTTAATATCCCATATGTTGCTGATTTGGCCTAAACCTATCCTTCCATGGCAAGTTCCATACAGACTTGAATCCGCTAGTCTCTCAACTTGCTTCCCATACTATTCCTGATAACGGTGCTTTAAAAGGGTTAAGAAGGAAATTTTTTTTTTTAAAAATACAAAATTAAGATTTTTTTTAATTATTCGGAATTAAATTCGTTAATAAAGAATAAACGAATAAATAAAACTGTGACTATTTTCTAGCTTCATTTGCTTCAGTTGTAATCATTAGAAAAACACGTATTGAAAATTGATAATTTTTTTAGATCGACTTTTCGTACAGTTGTAAATATCAATAAATAAATTTTAAAAAAAAAAAAAAAAAAAAAAGATCGACTTTTCGCGATTTTCAATTATTAAGTTTGCGATTCTCATTTGTTGATTTGGATTTTATTTTCCCTTTTGAATCCGTCACTATCGAATATTTGGAAATATTTGCATCACATATCGTATTTGTACTTCTAAAGTGACAACCGGTGTTTTTGTGTTATGAGCATTAAAGAATTCGGTAAATATCACTTTATCACTCATCAAAACTAATCAAATTAATATTGAAAAGTAAAAAAGAGACCTTACATAAATGTTAAGACCGTGGAAAAATTCCAACGAAAAGCCTTAAGTCTCCAAACTAAAACAGAAATAGAAATTATCTGTCCAATATAAAAATTAAAATTAAAAACAATATAAAAATCCAATTAAAAACTAATCAAAATTAAATTTTTTTTTAATTATACGGATTTTAATTCGTTAATAAGAATAAACAAATCAATAAACCTGTGCGTATTTATCTAGCTTAATTAGCTTCAGTTTTATATCATTAATAAAACACGTATTTACGATTGATAATTTTTTAATATCGACTTTTCGCGATTTTCAATTATTAAAGAGATTCTCGATTGTTTTCAAATCTCATTTGTTGATTTGAATTTTTTTTTGTTTTGAATCCGTCACTATCGAATATTTGGAAATATTTGCATCACATATCGCTTCTATTCTACTTCTAAAGTGACAAACAGTGTTTTTGAGTTATGACTATTAAAGAAATTGGTAAATATCTCTTTATCACTCATGAAAACTGTATCAACCTAGCTTCAGAGCTTGTCTGCCAGAAGTGTCCGAACTTCTGTCACTCTTAGAGTCCTAATGCTACTCCAATAGTTTTTTTGTATTTCCAAAATTTAGGTTTTTTTTTCACTTCGAATTTCATTTCAAATAATGTTGCGATGTTTTAAAAACCGATTTATTCATTTTAAAAAATATATATATATATATATACTTAAAATTTATAATATATAATAATATAATTCTATTACTTACGAACAATAATATCCAAGCGATCCTCATGATTGTATGATGTTCAGAGAAAGACACGACCCATAGCCGAAGACGAACACGAGGTATCTGATGTTGGTAAGCTCTTCCAGTTCCCACCACCACTGTCCTCAAGAGGGAGGGGCGTATCTACAGCTTAGCAAGTCTATCTCTCTCTGTTTGTTTATTTATTATTGTATTTGGGGTAGTGCTCTAACGGTGGACCAGCCTCCATTTTACAAATTATAAAACTGTTCTTGAATAATAATAGCTGACCTTATACATAAACTCTGAAATTGGTCAGGGTGGAGGTAAAAAATAGTTCTCTTGGGTAGGAAGAACTATTTATTGGAAAACCAACGTTTCGACCAAAATCGCAGGTCTTCTTCAGGGCTAAATATCCAAAATACAGGCAAATAAAATATGGTGGCATCAAAGTATCTGAATGATAAAAAAAATAATAATATCCCCCCCATCTATAAATAATAATGTCCTCCCCCATCTTTATGTTTTGTCACTCAGATACCTTGATGTTTATGTATTTTAATTGGTACTTTTCCAATCTAACGACGACCTACCCCAGTACGCTCCTCTGGCACTTACCTCAACTATTTGGACCCTGTCAGGTTATCCTGCCTGAAATATATTTGAAATACTATTCTTTCATTATCATACAAGAGGATTCTTAGGAAATGAAATAGGAGATGATATACAACTAAAATATGATTTTTTTTTTTATTGTTTTTATTTTTTGTTATTTTTCTTTTAAAGAGAAATAGCTAAAAATAAAAACAATAAAAAAAAAATCATATTTTAGTTGTATATCACAATTTCTCTTTAAATTTAAAATATATAAACTACTGAATACATAAGAAGATAAAATATAACATTTATTATAAACAAAATTCATTAAAAATAACAATATCACATCAAAACGGTGTCGTATATACAGAACAATCAAAACAATTAACCAAAAAACATCACATTGTAGTTAAATCTAATTATTTATCTTTAAAATTGAAATATTTAAAATAGAAAATAAATAATAAGATATAATAAAACATTTATTATAAACAATATTGATTTAACACAACAATATATAGCAACAATTATAAACAATATTAATTAAAAAGAACAATATGTTACAAAAATTGTAACAATGTTCATTAAAAAAGAACAATATTCAGTTGCAGTTTCATATTATGTCCCTTTCTACAAGACATTTTACGGGGAATGACGTTCCGCTCCTGTAGAAATAGCACAGCTGACTTTTGATCAATCACCTCGCGAAAAATCTTCATTAAATTCCAACTCATATTGTATAATTAACATGAAAACAACTAAACGTCCACTTGACACAAACAATAACAAAGGACTAAGAAAGGTTACGGCAACAGTAGCAGGTAGTTAAGGAAACTGACACTTGGGGCGCTGGGGTAGGTAGTCGTTAGATTGGAAGAGTACCTTTTAATTTTAGTATTTACCATTTGTAATTTTAATTGTCTGTATTTTTGCATGTTCAGCCCTGCAATGTGGGTCGAAACGTTGGCTTTCCAATAAACAGTTTTCATCCACCAGGATATGAACAGTTGTACTAAAGTGTAAATTTTAATATTTACCATATGTAATTTTAAGTGTCTGTATTTTTGCATGTTTAGCCCTGAAGAAGACCTGCAATGTGGATCGAAACGTTGGCTTTCCAATAAACAGTTTACCTCCACCCAGAACATTTTCATCCTCTTGTACTTGTATTTTCATACAACTGTTCATTAAATTGCATTACTCGTTGCTGAATTTGTATGACTGATAGTTATTATTATAATTTAGTGTAAACAGAAAAAAAATCAGGTTTTCGGTTGATATTACAGACCTTGTAGATCTTTGGCCGCCTTTACCAGCCTTCTCCACCGCTGATTTCCTGTCTGCTGCATGAATTTATAAGCTCCACAGCTTTGTTGACACTGTCCATCCATCTGGTCTTTGGCCTCCCACTTGGTCTCTTGCCAACTATTGTGGCATTCATAATTGTGTAGAGGCGCCTTCGATTATTTGGAGCTATATACCCCGGCCATCTTAACCTTCTTGCATTCATATCGTGAGATATCGACTGACCAATTTCCGTTAGCGATTCCTTATTGGTTCTTCCCTTTTCGAGTTTTGACTCTGATGTCATACCGCTCCGGTTATTTTGCGAAGGATTTTCCTTCCAAATCCCTCAATTCTGCTTTCCAGGATGCCGGTGAAAACCATTTATCAGAAGCGACTTTATTACAGCATTGTACAGCCTTAATTTTAAATTTCTAGAAATTTTTCGAGATTTTTGTACACTTGTAAGAGAGTTATACGCTGGTCTATGTCAGTTAATTGGTCATTCGTTGAGGTAATATTGGAGCCAAAGTATTTGAACATATTATGCCACATATAAAAAAAAAATATTGCACGGTTACTAAAAACTTTTTTATTTAATAAAGAGACTTTTTATTAGTTTCCTGTTCTGTTTTTTCAAATACAAAATCTCACTATGTGTTGACAGTTTGTCTGAATAGGCCTTTCCATATTATACGTAATTGCTTAATGTATTTATAATAATACTAGCTTTTCCCCACGGCTTCGCTCGCGTGGAATTTGGTCTGCCATATAAAGTTTCGTGAAAGATCATTTTAAATAAATAATTAATTTATTTTTTTTTAATTTAAGTTACTCGTACATCCAAAATTTCAGATGTCTAACTTCAAAACTGACTGATTCTATACAACCTTTCAACCACTATTGTATTAAAGGGGAAACCCTTGGGGTGGAATTATCCAAATTTCTTTCTTAAACTATACATTTGCCTTTCATTAAAGGGGGGGGGCACATGCCCCTTGCTGTAGCCTATGATGTATAAGCTATTTTACTCAGTAATTTTCATCAACAAAGATACAAACTTTCACATTTATAATATTAGTAAGATTAGTAGGATATCAAAACAAATAGTTTCACTCTTATTTTAACAACTGTGATCATGTGATTTGCCTTTAATTATGTCCTGCAAATGAGTCTTTTGTAATTAATTGGGAGCTTAGAATGTTTGTCCAGAAAATGTTGAAGTAGGCGAAAGCGTCGAGCCGTTCCTTGGTTTTTCAGTCTTGTACGAGGATAAAAAAAAAAAAAAAAAAAAAAAAAAAATATATATATATATATATATGGTATATATATATATATATATATATATATATATATATATATATATATATATATGGTTTTGAATGGAATAAATTAGTGGATTGAAAAAAATATTCAATATTAACTAACCATCAATTGGCTCTATTTCACCGAAATTAACAAAACCACGTAATATTTTATTGTAAAAAAAAAATAAATGTTTTATTTTACAAGAATCATTTTTTTAAGCAATGGTTAAAATTATTTCTGAACCTTGAAAAGTGAAGACATGAGGATTGGCTGAGGACTATTACAAGACATCATCATCAACACCGCAAGACACGGAAGGAAAGTCCTCAGTGGTGGTAATGGAGATGTGGTGATGTGGTTTGTCTTCTACTCCGTTTGGTGGATGATAAAAGTTCAAAATTTCTAATAAAAACCTTTTATCTTGTGGAAACATACATGCTTATTACTAAGGCTATCCGTAGTTCGAGAAGAATGCCAATTTTCAACATTCCTAACTCAACGAGAATCAAAAAATCTTTTTAAAACAGAGGAAACTATCGAACAAAACGTAATTTGGAATGAAATTTAGTCCCGCAGGATGTTGTATTTTTGTTGTATTGAAAATGTATTTTTAAAATTTACAAAAGCGGACCCAGCGGTAGCTCTTCCTTGGCTTGATTTAATTTCCTAAGTTAACAGATCTCTCATCCACGTTCTTTTTAGTCTATTCCTAGTTTTCTCAGGCATGATAGCAGTAGGTAGCCATTTGATCTATCAACGGGTTTGGATGTCCGTGTATCTTTTTTTTTTAAAGCAGTATGTTCGTAAGTGTTCGTCGACCGTTTGTATTTTTAAGTCCGTACGCAAAGTTTTCTTATTGACATACCATGGTGCTTTTGTGATAAGTCTGAGTATTTTTGATCGGAAAGTTTGAAGTCTTTTTCTGTGACTCTGTTTAGCGATACCGTAAATTTGTAATGCTTGTCCAAATAGGTTTTAGAAATTAAGTGTACGTGTTTAATTTCTGTCTGAAATCTAATTTGGAATTTTTCCTGAATAGCGAATACATTAAATTGAGTTTATGATTTAGTGATTGGGGTTTCATCTTAACGTGAAGACCCCATGTCATTCTCCTATCAAACTTTAGTCCAAGGTGTTGTACTTTGCCTGTCTGTTGGATGTGAGTTAAACGTAAATGGGAGGGCATGTCGCCCTTTCATTGACAAATATAAATTTTATTTATTGTTCTTGGGATGGTGATTATTTTTAAATATTTTTATTTTGAATTGTCCTGGAAAGGATTCGAATTTGGGTCGTCCTTATCTCTTGTGCAGTGCTCTAACCAACTGAGCTACCAGGGCTCGTAACCAAGCCAGCCAATTCCATTCTCTTCACCGATCCTAAATTCCCGTATTCCCCCAATTTTTGCGATGTATTCACGGGCAAGAATGTTCATTGAACATTACTTTAAATAGGATCTTGTTGACTTTCGTCAATTTTATATTTATAATTTATTTTTATTTATTGTTCTTTTGATGGTGATTATTTTTTAATCACCTTGCCGGGATTCGAACCCGGATCGATAAATCCATCCTCTTCACCGACCCTTCATCAAATCTTTTCTCTTCAAAATAAAAATATCTATAAATACAGATAATTCAAATGGTAATGATGAGTTGAATTATGAAACATAAAGTGGTAAGTATTCCTTTAGCTTAACTTTAAGATCCCTTTATGAATCCTTAAAAGAGCACCCTTTAAGTATTGCTTTAGGAACACTCATTTTTTCTTATCGATAAGGAAAGGTAGTAACTGGGCTGCCATAAATTTGTAGAAATATCGATGTTTTAAATAATTAAGTAATAAAATGTTAGTGATATTCTTGTTGGAAGATATCACAGAATTTAGAAGTTGATTTCTAAAACCCAGCAGTGGATAGTGACTCGTTTTTTGTCTTTATTCGATCATACATTACAATATCATCTAATATATGATTTTATATGTTGTAGGTATATATATATATATATATATATATATATATATATATATATATATATTGTTATCTATATATATATATATATATATATATATATATTGTTATCTATATATAAATATATTGTTATCTATATATAAATATATTATTATTTTTTTATTTTTCCCTTCACGCAGTACCCCTACGCGAAGGACGTTTATTGTTCAGCATGTTCCGTACATTTATAGTACATTACATACAATTGTACTTTCATGTTGGTTTTTTTTTTCTATTGTTTACATTTTTTTGTATTATTTATATACAAAACTAAACGCTAAATTAAAAATACATCATTAAAAAAAACTAAGATATAATAAAATAAATATATATAATAAATAAAACTAATATATATAAACCAATGAACAACTTAGATATGTATAAAGACCCCGATTTGGTCTCATATTTAAAAAAAGGAGAATTATATGGTTGGGTCATGTGCATCGAATGGATCAGGAAAGACTACCAAGGAAGATAATGGTGGGACGCCAGGATGGTAGAAGAGGAAGAGGTAGACCCTGGATACGATGCCTCGAAGATATTGAGGCTATCATACATCTTCTGGGAGTGAGAAGATGGAAAAGAGCTGCAGAGGATCGCTCTAGGTGGAGTAGGCCAAGGTCCTTCAAGATAATTCAAGGTCCTTATATATATATATATATATATATTATATAGTGAAACAATGAGTTTTTAGTGAATTATATTAAATAATATACCAGTGTGAATATAACATAAATACTTTACGATGTTAATACATAAGAGGTGCTTACAAAAGTGTAACTAATAGATATTAACACATCAATCAACCAAATACCTTTTTGATACTTGCATCTGTAAATATATATAATTAAATATCTATGATCAATGAAATGTATACTGTTGAATTGTGCTATTATTATTATAACAAGAGAAAATCATTTACAAAAAGCGAAAAAAAATACAAGTGACGTTGTAGAGAAAAAAAATATTTGGAAGGAAGTTGAAATATTGAACAGTTATGCTAGAGAAAAGCCGTGAAGAAATCAGGAACAGACTGGACAGAGGAGAATGCGTGGGGAAAAGATGAAGCTATAAGGAATGCTGTGCATGTTCCTCCTTAGTCCATTCACAATAAATAATATATATAAATAAATATATCTTATATTTATATATAACATCCTGAAAACACCCAAACCTGCCGAAGCAGTGAAAGTCTATTACATCCAGAGAAAAAAGAGCTAGACAATTTTGAAAAAAAGTCTTTATGGTGCAAAATAATTTAGTTTCGGATTCATTAATTAACGAAGTTAAATGATAATGACTGCCTAGAAGTAACCATTAGCGCAATGACTGTTGATTTTCACTTATTTAAGAATAACGAGTCACTGGTATTTTTTTTTTAACAACATAATACTGTTTGTAAAAGTCACCGTGATTTTTCACAAAAGTGACAGTAAATTTAACTTTAATTCTGATTTATCATTGTAAATAAATTAAATCAAATTAGAGTTAGTAGACAATTTAGTTTTTTTTTTTCAGACACAAGATGGGTGGCCAAGCTTAAGCAAACCGAATCATAAAAGGAGTAGTTTTGTTTGGCTCAGTTTGACATTGTCTGTGGTTGAAAATCTGTTATTAACGGAACTAATACATATTATGTTTATATGCCTACAAATTTCAGCTGAGGTCAAACCAAGACCTCTAGTACAAGTTTAACGGGATTTCTATCAGTATGAGAAGGAAGAGGTTGATGTTCTTAGGGTATATTAAATGATTTAGTACGAGAGGTACTAAAACAAAAGTGCAACCCCCCATGGGTTCAGGATGTACATCAGGATGTGGGGCAGGGCAGGATTTAGAGGTAGAGTTCCAGCTGTGAAAGATCTTCCCAAAGAAACACGTACGCTCTCTGCAGAAGAACGATCGAGAAGGAGTCAGAAGCTGAAATATCTCAGGCAGGAAGCTGACTGGCAAGGATAGAACACCTTGAGGAGGAAAACCTGAACGGGTCCTTAGTACTTGTACTGTGCAGATATTAGTATATCAAATAATAGTAATCTATTACTACTTTACTAACAGATTATGCTATTATATTGTTCGGCCAAAGAGAGAAGGACGGAAACAAGGGATTAGCGTCTCAAGCCCGTCGGCGGGAGAAGTGAAGATTGGGTTAGAACCTTCTCGAACATAGTAGAACCGCCTCTTCTTTGTCGGAAGAGATCAAGAAGGTTCTCGACAATCCCAGAATAGTTTCCCCCTACTTCCGTGTTCTAGAATGTTCGGCCTTGCCTATTTAAATACCCTCGAGTGAGTCAGTCAGAGAGTAGACCAGGCGCTGTGATGAACTTGTAATCAGTGAGGGTCAGTGTGATAAACCGTGTCAGTGTATTAATGTGTGTCAGTTTGTTATATTTGGAGAATCTTACGGTCGGTGGACTTTAATTAGTGAACTGTAATTGTTAATTATTAGTAGTTAATTAGTTAAGTAGTAGTTGTAATTTTATGGTATTTGTACAAGCTTATGTAAATAGTTAAGCTGTTTAATAATAGTAATATCTTATATTATTGTAATAATTATATAGGAGTTAGGCCTAGATAATAAATATTTAAAATATTGTTATTGTAAATTTATATCAGTTTAATATAAAAAATATATATATTTAAAAAAAATATTTTTATAAGTTTAATTCATTCATTCATCAGTTTAGTAATTTAATTTTTAATAATTTAATTGTATTATTTTTGTCACATTGTTAATAAATATTAGTATCTTTAATTAAGGAATAGTTTAATTCATTTTAACATCCAGTAGCCCGTAACAATATGTTTAATCATTAAAAAACAGTTTAATCTTAGAGAAAACCGATCCTTCTCCTCTTAGTGAGTCTCCGTCCTCAATTAGCTCAAACAGCTGATTATTCTAATAAGCTGTAGATTACTAAGGACTTTCTCTCACGACGCGAGTAAAAATTCGACAGAGTAACAAAACATTTAATAGGTAGGGTCTATGATAACTTGAATGATAAAAAAAAAAAAATTCGGTTCGAAATTATTTTCCTGAAATTTAAAAATTAGAATATATTACATCATCATCTTTCATTTCATCATTACATAATAGTTATTTATGGACCTAGGGACTAAAGAAGATCATTATTTCCTCAGCTGTAAGTTTGTACGCGAGCGAATGCGAGGGTACAATCCGAGTTTGTTCTCGAGCGAATGCGAGGGAACAATCGAGTTTATTCGCATTCGCTAGGGAACAATTATCTTTCTAACTCAGGAGAAGAAGCCGAGACAGTAAAGTATTGCTGGGAATAATGATCAATTTAGTCCCGAGGGGCATACAAGATTTTATCTCCAGGTGGGGTGTAAAAAGGCAAACTATACGCCATAATATTTTATATTATGTATATAATATATATGTTTTACAATAAATTAAACGCTAAAATTAAATGTGCAATTATTAATTAATTGGTTAAATTAAATTAAATAATTAATTGAAAATTAACAATCAATTAATTGAAACAACAGCTGATTTTAATGGCCGGTGTGACAGGTGTACCAACCGAACCCTCAACTTTTTCAATACAAAACCTAAATTATTTGGACGAATCAGGTTGTCATCTTTTTACTTTATTCCCTAGGGAATAAACTTAACTTTTTGACTCGATTCCTAATGCACAGGGAGAAAAGACGTACTTTAGTCCTAATTAATTGAGCCAAAAACACATGTTTTTGTACTAGCTGGAGATAATAGCTACTTTTTATTAAAAATTATTATTCATTTCATCATCTTTCCAACTATTATTTATGGGCTTGAAACGTGGCCGTTAACCTTGAGGGTTAAAATACTTCTTGAGATATTCGAAAATAAGGCATTGCGTAGAATATACGATTCGATATGTAGTAATAACTTCGTAAAATTAGTAACGAACGAATTACCAAAAAGTTCATAAATGCTTAGTCGACTGGTAATTATCCGAGGAATACTCTGAAGCTGTGTTAGAATTGCATCAAGAGTTATTTAAATGATATTCATCCTCTAATGCGCTGACCTATAACAAAATACTAACGCATATTTACATAATAGAGACTGTGAGACTGCATATTTGAACGTGTTTCTGTAATATTTGCCCAATAATAATGCAACGAGAATGATATTCAATTATGAGCTGGGGATGGCCTTTACTGAAGCCCTGACTTAGCTCTTTGCATACTCACACATTGGCACGGTCACATAGTGGATTCCCACCGGTTATTAGCATAAGCAAAGTCCACCCTGAGTGGATTCCCACCAAATATAAAGATGGCCGCCCCAGTGTCCCAGATAACCCTCAGGTCCCATGGCTGTCCCATCAGGACAATAAGAGCGGAGAAAGTGAGAAGTGCCGGTCATGAAGGAGCACGTGATGTCATTCGCTTTGTAATCATCTAAGGTCAATAGTGAATGTGTGTATATGTGTTAGGGTGTGTATGTAAATGCAATTATACCCTCAGTAATTAATTTTAAATTTGTCTTATATTATACGCGTCGACAAGGCACTGCTGTATGCATACAATTTTATGATATAAATATAAAAAAAAAAAATTAAAAAGGCAGTCATGAAGATTTCTGACAGAAGTGAAAAAAAAAGACTTTGGAATAACTGTGTTTTTTTTTGCTTTTTTATAATTCTAAATTAATGTCTGAGTTACTTAAATTTCAAATTTGTAAATTTAATAAATTAGCATTACTTTGGCTTTCACGTATATAGACACACTGAACAATAATTATATACATTTTCAGCTCAAGCTCAATATAAAATATCAACAATTTAATTGAAGTAATTAAATATTTTATTAATAATTATTAATTTTATTAAATATAATTAATATATTAAATAATTGCCTTTATTTATATCTGAGGAAGAAAATGGTCCGAGTAGATGTCAGAAAAAATTCTCTTTAATATGGAAAAATAATAAATAGTTCTCCTTAATAATATTATGTTATTTATATTTTATTTTATTTTTTTATAAACTGTTATAATTTTTAACTTTTGTATAACTTTTAACATAGATTTTATTTTAATTTTTAGCAGTATTATCATCGTTAAGTTCTTACTTAACTACTTAATATTTTCAATAATTTCATAAAACAAGCTATTTAACTATCACTAATAATATCTTTTAGAGGAAACGAAAAATGAAATCAGTTATTGGTGTTGTAAGTTATTATTATTAATTGCACAACAATAAAATGACCTGTGGTCTAGTAGTTAGCGTAACAAACTACCAAGCCTAAGATCGCGGGTTCGTAGCCCGGCAGGTGGCCCTAGGATTTTTTTTAAATGGAGTAAAAAATCCTTAGTTACGCCGTCCTTCGGTAGGGGCGTTAAACGGAGGTAAAGAGCCTGAACGATGTCAGGTACTCGTTAAAAATCCCTATCCTAATTAAACCTGGAAAGGCAAAATTTAGAGCTCCCAGTGTAGCAACGTCCGATTAGCCATAGCAGCTTAAAGTGACGTTAAATGAACTAACAACAAGCCTATGAAGACTTAAGTTCTTAGTAGTTTTCCACTTAAATTTTTCAAATTACTAAAAATATTTCCACTTCATTGGATATTGTGAACATTTCCTTTTGAGAAGGCAATCTTTCACATTTTGAAACAAATTATCAGACATTTTTAAATGATGTAGTTATGGCTTTCTGTAAAGGTTTCTTCCTGAAAAAAAAAATGGCATTGCTTGGACTTCCTTGTGCCAAAAAGCTGATTGAAATTCTGCCAAAGTTCTTCCTCACTGAACCTCGCGTGGTTGTAGACCTTCAGCTCGTAATTTGGGTGTTTGCCAACTTGTGTTCGTGAATAACGGAATAAGGAAGACAGGTTACATTAAACTGGAGGCAGTAATATTTTATTGAATGGTAAAATGTCATAATAATATTATTAATTAATTGTTTAGTCAATTATTTTCAAATATGATTCTTTATAATTGAACATGGACCAATCCGCAATATCAATATTCTCTTTGACCAAGTCTTTCTTTGCATTAACAACCCAGGTTTTGATATTTTAAGATTTTAGGAGAAATCACATAGGTTAATGTACGTACTGTAAGTCTGTTTATAAGTAACCTATATTGGTGCCCATAAAACGCTGCCCATATATATATATATATATATATATATATATATTATAATGTTATGACCGTGGAAAAAATCCCAACAGAAATTGAAATTATCTGTCCAATATTTCGCCCATTCGGGCATCCTCAGGGTAGATAGAGAAAAACAAAACAAAACATGAATAATGCACCTAAGAAAAATCCCACCACCTCCAAGGCTCAAATACAACTAATGAATCATAAGGAAGGTTACTCGACCCCGGCTGGTTAAGGTTAGATAAAAACAGCTGATAAATACTGGAGAATTTGAAAATTCAACATACACTCATCAAACTACAAAAAGCACAACAGGAAAAAATAAATAATTGTAAACAACACCAAAATATAAGACAAAAACCATATTAAAAAATAAAAGTAAGATTGCAATGAAAAGAAAAACAACATTATCATATAGTAATATAATAATTCATATCTTGGAGGTGGTGGGATGCTTCTTGGGTGCATTATTCATGTTTTGTTTTGTTTTTGTTCTTTTGGTTTTTTTTCTCTATCTGAATGAATAGGCGAAATATTGGACAGATAATTTCAATGTCTGTTTTAGCTTGGAGACTAAATGGCTTTTCGTTGGGATTTTTTCCACGGTCTTAACATTTATGTAAGGTCTCTTTTCATTTTTCAATATTTATATATTATCCAGTATCCATAAGCTCCTCTATAGGTAGATCACTTCTTTTATCTTTCCACACTTTGACTATGGTTGTGTGGCATATGGTGGCCTCTCGAACAGGCTCGAGGAGCGGTTGAGGCGAATTATGAACTGTTCGCTTCGATTTGTCTTCGATGCCCCGAGAAGGTCTCATGTGTCCCGCCGTTACGTCGAGTTAAAGTGGCTTTCTTTTACTTATATGAAACTATTTACACACATCCATCTTACGTCTATAGTCTCCTACGAATTCAAATACTCTATCCAATCCCAGGGCACAAGATCTCGCCCTTCCGATCTTTATATCCGTTCCCATAGAACCAAAATTTTGAGCGTTCCTTTCTCGCCCGTTCTATCTCTCTTTGGAACTCACTCCCACTCGATATCCGTCATGCGTCTTCTTTAACCTCATTTAAATCCAAACTTTTCCTACATCTTCTGAATTCCCAATCAGGTGCTTTATAATCAATAAATAATTTATAGGTGTATTCAACTTGATCGATTGATGAACTACTGTAAATATTTCTCACTGATAATGATATCATATTTTCATTATTAGATGCTATCATTTATTTCACTTATTTTTCCATAAGCCTATTTCTTTTTATTGTAAATTTATCTGTTTTTTTATTTTAATTTTGTATTACATTTTCCGATTCCCTACCATATTATATAAATATTATGTAAATATTGTTTTATTCTGATGTAGGCCTTTGGCCAGATAAATATTTATTTAATTTTGTTCATCTCTGTTATTCTAAACGGACCTGGTCCCAGAATAAAATTATTTTTCTATTCTATTCTATTCTGTTCTATTATACCTAAGTAAGTATAAATAAATTTGAATGGAGATAAATTTTTTCCTCTTTATATTTCCATCAACACCTGTCAAATACAAGTAATTGACAATCAGCAGATTGGCTGACTGGAAAATAATACAAAATGACATGGAAGGCATGACGAAGAACACTAGCCAACAGCTACCTCTCCATTGGCTTGCTTTAATTTCCTACTGTAATAGATCCCTCATCCACGTCCTTTTTAGTCTCCTCCTAGTGTTCTCGGGCATGAGAGTAGTGGCCATTTGTTGTATCATCATTAGTTTTTCTTGTAAGCGTTTTTAGTACGTTCGTATGTGTTCGTCAACCGTTTGTATTTTTAAGTCAGTAAGCAGAGTTTTGTTATTGACTAGAACCATGGTGCATTAGTAATAAGTCTAAGTACTTTTGACTGAAAAGTTTGCAGTCATTTTCTGTGGGTCTGTTTAGTGATGCCGTAAATTTGTAAAGCATATGTTAAAACTGGTTTTAGCAAGTAAGTGTACGTGTTTAATTTCTGTCTAAAATCTAATTTGGAGTTTTTTCCGAATAGCGAGAACATTAATTTGAGTTAGAAAAGGAATTTAAAACAGAAATACACACTTCAACACCACCTTAACCTATTGTTGAACGGTTAAAATAAATACTGTAGTTATTTTTCTAGGACATGTGGTAAGTATACCACGGGACTAACAATCATAGGAGTATACTCTGTACTTTACCAAATTAGGGGCATAACAGTCTATCTTCTTTTGAGGAACAAGAGTTTTTTTTTTAGTTCTTGCAAAGTGAAGGGGTTGATGCAGGGCTGTGATGAGTAAAATGAGAAAATTACTAACATTATATTAAAAAAAAAACTACCACTACAGCTTATGGAGGATCTTGTGTACTTGGTAGGGACCGTACTGTTTCCAAGACAACTGTTGTCAAGGGAGGTGATTTGGCTGAAATCATAATCAACCATCTGTTTTTTACGGCGTTTCTGAATATATATTTCATAGTGGCTGATGAGCCAAAAGTAAGTCTGAAGATTAAATAAATTATCACACTAGGACCCATGAAGGATCTTGGGCTCAGTACGTGATAGAGACTGTACTGTTTCCAAGACAACTGTTTTGTAGGAAAGTGGTTCGTCTAAAATCACTCCCAACCATCAGGATTTCTCTCGATCTAGGATATCGATTTTATAGTGGGTGGATGAGCCAAAAGTAGGGTTGCAGATTAAATAAATTATCACACTAGGACCCATGAAGGATCTTGGGCTCAGTACGTGATAGAGACTGTACTGTTTCCAAGACAACTGTTGTCTGAAATCACCCCCAAACATCAGGATTTCTCTCGATCTATGATATCGATTTTATAGTGGGTGGATGAGCCAAAAGTAGGGCTGCAGATTAAATAAATTATCACACTAGGACCCATGAAGGATCTTGGGCTCAGTACGTGATAGAGACTGTAATGTTTCCAAGACAACTGTTGTCTGAAATCACCCCCAAACATCAGGATTTCTCTCGATCTAGGATGTCGATTTTATAGTGGGTGGATGAGCCAAAAGTAGGGCTGCAGATTAAATAAATTATCACACTAGGACCCATGAAGGATCTTGGGCTCAGTACGTGATAGAGACTGTAAGTTTCCAAGACAACTGTTTTGTAGGAAAGTGATTTGTATGAAATCATTCCCAACCAGGATTTCTCTTGATCTAGGATATCGATTTTATAGTGGGTGGATGAGCCGAAAGTTGGTCTGCAGATTAAATAAATTATCACACTAGGACCCATGAAGGATCTTGGGCTCAGTACGTGATAGAGACTGTAAGTTTCCAAGACAACTGTTGTCTGAAATCACTCCCAACCATCAAGATTTCCCTCGATCTAGGATATCGATTTTATAGTGGGCGGATGAGCCGAAAGTTGGTCTGCAGATTAAATAAATTATCACACTAGGACCCATGGAGGATCTTGGGCTCAGTACGTGATAGAGACTGTAATGTTTCCGAGACAACTGTTGTCTGAAATCACCCCCAAACATCAGGATTTCTCTCGATCTAGGATATCGATTTTATAGTGGGTGGATGAGCCGGAAGTTGGTCTGCAGATCACAGTGTTGGTCTATATCTCTATCAGTTTAAAAAATGATCACACTAAAACCCATGAAGCGTCTTGTGTCCAGTATTTGGCAGGAAATCCCCTGTTTTCAAGACAAGGTTTGTGGAGGGGGCTGATTAGGTCGAAATCACACTCAACCATCAGGGTATTTGGTTTATTTATTATTATTTATTTGGTGGATTGTGGCTTTACAGTGGCTGAATGAGCCGAAAGTTAGTCTACAGATCACATAGTGTGTTTATTGTTATTATTTATTTCTTTACAAAAGGTAAACAGGTTGTAAGAAAACATTTACTGTGACCCTTCCCCATTGAGTAATAGTTTTACTATTTGTTTATTAACTAAATAAAATCTTCCATCCCTGACGGCGCTAGGACACATGAAGGACGGTGGCCTCCTCAACAATTCTTCTCCAATCAGAGCGATCCTCTGCAGCTCTTTCCCATTTTCTCATTCCCAGAAGCTGTAGGTCAGCCTCGACATCTTCCAGCCAGGTAACCTGGGTCTACCTCTCTCCTACCGTCCGGGTGCCCCTCCATTTTCCATTTTGATCGTGAATGCTTTCATACGGTAAGTGCGCCCGATTTAACATCTTATTATGGATACCCACTTTTTTAGAGGCTGAGACGGTACCTCTATTACCGTATTAATATTGGGTTTCTCAGAAAATAATAAGCGAAATTATCAATGCCAAATCGTATGACAATCGAATTGAAGTAATTTATCAGAAATTGACAATGATGAAACCATCTTCAGCCAATCAAAAGGGGCACATTCTGTTCCATGACAACACTCGGCCACATCTCACGTTTGACTTGCCGAAAAGTCTTGGCTACGAGACTTCGCTGCACCTACTCTACTCACCGTATCTCTAGTCTACCGATTACCATTTTTTAGGCACCTGGACCCAATGACAATTTTTTATATTTAAAAAAATATTGAGCAGAGAAAAGTAGAAAATGCGTTTTCTGAATTTATAAATTCTAAGGATTCCAAATTCTTTACAAAGGTTACAGAAAAGTTAGCCACACGTTGGCGGAAATTTATAAAAAGTAATTGAAACTATTTCATAATAATGTTACGGTCACAGAAAGGAAGATTGGAAGCAAGGGATTAACGTCTTAAGCCGTCGGCGTAAGAAGTTAAGATTGTATTACAACCTTCTCGAACGCCTCCTTTTGTCGGAAGAGATCAAGAAGGTTCTTGACATTCCCAGGACAGCCTTACCCTACTTCCGTGTTCTAGAATGTTCGGCCTTACCTATTCAAATACCCCTCTCGCCTAGAGCGAGTCAGTCAGAGAGTAAACCAGGCACCGTGGTGAACCGTAATTAGTGAGTGTCAGTGTGATAAACTATTCAGTGTTGAACCGGCCAATGTAATAAGTGTATCAGTGAACTGTGACAGTCTCGCGAGTGTAATAAACCGTCTCTGTTTATTAATGTGTGTAAGTTTGTAATATTTGGAGAAACTTACGGTCGGTGGACTCTGATTAGTGAACTGTAAGTGTTAATTATTATTTATAAATTGTAGTTTAATTTTATAATATGACATAAAAATTTATGTAAATAATTAAGTCATTTAGAATTAGTAATATCTTATATTATCGTAATAATTAAATAGGAGTAAGGCCTAGATAATACATATTTAGAATATTGTCATTATAAATTTACTTTAATAATTTAATTGTTAATAATTTAATTGTATTCTTTTTGTCATTTTGTTAATAAATATTGGTATCTTTAATTTGGGTAGTAGTATAATTCATTTTCACACCCAGTAGCCCGTAACAATAGCAATTATAAAACATTAGTTTTTATTTGAAAATCATAATCCTGCATTATTTTCCGCACAATCCAATAAATAGTAAGCATTATAAAACTATTCAAAGAGAGAGAGCAAAGACGAAATTCCAAAGAGATAGAGGTTAACAGAGAGAGATCTAATCGATTATTATCGATATTTTTTGGGAGAGGGAGTAAGATGACAGATGTTGGATTACAGTCCTCGATCCTCAGGTATTTCCACAATTACCCGCTGTTGGAGATAACCGGCAGGAAACCGGAAAGATAAATTGTTCGGGAGAAATCCTAAATCGTCTCTACGAAAAGAAAGCTGCATTCTGTAAAGCTAGTATTACTCAGTCGGAGTTGTATTACTAATATTATTTATTTTTATTAATGAATATCATCTTACTTTATTTCTTAGTATATTTACGTACTTTTATATTATTTTTCAGGTTCATCGGAAGCTTCAATGGTCTAATGGACGTATTGTTAATTCACAATGCCTGTCGACAAGTTTCTTCGCCACAGCCAGATTTGAACACTGTAACTTCGGCACAGACTCGGGGACTCGCTGAGCAAGCTCCTTCCCTATTGATAGTTTTTAACTATGAAACTAATACTCTACAAGTGTTGATAATCAAAATACTCTTCAAGGGTATGCAAATAAATTGAAATGGAGGGTATGCAGATCCCGCAGTGGTTTTTTTAGAGGGTTAAATAATTTTATGATTTCATTATTCAAATACTATAACTTAAAATTCAAGAATTTTTAAAAAGATATATATGAAAGATAGATTTAAATGGACTTCCTAACTCATTCAGACATCTTCCTGCCTCAACGTGAATCGAACCCTTTATTATAGTTATTAGAAAGACAGGCACTTACTAAATCACTGGTTCGTTTGAAACGAAGAAGCCAATAAACAATAGATGACTTATTATTATAGAAATACGATATGCTCTCTCGCAGAACCATTATTTTAAAGACGTTCAGAAGCAATAATGAAACTCAATACCCATTGGTCTGAAGTAAGAACCAATCAGATCTTCCCGTTATAATTATATAACCAACTGTCAGTTAACTATAGCATAAAGTTAAACATAAAATTATTGGTCAGCGGTAACTCTGCATCATTCAGATAGGAATCGTTCAAACTCAACGTCCTAATGTTTTTATTGATAAGGGGGATTGGTATACAGTGTGAAGAGCGCTGAGTTTCTGAGCTGTAGATCTCGTGTCAGAAGCCGGATGTGATAAATAAATTATTTGTCCATTTAACAATAAAAACGTGGTAATCATTTAATAAATTGTATAGTAAAATTTTATTAGATAAATTCTATTTTAAAGCGATCCACCCCAGCTTTGCTCGGTTAATAAGCCACATAATTTGTCTATGTAATGTATTTTTTTTTTATCACGTAGCGGCCACTAAGAACCACGTTAATATCATTGGTTAGGTTTCTTTGGGAGTCTTGATTTTCGTTCTTCACATCTCAGATAATGTACTTTATTATATAGAAATTATAAAAATAAAAACAAAACCAAATATTTTTTTCTATACAGATTTATTATCTTGTACGTTGGATAATTGCACGGGATTAGGCAAGCAACGTCTTCGGCGAAACCCATCGATATTCCAACCCATTTACACAAAACCTAGACAAGAGAGAGAAATGCTTTATTTTCAGCAGGGCTGTCTAACTATATTGGATTGCCGTAAAGCACAGCATACTGATCAATCCATATCGGACATACTGTACATTACAATTTGTTTGTTTTAAATGCATACTTAAAAACTACATTTAATTTTTTCTACTCTCTTTTCTTTTTTTTATATAACTAAATCTTCCTGTTGATTCACTTTATTTATTCGTGAAAACCGCATGAAAATCCTTGCAGTAGTTATTGAGTTTACCGCTAACATACGCGGCCGAGGACTTTATAATATGTATAGATGTGTTTTAAGAGTTTTAGGGCTCCCTAAGAGCAAAATAATAATAAGGCTGCAAATTCCTCGCATTTACTATCGGAAAATCTATGAGATGCAGAAATACAAGTCAACCTCTTCTAACAGATAGCCAGTGGAGCAGGTTTAAGAATCTCTGCAGAGAAGACAAAGTTCATTACTAAAATGAAAAATAGGCCTAAACCTTTAGCTACACACGGGGCGATATAGGGCTCATATAGGAGATCGATAAATTCAAGTATCTAGAAGTGATAATTCAAGAAAATGGGTTAGCAAAATCTGCCATACATTTTTATTTTATTGAGTTGTACAACTGTTCAGTTCGGTAATTGATATTTAGAAAGTCTAATTTTTTCTATATATAAACCCGGGTCAGTCTATTTGTTCACTGCCTACTAAATTAGTCATTTGTTTACCGCTAAAAAAAACAATTGTCATATGTTGTGAATTTCAAGAATTGAATTTGGTTTTTCCAGTTCGTTAGTTATCCCGCATGTCCTATACCACTTTATCTTCTTCTTATATCTTTTCTTATATCTCCGAATTGAGAGGACCGGCATTGACGTACGCTACGGTGAGCTCACCTACGAGACGTCAATGAAGAGAGGAAGACAAGTTTTTCGGTAAGTTTATTTTCTTTGTTTTTATTTCCTTTCTTCATTGTCAAATTGTCCGAGGACGACTTATCGAGTAGTACCGTTTCAGTTTAATATTGTTATTCATTAGAAAATTTAATTTAATTTTTTTTTAATTTTCAATTTTGTTTTATCATAATTTTTCCTAATTTTTTTTCCATTATTATTTTTCAATCGCGTTTATACAAAATTTATGGTCCTCCGGGGCCGGATTAATTAATTAAGAAAATTAGTTAATTATTTTCTCAATTCGGAATTTAACCAAAATAAAATTTTATTTACCATTTCTTTGATATCTCGCATAGCAACCACGAGGTTGTTTGCTTTCGCCTGATCTAACCTCACCTCACGCTGCTTCGTTTAGTTTCGGGAAGAAGCGAACTGCAATTTTTATATAAATTTGTAACAATTTAGCAAACTCATTTTTTTTTCTCCATAAAATAGTACACTTAGCAGTTGAGATTTGAATTTAATTAAAGTTAAACGTTGTTTTTTCTGAATATTTTCAGTACTATTTTCATCACATTTTTATTTTGAATTTCAAGATGGCGGATGATAAAATTAAGTTATTAATTAAGAAGAGGGAGAAATATTTTCATAAAATTCAAACTGTTTTTGACTTATCCAAAAATCTTACTAAGGAAAACTTTCCCATTTTTTTATCCCGAATGGAACAAATTGACATGGATTACAAATCGTTTGACGAAATCCAGGATCAAATTATGGAAATTGCTTTCAAAACAGAATCTCCCGAAAATTTCGACACGGCCGCTAGGTCTCAAGCCTGCGACGAGCTATACTATTCAGCAAAAGCAGTAGCCTCGCAATATGCTGAGCCAGCTACTAGTACTAGCCTGTCTACGAAAAATGAGAGACCAGATATAGGGACTGCGAAACTACCAAAAATCAATTTACAAATATTTTCCGGCGATCTTCAAGAGTGGCCCAATTTTTACTGTCTGTTTCGGTCCCTTATCCATGAAAATCGACAAATAGCCTCATCTGAAAAATTTCACTATTTACGCTCATTTTTGAGAGGCCCACCTTTGAAATTAATCGAATCGATTCATTTGTCTGATGATAACTATCAGATTGCATTCGAAACTTTAGTTGATCGATACCAAAACAACCGGTTATTGGCAAATTTTTACTTAGAAAAAATTGCGAATTTTAAACCGCTTTCCCAAGAAAATCTTCAAAATTTGCAAAGGTTATCTGACGTTTTCCTAACAAATGTTGCTGCACTCAAGGCATTGAATCTACCAGACTTATCTGATACACTTCTGCTTCATTTTGGTCTTCGTTGCTTGGATACGGAAAGCATAAAATTATTCGAAGCCAAGTATTCAGGGGTTCAGTACCCAACGTACAAACAATTCTCGGAATTTCTAACCGAGCGTTGCAAAATTCTCGAACTAAGTTCTCCTGGTAGAACCGAGTCTAATCCTAACCAACGGGCAAATTTCCCACGAAAAGCCGCTCTGATCACGACTAACCCGCATCACAGCCGAACTTCTTCACCGCCACATAAATCTGCTTCCACCGAATGTTCCACCGCTCATATTGTATGCCCGCTTTGTTCAGCTTCACATAAGCTACCTCATTGTGAAACATTTTTGAAGCAAAATGTAGATGCCCGCTGGGAGACTGTAAAAACCTTGAGAAAATGTTTTAATTGCCTGGGAAACCACATGTTGTCAAAATGTAACTCCAAAGGTAAATGCATCTCTTGTGGCTCCTCGAAACATCATTCACGTTTACACCGCTCTACTTTCACAGCCCCACCTAGGGAATCACTTGAAAATCCGCCTCCTACACAAGCACTATCCTGCAGTGCCCGTACTTCCCCATCCAGTACTGCGTACTCCACAGTATTGCTGGGCACAGCAGAGGCTTTTCTTACAGCTTCGGATGGTAGGAAGGTTCCTATACGCCTTGTTGTGGATCCTGGCTCTCAGGTGTCTTGCATAACCAGGGAAATGGCCCAACGGTTAAATTTAAAGCTTCGTAATTGCCCACTGAACATCACAGGGATTGGTAACCATGCTACGACTAGCGAGACGAAAATGGTTTCTTGCACGTTAACCCCTAAACACCGTAGAGCCAAATCTATTTCCGCAGAAGCTGTGGTGCTCCATGACATTTGTGCAGACTTGCCGGTTACGTCGCTCTCAAATGAACTCAAAAATCGCTTTTCCTCCATTTTATTGGCCGACCCGGCATTCCACGTAAAAGGGAAAATAGATTTTCTTCTGGGCGCGGATCTCTATCCCGAAATCCTTTCCGGCGACAATAATTCCATCATCAGAGGTAACCCGTCAGCTGTGAAAACTTCCTTCGGGTGGATTTTATTGGGGAAAATTACCGAACCAGCAGAAAATAGGATCGTATCGCTTTTTGGTTGCACCTCACCACTTGACATTGCTCTTCAACGTTTCTGGAAGACTGAAGAGGTCGCACCTGTAGCACCGCAGAACCCTGAGCTAAATTTGATGAACACTTACCGCAGAATAACCTCTGACCAATATATAGTTTCTCTTCCTTTTAAAAACATCAAGGTTCCAAGGCTGGGAAATAACCGCGATACCGCTCATAAAGTACTCCTGAACATGGAGAGCAGGCTCAAGTGTAAAATTTTAGAACCTCAATATAATGCCTTCCTCCAGCAGTATTTGGACACCTCACACATGAAATTAGCTTGCCAACCCTCATCATTTGCCATATCACATCATGCTGTGACAAAAGGTACCAGCTCTACAACGAAACTCATCTTAGATTCGCTTGGATTATCATTGAATGACCGCTTATACCCCTGGCCGAGGCTCCAGCGGGACTTGAAGAATATAAAACTTAAGGCTAAATGTAGAGTCGTTTCCCTTAAACCAAGCCTTACTATTTCCAGATTGAAATTCTGTACAAGTTTGCTGTTAGCTCGCCTTACTAAATCCCTCGAAGAGTTCCGAACCGCCATTACCATCACTGCGACGCATTTATTTACGGACTCCAAAGTCGTTTTCTGCTGGATCCACACTCCGCCACACCGATTGAAAACATTCATCGCCAATATGGGAACCGCCATTGTAGAGATCACCCCACCTGACCTGTGGGGCCACTGTTCCAGTCAAGATAACCCATCTGATTGTGGATCCCGAGGTCTGATGCCTCGCATGCTAATGCAGTTTTCTCAATGGTGGAAAGGACCACCATTTTTGCAACTATCTCAAAACAGATGGCCAGATTCTGGCTTTGATCAGCTAGAAGGAATCCCTGAAATCAAATATGAAACTACTGTGATGTTAGCCACCGCCGAACCGAACGAGCTTGTTACCACTAACAGATCTTTTTCATCGCTCCAACGCTTCAAAAACGTATTTGCGTATATTCTTCGCTTTATTAACAATTGCAGCACCGCAAAACCTCATCGTAAAACCGGTGTACTGTCTGGTTCAGAACTCCGAGACAGCATGAATTTATGTGTCCGCCTATCCCAGGAACAATACTTCCATACTGATCTTAAGACTACGTCCCCTGAAAAAATGTCTCAAGCTATTAAGCCGTTATCACCTTTTATTGACAAGCTGGGTTTTCTCAGGGTGGGCGGCAGGCTTAGGCATTCAGATCTAACGTATGATGCCAAGCACCCCCTCATTTCGCATAAGAAATCACATTTAGCAACCCTCATATGTGACTGGTATCATCAAACCACAATCCACGGTGGCCCACGCGTAATGCAGGCGTTCATTCAACGAAAATTTTGGATACCAGGACTTTGTCAACTAATCAGGATGCGCATATTTAGGTGCCTGCTATGCTACAAACTCAAGGCCAAGGCAAACCAACCTGTAATGGCAGATTTACCACCTTCAAGATTTTGCCAGGTCCGCGCTTTCACCAATATTGGGATTGATTTTGCTGGTCCTTTCCAGATTAAGGAAAGTAACCGCCGAAAGGCTGTCATTTCTAAGGGTTACATTTGTCTCATCGTCTGTATGACCACTAAGGCGATCCATTTGGAAGTGGTCTCCGATCTTACCACCAGTGCATTCCTTGCTGCGTTGGACCGCTTTATCGCCCGTCGTGGATTATGTTCGAATATCTACAGTGACTGCGGTACAAACTTTCTCGGGGCGTCCCGCGCACTAAAGGAAGTTCATCAATTTCTTCAGAGACACGCTGAAGACATACACGATAATTTAGCCAAACGTGAGATTATTTGGCATTTCAATCCGCCCGCGGCTCCAAATTTTGGTGGTATTTGGGAAGCTGGTGTTAAATCCGTGAAGCGCCACCTAGTTCGCGTTATGGAAAGTCGGATACTCACCTTTGAAGAATTCACCACGCTGACCACCCGCATCGAAGCCGTTCTTAACAGCCGTCCGCTTTGCGCTATTTCGTCCGACCCCAACGACGATGTCGACTATTTGAGCCCTGGGCACTTCCTCATTGGAGGACCACTATTGGCTGCGCCGGAAGAGGACTTGACAGACACCAATCTACACCGCTTATCCCGCTGGCAAGTTCTCCAACAATCGCTCCAGAGCTTCTGGAAGAGATGGAGTCATGAGTACCTCCAGACTATGATCGGACGACCTAAATGGACCCATAATTCCCCGAATCCTGTCATAGGCGATGTGGTTATGATTGTTGGTCAGAACACTAAACCTTTGCAATGGCCCCTGGGAAGGATTGAAAGACTTCTACCTGGTCGTGATGGAGTAGTACGGGTGGTGCAACTACGAACCACCTCCGGTTCTATTATACGGCCTACCAATAAATTGGTACCCCTTCCAATAAATTAAACTTTACTTTACTTTTCATATATTTATTTTTTTTTTTTTTCTTTTGTACATATTTTCCATTGCAAGTTCGCTTCTTCTGTTCGAAAGTTTCATGGTTCCTTATTACAAAATTGCTATCAATTTTGGGTGGGCGGTATGTTCAGTTCGGTAATTGATATTTAGAAAGTCTAATTTTTTCTATATATAAACCCGGGTCAGTCTATTTGTTCACTGCCTACTAAATTAGTCATTTGTTTACCGCTAAAAAAAACAATTGTCATATGTTGTGAATTTCAAGAATTGAATTTGGTTTTTCCAGTTCGTTAGTTATCCCGCATGTCCTATACCACTTTATCTTCTTCTTATATCTTTTCTTATATCTCCGAATTGAGAGGACCGGCATTGACGTACGCTACGGTGAGCTCACCTACGAGACGTCAATGAAGAGAGGAAGACAAGTTTTTCGGTAAGTTTATTTTCTTTGTTTTTATTTCCTTTCTTCATTGTCAAATTGTCCGAGGACGACTTATCGAGTAGTACCGTTTCAGTTTAATATTGTTATTCATTAGAAAATTTAATTTAATTTTTTTTTAATTTTCAATTTTGTTTTATCATAATTTTTCCTAATTTTTTTTCCATTATTATTTTTCAATCGCGTTTATACAACAACTGTAATACATACATCTAGTACAATTGCTATAAGAGTAAATAATACATGATAGGACATGTAGAGATACTACCCACTGGCAGCACTCTAATAAAGTTCTATAATAGAAGGTCCCGAGGCCATCTTCTCTTCAGACGCCTAGGAGGATTGTCCGGGATGGAATTGCATGCAAGGATGGAAACTAGTGGGTTTGGATGGGTTTGAAGTTTATTGTGGAATGATAGGTAACTGGAATGGGCTAAATCGGTAACATATGGAACGTTAAGGTCATTATGGATGGTTTTATTTGTGACAAAATAAGGAGCGTTTAGGATTTTGCCAAGGATTTTGGATTGCAAGGATTGAATACGAGAGGAATTCGATGGTTTGGTGGAGCCCCATAGTTCAATTCCATAAGTCCATATAAGCCTCATAACAGTCACATAAATAAATCTTTTGTAATTGATCTGAAGCTTTGAGCACTTATCCAGTATGTGTTGAAGTAGTCGGAAGCGTCTAGCTGTTTCTTGTCTTTTCAGTCTTGTGAGAGGGTTCAAAGTAAGACGCTTGTCTAAGTTAAATCCCAGGTAGCGAATCTGTTCAACAGGGGTAAGTGGAGTACTATTAAAGAATACAGTCTGCCATAGATGAAAAAATTTACAATAAAATTACATATCAAAGAATGAAAAAATAACCTGCTAGCACTCTGTTGTAAATTAGACAAACTAGAAATATTAGAAAGAAGAATCATGAGTTCAATAATAAGCACAGAAACCTGGAAATTACGAAGCAACGATGAAATTCATCAAAATATAGAAAAAATAAGAAAAACGATAAGGAAAAGAAGATTTGGACAATAGATGACAACAGGCTGTTGTCAAAACAGATCACTAAGTATCTCTGGGAAAAGAAATTAAACACAGGCTGGATCCAAGAAATTAAAAAAGATTAATGTGGGATACAGATAGTCTGTGGATGCAGTCAATGAAACACTAAATAAGAAAAATGTATTTATTATGAGTGCTGACGTTTCGATCTAGGTTGTAGGCCATCTTCAGGGCTATGAGAGAAGCTGTCAGCACGAAACGTCGGCACTCATCTTACTAATATTATAAATGTGAAAGTTTGTATGTTTGTCCCTCTTTCAGGCAAAAACTACTGGACGGATTTGGATGAAACTTTACAGTAATATAGGTTATACATCAGAATAACACATAGGCTACAGCAACCCCGGATTTAGGGGGGAGGGGGCACGTGCCCCCCTCCGACAGTTTTTAAGGTACTGTGAAGAATCCATTATAGTACATAATTAAAGGCAAATCTCATGATCATAGTTGTTAAAATAACAGAAACAACATGAGTGAAACTATCTGTTTTGATATCCTACTAATATTATAAATGCGAATGTTTGTTACTCATTCACGCAAAAACTACTGAACGGATTTGGATGAAACTTATTGAGTAAAATAGATTATACATCATAGGCTACAGCAAGGACAGATTTATGTGGGGGCACGGGAGCATGTGCCCCCCTTTATAGTACATAATTAAAGGCAAATCAGGAACTTAGCATCTTGAAATTTGTAGATAGGTTCTTTGTATAGTTTAAGAAAGAAATTTGGATATTTCCACCCCAAGGGTTTCCCCTTTAATATAATAGTGGTTCAAAGGTTGTATAGAATCCGTCAGTTTTGAAGTTATCATCTGAAATTTTGGATTTAGGAATAACTTATATTTTTTTTAAATAATTAAATTATTTATTTAAAATGATTTTTCACGAGTTTTTATGTGGCAGACCAAATTCCACGCGAGCCAAGCCGCGGGCATAACCTAGTAATAAATAAGTTTTTCTTATTTTGTGTTTTATTGTCTGCACCCCCAGACTATATCCCACATTAGATCTTCCAGTCAAATATTTTTCTCTATATCATTAAAATATATTAAGAAATACACAACATAAAAGCAGAAGCAGCAGCACAGAGAGATGTCTTCAGAAAGATGGTGCTAAACTTGGGATTTCAGGGTACAAGCAATAAGAGAACAGGCACAAGGTGGTAGGAAGAAAAGAAAAAGAGACGTGGTGAAAATATGAGAGAGCATTGGAAGAAAAGAAAACAACAAATGAGAAGGAATTGAAATTAGCACGTTTTCCCTTTTGGCCAAAACGTAGAGGGGGGGGATAAGGATTAGCGAACCCGAAGGCTCGGTGCCGACACTAACATTTCTGCCCACAAACTTCTGTCCACCCCCAACCCAAACCGATATCAGTCTTAAGGCAATCTTCCCACCTACGTCTCGGCCTACCTCTCAGACGCTATCCAATCCCCATAGCGCTTATTAACATCTTAACAGAAATTCTTTCATTACTAAGTCCAGGCATTTCACAAGCTCATCTCAATCTCCGTGACGCTATCACTTGAACAATATTAATCGGGTGCATGCTCCGCAATTCGGCGTTCTGTAATCTCCTATATAAAATATAGGTATGTAAATTAATCTGCTACATAAAATAAAAAAATAGAAGACTTTTCCCTCCTCCCTTCATTCATTCTTCTCCTAGTACAGAAAAATTTCTTGACTGCTCCAAAAAGCGTTATTGAAGTAATTTCTGTTTACTAACAACCTAATTGATATTTCATATTTTCAGGAAAAACAAAGTTAAACTAGCTTGGATGGATTATATAACACTGCATGAGAACCTATCGACATCCCATTGCAACCGATAAAATCTTTCGGGTTATGTAAGTTATATCTCACTTCACACACACACATCGTATCGACCAATAATAATTATTTTATCGATATAATATCGATTACAGACTTTCTAAACGGAAGAACTCATTTTACTTGAAACCGAGAAGTAATTTATATTTTTTTTAATCTTTCGAAAGCGAAACCATCACCGCAGGTTTCTTAATAATTTGACAAATTTCATAATTAATCGATGGCAGTTCATAGTGCTTTAAAAAAGTATTGATTATTAATTAACTATTTTCAGTAGAAATAGGCGATAACAGAAATCAGGTTACAATTTAACCTAGTACTATTTTTTTCTTCTTAACGAGTTACATAAAAATTTCTTTTACACTCGTTACCAAAGAACCAAAACATTCGAGCGACCACATTTTGGAACTCACTTTACATTTTGGATAAAACTATACAAAATCGACTCGGAGATTGTCAAAATACTTAGTCCAATGTTCCAACGCCATTGGAAAAACCCAAAAAACAAACCCCTAATTCTCTAAAATACCAGTAAAAAAAACTAATCTTTCAATTTGTACGTCATCATATAATAATGATGGGCCTTGTATTCAGTACATGACAGATTCTGTACACTTTCAAAGCCAACGATTGTGCAGGATATGAACTGCCACATTTGGTCAATATCACACTTAGCCGCTAGGATTTTCCCAGTTAAGGTTGGCCATTTTAAAGAGATTGGTCGAGCCCCAGTAAGGTATGCATAACACCATGTGTTGATAACATTCATCTGATTCGAACACAGGCCTTTCCGATCAGCAATCCAGCGCTCTACTCACACACAGCTACCGTTCTTAGATATAAGTCTAAATAACAAGACCAGTGAACAGACCACATCAGATCTCTTGGTTTAATGCGATAATAACAGCTGTGTAGGATACGCCCCGTTGTGCCTAATGCCAAAAAATACCGTTAGTATGAATAAATCTTCTCTCACATTTACATTTCTCGTTATCCGCAAACAGAATTAACATATCTTTAAGTGTTTATCGTTAAATGTAAAAAAATATTATTTTTTGAAAAATAAACGTGGATTTTTCAGTGTGATAAATATGATATTATGTATCAATCATATTAGTAACATTATTTTACCAACAACAAAAACATATTAATCAGTAACCGTCGTAATGTGAACTCATTTCCATTGTAAGGGATTATCCCACCAATGTTTTAAAATTTTTACATATTTTAAAATAAAATAAAACAAAATATTAAAAAAAAAAAAAAAAATATTAGTAACATATCTAAAAAAAAATACTATTCCCTGGAATAATGTTTAGATCGAATGTTTTATGTTGGTGTAAAAAAAAGGGTTTAATTAGGATAGGGATATTTGAGAAATGCCTCGCACCGCGCACTAGGACTTGGAGCCTCCATTTTACCTCCCTTCATGTATGGACGTGCCCCCGTGCCCCCCTCTAAATCTGCCCTTGCTGGTGCCTATGTATTAGTATGATGTATAACCTATATTACTCAATAAGTTTCATCCAAATTATTTCAGTAGTTTTTGCGGAATGAGTAACACACATACAAACTTAAGCATTTATAAAATACAGTATAATCAAGTATTTTTACTCCCTTTGAAAAATTCCAGGGCCAACCTCCGGGCTGTGAACCAGAACCTTGGTCATAGATGGTAGTTATGCTAATCACTACACCACAGATGACCCCATGAAGTATAATTCGTATATAAGGAACTGTGATGTCCCTTTTTAAAACAGCTTCTCGATTATAAATATTATTTCTTTATTACTTTTAGTGAATCATTATTATATTTTTTGGTACATTTTTATAAACACACTGCTTACAGAATGGCTATCCTTTGAATATCATTCAAAATACTCAGGTACTTGGTAGCGTAAAGCCGAATGGTTCTTAAGATCCTCCACTTCTTTCACAACCAATCGAATTGCCTCAGATATACACTGATGGCGAATTCCATTCCATGCCTAAAGGCAATCATGGAGCGATGGAGAAAAGCACTCAGATCAGTCAAATTTATTCCAACAAAACAAAGCTCTTAGCATTTCGTAAAGGAATTTCTCAAGTACTGGTATTGGTATTGAACAGAGAAATAGGAACAGAGGGGAATGAGTCTGTCCTTTGTAATAACACAAGTAACTCATGACGTATGTTTTGTGTTGGCAGAAATAATTAAAGAGGAAATTAATTTTTACTTATGATTTAGCTGGTCGCCATCGGCGGGAGCCTCCCTCTTAATCGTAAACCATCCTTCTGTTTCCCTTACATCATCCTTCTTGGAATTCTCGTTGGGTCCATCCTTTCCAGATGGCCCTACTGTCGTAGTCTCTTGAGCTGGATGACCCTCACTTATTTCCTATTAAATTTAATTTGGTGTTTTTGTCTTATTAATTTTGTTAAATATACTGTAATATTATACATATCACATAATATTACTTTATTACCACAATTTTTTTGTACATATTTAAAATGTTCCACGTGTACAAGTATAAGTAATTACATTGCTCAAGCATTCTATTGCAATATCACGCATGGATTTTTTTACATTTTGCAAACTTTTATTTTATAAAGAATACTATTGTAATTATTTAAATTTTAAAATTGAATTTTGCTGATCGCAGTTTGTTTTGTTTTTTTGGAATTTTTATATTGTAACGAAATAATAAAAAAATTTAAAGTTATTATTTATCAGCAGGAAAAAATTGTATTGTAATTAGTTATAAAATGCAAACAGAAAAAAAATTATCCATACCCCTGGTGGGACTCGAACCCACAATCCCCGGTTTAGGAGACCGATGCCTTATCCATTAGGCCACAGGGGCGGGTGTTCGATGAATGAGGTCTTCACAAAAATTAATTAATTTCATTTTAATTTTCATGTAATTATTATAAGATTTAGCAAAATGTTAGGTTACATATAATTTATATAGAATTTCAACGAACAAAATCTAGCCTTATAAATATTACTACAAAATTCCAATAAAGGGACTGTTTTGAAGTGATATTTTTTTGTTTTAAATTATATTTATTGAAATTTATTTTATACAGAATACATCAAGTAAATATAATGAAAGATAAATCATGTCCAGAAACACTACACACTAAGCAAGTAGAGAAACTACCCAGTGGTAGTATTCAAATAAAAAGTTCAGCTTAGAAGGTCACGAGGCCATCTTCTTTTCAGCCGCCTCGGAGGATTATCAGGAATAGAAGAGCTTGCAAAGTTTGAAACTAGTTGGTTTGAGTGGGAATGAAGTTTGCCATGAAAAGATTGATATCGGATTCGGGCCAAATCAGCAATAAACGGTACATTAAGGCCATTATGGACTAATTTGTTCGTAACAACGTAAGGAGCATTGAGGATTTTACGAAGGATTTTGGATTGTAAGGATTGAATACGAGAGGAATTCGATGGCTTAGTGGAGCCCCAAAGCTCTATTCCGTAAGTCCAGATGGGTCTAATGATTGTCATGTATTTGAGTCTTTTGTAGTTAATTAGGAGCTTTAAGCGTTTGTATAGTAAGTATTGAAGTAACATGAAACGGCGAGTTGTTTCTTGTAGTTTCAGTCTAGTATGAGGATTCCAAGTCAAGCGTTTGTCAAGGTGTAGTCCTAAGTACCGGGCCTGTTCTGCAGGAATCAGTGGGCTGTTATCAAACGATACAGAAGGGCAGGAAGTCGTTGGTTTACGACGGACGAAGTGATATGTATATCACTTGCTGTGATCCACCTGTGGGTTAGTAAAAATACTTAATTGTCTGTGTATTATTATCAGTTTATTAATTATACTTTCGAAGTTAAAATGGACTTCTGCACATAGGTACGCGTTACCAAAATAGGTTAACGGTTCGTACGAAAATCACATACCCAGGATTCAAAATAAAATCCGCTTGGACAACACAAAGTATTTTTTATTGATTTAAATAAGTCATTTATTAATTATTAAAGAGTACTGCAAAATACACAATCTTACTAATATTATAAATGTGAAAGTTTGTATGTTTGTCTCTCTTTCACGCAAAAACTACTGAACGGATTTGGATGAAACTTTATAATAATATAGGTTATACATCAGAATAACACATGGGCTATAGCAAGCGCAGATTTAGGGGGCGTACGGGAGCAGGCGCCCCCCTCCCCCTACAGTTTTATAGGACTGTGGAGAATCCATTGTAGTACATAATTAAAGGAAAATAAAATGATCATAGTTGTTAAAATATCAGAAAGAACAAGAGTGAAACTATTTGTTTTGATATACTACTATTCTTACTAATATTATAAATGTGAAAGTTTGTATGTTTGTCTCTCTTTCACGCAAAAACCACTGAACGGATTTGGATGAAACTTTATAATAATATAGGTTATACATCAGAATAACACATAGGCTATAGCAAGCGCGGATTTAGGGGGGCGCTTGCCCCTCCCTACCCCCGACAGTTTTAGAGGTACTGTGGAGAATCCATTATAGTACATAATTAAAGGCAAATCAGGAATTTAGCATCTTGAAATTTGCAGATAGGTCCTTTGTATGATTTAAGAAAGAAGTTTGGATAATTCCACCCTTATTATAATAAGGGTTCAAAGGTTGTATGGAATCCGTCAGTTTTGAAGTTAGGCATCTGAAATTTTGTACGAATAACCTATAGTGAACAAAATTAAATTATTTAAATAATTAAATTATTTATTATTTTAAATTATTGTTAAAAAGCACTGTCAAGAAACTTTATGCGGTAGTCCAAATTCTATACGAGCGGAGCCGCGGGCAAAAGCTAGTAAATAATAAAAAAAAAACCTATACCTCTATCACCTATATATAGAATTTCAACAAAAATATTATGAACTTTCAAAATAATTCTAAAAATATTTTAATATTTTTTCCCTAATATTTATTGTGTATTTTACAGTATTCTTTAATTGGAATCCTGGATATGTGATTTTCGTACGATTCGTTTATCTTATTTTACCATTTCGATACCGCGGATGTATGTGCAGAAGTCCATTTTATTTTACCAGTAACCGTATTTTAATCAGTAACCGTTGTAATGTGAACTCATTTTCATTGTAAGGGATTATCCCACCAATGTTTTAAAATTTGTACATATTTTAAAATAAAATAAAACAAAATATTTAAAAAAAAAAAGAAAGTCCATTTTAACTTCGAAAGTATATTTACAGTTCTAGATACTTTATTTCCAAATAAATAAACTGATAATAAAACATTGACCATTAAGTATTTTTACTAATCCACAGTTATATAGTAATTAAATAAAATTAATTATATTGTGTGACTAACCCGTAGGTGGACACCCGCCCCTGTGGCCTAATGGATAAGGCATCGGTCTCCTAAACCGGGGATTGTGGGTTCGAGTCCCACCAGGGGTACATTTTAAAAAAATTAAATAAAATTAATATTTCAAAAATATATTTAAATTATTAACAATTGACTTCACCTAGATAGGATTATTTTTTTTAAAAATTGAATAGAATTTCAGTAGTTTTATAACTGCAATTAAAGTACTACTAATATATAAGAATTGTATTAGTACATTGATTTAGAAATAATAAAATTAATATCTCTCTAATAAATAAAAAAATGTATAGTGTTGTAATATTTTATCGGCTTTGCCCACCTTTTTTCTTCATCGATCCGATAAATAGTTTTTTTTTAAATTGGCAAATCACAAAATATAGCACATATTTTGAATTTAAATAGAATGCATCGATTTAAAATTGAAACAAGCTACACTTCATTTCAATATTCCGATTTTAGGACAATTGTCTCATTACGTATTACATTGAAATAATATTAAGATATTTTTCTTTAAAAGTTTATATTTTTATTTATTTTATTTTTATTTATTTATTTATTATTTAATTTTCATTTGCGCCTGCGCAATTGCGCATCCAGTAAATTTGATTGAAGTGTCTTTCTCTTCGCTTTTCTCCATGACCATCCAGTTATTTTGGAAAAAAAAAAATATATCAATTGTTGAGTAGGTCTCTTGGCCAATGTCTTTTTAATTTTTTCTCATCAAGTCCAGGTAACAGGGAGTAGGAAAGCGGAAGAAGAGTGTGTTTGGGTGATATTGTGTCGATGAGTGGAATGTTATGTATTTGTTATGAATATATGATTTTATAGTGGGAATGTTCATGTCGTTGTGTATAGTGTGATTCGAAATATACCATGGTGCATTAATAATTTTTATGAGAAGTTCGGACTGTGCTGTTTGTATCTTGTGTATTGTTTGATTATTTTATGGTGTGATGCTTCAAGTTTACACTGCTATTTTTCCACAAAAAAAAATTGTCAGTTACTATATATATTATGTTATATTTTATATATTATTATTATTATATGCGATTTTATTATAATGATTAGAATTGGAGAATTTCTCTTAAGTGTGGAACTTGAGAGAGAGTACGAGAGGTTGATAGGAAGGGCCCGGCTAACGGTATAACACCTCACTTTTAATATGACCTACAATGCGGAATTTTATAGTAATTTGTTTATTATCTACTTTAAATAATTATTTGGGTTAATCGTAGAATTTTTTTTTAAATATAAAGAACTTAATAAAAATACGCTATTGTAGTAATAAAACCATATCAGTATTAAGATACATTATTTCTCAACTTACAAATAAAATTATGCACCTATTCTATCCAAAATATCATCATGAAAAAAAAGCCAACGGCCATACCACGTTGAACACACCGGTTCCCGTCAGATTACCGAAGTTAAGCAACGTCGGGCGTGGTTAGCACTTGGATGGGTGACCGCCTGGGAAAAACAGGCGGTAACCATCTGGGAAAAACCGCGTGCTGTTGGCAACTAACTTAACAGTGCACTAAGTAAATACATAACATAACTGGCAAAATAAACATAGGACTTTGACAATAAAGTCTTAAAGCCACTTTAAAAAAAAAAAAAAGACATGAAAAAAAATAAAATATATTAAGATTATCGATAAATATGGTATCGATTTATAATATAAAAAAATATTACAGTGGAATATAATTGTGCAGTAAAAAATAACTCAAAATAAGCAGAACTTATTTTTTTATTGTCCCAACGTTTCGGCCTACGGTGTAGGCCATGTTCAAGGCAAATAGCGGGTGTCTCGCCTGTGGTGCCTTATCAAACTCTAAACTTGAGTTGAGCACATGATAGAGACTGTACTGTTTCTAAGACACAGGAAGTGTAGGATGATTGGTCCGCGATTACGCTCAACTACCAGGATATTCTTCCATTTAATGGTACCAAAATTATATATAGGCTGGGTGAGCCCCAGGGTGGACTGTTAGTACGTCCGTGTCTGTTAACATAATAACTAATTTATATTGAATGATAATTACCTACCTATAACCCCCCCCCCTGAAGAAGACCTAGAAAATAGGTCGAAACGTGGGATAATCAATAAAGTTTTTCTCCAAATCTACGAGAAATTCATTGTGATCTCTACTCAGACCACTTTCTTTCACAAATAAATAATTTATCTGCCGCAAGAACAAGTAAATATATTGGCGAGAATGATACATGAGAGCATGAATAAAGGTAAATAGAGAAACAACCCAGTGGTCGTACTCGAATGACAAATCCAACATAGAAGGTCGCGAGGCCATCTTCTTTTCAGACGCATCGGAGGATTATCAGGAATAGAAGAAGTTGCTAGGTTTGAAACTAGTGGGTTTAGGTGGGCATAAATTTATTCTTGAAAGTATTGGTATTGGGTTCGGGTCAAATCACCAACAATTGGGACATTGAGCTTAATATGGATGACAGTACAAGATTACAGGATTTTACGAGAGACTTTGGATTGAAAGGATTGGATACGAGAGGAATTCTATGGCTTAGTAGAGCCCCAAAGATCTACGACTTAAGTCTCTTGAAGATGTGAAACCGAATACTGTAGAAATGTCAAGGACAAAAAAACTGCTCAAGTGAATTTGGAACAATCAGTCAGCAGCAACAATGACTAAAACCGTTAAGATTGCTGACTCAGACACCCATTGTAGGCAGTAACATCAACATGCAATACAGTAATTTTGTTTTTGTTCTATGTTTGTCAATATTTTTAATGAAACAATCGATTTGTAATATCATCAAGGGATAATATCGATATGCTTTTAAGTTATTTCGATTAAAAAAAAACACAATCGAAAATCGGTATCAGTTACGCAAGTTGCCGCTTCGAGTTCTAACTTTTTTATTCGTTTTCTCTTTAATAATATTTTCGAAAATAGAAAAATAATTTTATTTTAATTTCATATGCTTAAAGTGTATCATATAGTCATTAAAGTCTATATATACATTCATACATATATATATATATATATATATATATATAGATTAATGAACTGACTTTCACATACTGTTTAGGTTATGTCATCATCAATACTTAAAATGTTGTCGAAACGTCCTTTTCTTGATGAAATGATTACTGAAATACACACAATTCCTATAATTACACTCTTTTTTTCCATACTAAAAATCATGATTATTTTTAGTTTAGAGAATAAAAAAAAACAACAACATTAAAAATACCAAACTTGAGACTTAACTCGAAGCGACAACCTTCGGAACTGATACCAAGATCTTTTATTATTTACTAAAATACATATTTAATACAATTATTTCCGATGGTTATATCCCTGATCAGAACGTCTCTTCAGCACTCACTTTTATGTTAGATAAAATAGATAATTTCTATTTTAAGAATTTATAGTATATTTTAATTTTTTTTTAAATTTTGAAGTTTTATTTTTTAAGCAGTAGGGCCCGCGTGGGAGAATACTCAAAATTAGAAACCTTTTCTCTTCTTCGTTCATTCGTTCTTCTCTCAGTTCACAAAAATTTCTCAAAAACATTATTAAAGTCATAATTTATTCCTTTTTGTTTTCGAGAATATTAAAAAGGAAACGAATGAAATGTAAAATCATGCCTTAACTCGACAGTCTGCGGAACTGTTACCCAAAAATGTTTGATAACTTTTTACATACCTTAAAAAAATGCGTTAGTTTGGAGACTTTAACGCACTCCAGACTCTTCCATAAGATTCCGATGGTTGACCAGAAGAAGACACCTTCGACGAAGGAAAAAGAGTGACGTCGCTGATTGGCCTAGAAATCCCGGACAAGGCCAAGGTCGGAGATCAGGTTCCGTTCTCAACCTTTCTCTTCTTGTACACTCTCTTCCATGTTTCCTTAGAGTTCGTTACAGGAAAGTGGTCCAGTCGCTTTCTATATTTATTTTATACAGAAATTTGTACAGGATCGTCGGTACCTAACTCTCGAGAGGAAATTAGAGATCGTTCAAAAATCTTCATTTTTTTTTTAAATTTATTTATTAATCAACTGCATTATAACAACGCAACAAGTAAATATAATGGCATGAACATAGGCAAGTAGAGAAAATACCCAGTGGTAGTATTCAAATGCAACCTAGAAGGTCACGAGGCCATCTTCTTTTCAGACGCTTTGGAGGATTATCAGGAATTGAAGAGGTTGATAAGTTTGAAACCAGTGGGTTTGAGTGGAAATGAAGTTTGTAAGGATTGGATTGGTAACGGGTTCGGACCAAATCAGCAACAAATAGGACATTTAGGTCATTTAGGACTACTTTGTTAGTAACAAAGTAAGGGGCATTGAGGATTTTACGAAGGATTTTGGATTGTAAGGATTCCGAGAGGAATACGATGGCTTAGTGGTGCCCCCAAAGATCTACTTCATAAGACCGTACAGGTCATTTAGTGGCCATGCATGTCATTGTTTTGTATTTTTCTGTATAAAGCATTTGTCCAATAAGTGTTGAAGTAGCCTGTAACAACGAGTTAAAAATCAGAGGAAAAAAACCTGTACCACTACAAACCATGCCTGCATTGTTTCCAGGGCAACGGTTGTTCAGGGAGGTGATTTGCCCATGGCCATACTCTCCCACTAATTTTTATTCATTCTCCCAATTAAGGATACCGATTTGATAGAGGCTGTGTGAATCCAAGGTGGATCTTCAGTTTCTGCAGGGTCCATCCGTAGATAAAACATTTTTATAACCAAACTTAACCAAGGTTAGGTTTAGCAAGCAAATATACTAAAGAATATATATTTAAGTCTCAAATACAAGATAGTATCCTTGGCCCAATCCTTTATATAGTTTATACAGCTGACATCCCAACTCATCCTAATACTATCCTTACCACGTATGCTGATGATACATGTGTATTATCAGTCAACAACAATCCAGTTATTGCATCCCAAAGCCTCCAATCCCATATCACTGATCTTGAAGAATGGTGTCAAAACTGGAGAATTAAAATAAATTCTCAAAAATCGCATCAAATCACTTTTACCTTACGTCGTAAACCAATGACTTCCTGCCCTACAGTATCCTTTAATAATATCCCACTGGTGCCTGTAGAACAGATCCGATACTTAGGGTTGCACCTCGACAAACGATTAACCTGGAATCCTCATACAAGACTGAAAAGACAGGAAACCGCTCGACGTTTCAGGCTACTTCAATACTTACTAGACAAACGCTCTAAGCTCCCAATTAACTACAAAAGACTCATCTACCATGTCGTATGACCATCATACGACCTATTTGGACTTACGGAGTAGAGCTATGGGGCTCCACTAAGCCATCGAATTCCTCTCGTATCCAATCCCTACAATCCAAAATCCTTCTTAAAATCCTCAATGCTCCTTATTTTGTTAAGAATAAAGTCATCCATAACGACCTTAATGTCCCTTCTGTTGCTGATTTGGCCCGAACCCGGTATCTATCCTTTCATAGCAAACTTCATTCCCACTCAAACCCTCTAGTTTCAAACCTAGCTTCCTCTTCAATTCCCGATAATCCTCCGAGGCGTCTGAAAAGAAGATGGCCACGTGACCTTCTTATTGAACTTTGATTTGAGTACTACCAGTGGGTAGTTTCTCTACTTGTCATTCTCATGTCATTATGTATCACGCATTCTATTTACTTGTTGTATAATTGTAATACAGTTGTAAATATCAGTAAATAAATTAAAAAAAAAAAAGTCTCAAATAAACTTTTTAAAACT